>VWZW01001014.1:630851-970264 GCA_013397115.1 Edolisoma coerulescens
AAAAAGGCTTGTCTGGACTTATTTGGACTTATTTGGACTTAATTATAGCTTTTGGTAGCACTTTTTTGTGCAGTTACACAAAAATTTAAGCTTAGCATTATCTTGTTACAAAAGTGGGGGAATTGTAAAGCTGAATCAATATGACTTTGAAATCTGCTATTTAATTAGTTTCAGTTGATTAGACAGACATTTGATTTTGTAGCAGTGCAGCCTGCTGGGATTAAAGGGCAATAATATCTAGATATATTTTCTGGTAACAGTTTTCTCCATGTCCACATTATAAGCACATCTGCAGATGGCAGCAAAAAAATTAATCTATGGGAGGTGAATTTACCTATTAAAATGACATATGACACAGCATTCTTCCACCTTACTTAAGAAGCGTTTGACTGTTTTGTGTTCCTGTCCTCTTCGTCCAGAGACTTCCAGAACAAGAGGCCCAAGCAGTGAGTGAGTTGAGTCATTAAGGAGATAACTTTCACTTTCTCTGTATCACAGCCTTGTGACCCATGAAAGAGACTCAACTTCTGCCATTACTCCAGTGCAGCTTTTTACAGTGAACACTACTTACAAATATATTGTGCTTGAAAAGACCATCAAGATCCTTAGACATGGCTGTAATGTTCAGAGTGACCCAATGGTAGAATACAAAGGAAGATTCAACTTTGAATAAATGAGAGGGTGAACAGATTCTTTAGCACATTTTCCTTAAAAAAAACCTTTAATTTTGCCTACCCAATGCTCTCAGAAAGCAAAAGTGTGTTTTCATTTGTGCCAGAGGATTTCCAAATTTAATACATGGTAGCAGCTGGGAAAATCCAAAAATGCAGCTGCTACAGTTTATAAATTAGTGCAGTCCCCAGTGAAATAAAAGTCAAATGATTTAATAACAAACTACTATTTTTTGAGTTACCTTACAAAAAAGCTAAAATGTTGTGAGAATGTTATCCAGCACAGCCTTCTTGCAATCCACATGTGGGATGAAAGGTGGGGCTTGGTGACTTGATCTTTAATTCCAGTTCAGACAGGTCACCTTTTTAAACCAGCAACCTAACAGCAGTGCCAGTGCCTGAGCATACATTGTAGTCCTTGCACATGTGAAATTCCCTTTCATTTCAGCAGGAGTTTTACCTGAATCTGAAAGACAGTGTCATCTTTGGCCCTGCTTTAGGAGATGAGCAATTTTTAGAGACTACTAAATCCCTTTCTAGGTTGAAATAACTAGATTACAATTCTAATAAATGCTTGATTGTGGAGGCTGGAAATTTATCATTCATGCCAAGCAGACAAAATTGAAATAAATTTGCAAAGAATAAATGCTTTCAACTTTAAAGTTATGTTTTAAGACAGAAGCTGTATTCTAGGAAATCTAGGTTATCACTGACACACAGTAAGTGCCTGGAAGGTGGAATTATTCCTGGTATACCCCTACCATGAGGCTATCCAGAGTAAAATTCAGAGTAATATTCCTGACATCTTTCCAACAGGTTTTGAATGGAATTTTTCCTTCATTTGGCCATCAGGGCACAAAATCAATAACAAACATGAGGAAAACATACTTGCAATTCCAAAGTCCAAAGTCAAGCCTGGGATTTCACTATCAAATCTTCCCTTTCTCTGAGAGAGTTCTTTGCACTACCTTTACTCCCCTCCCATTTTTGAGATGAGTTTTGGGGACCAGAAGGCCTTCACTGCAGTTACCACAGTTGGCAAAGAGGAAGCACTGTGCAATTCATACAGCAGTCTCAAGACCTGCTCAAGAGAGTACTAAAGGGACCCAAGAAGAAAGTTCTGCCTTAGGAAATGGACAGGACAGATCATAGGATCCTAGAATGGTTTGGGTCGGAAGGGAAATTAAAGATCATCTAGTTTCAAATCCCCTGCTATGAACAGGAACACCTTCCACTAGACCAGATCGCTCGGATCCCAAATCCAGCATGGCCTTGAACACCTGGAGGGTTGGACAGTCCAAAATTTCTCTGGGCAACCTGTTCCAGTGCCTCACCACTCTCACAGTAAAGATTTTTCTTCCTAATATCTAATCTAAACTTGTCTCTCAGTTTGAAACCATTCCCTCTTGTCCTGTCAATACATACTCCTTATGCCTGTCACAATAGCTGTGGCCACAGAAATGACATTGCCAATAAAAAGCTGAATAATATGTGGGAATAAAAATACATGTTTCAAAAGTAAAGATGGTGGTATTTTAGTGAGTTTTGATTTCCCATTGTCTTCGCTTTAAAACTGTGGAAGAGGCAACAAAGATACTACTTCCATAATATTTGAAGAATCTCTGATACTGTTGGTCCATTTTCTAATTTTTGCTGGTGGAACTATAAGGCCAAGGCAGGGTGTTGCAAATTCACTTCTGTTGCAAAGCTTTGGCATCTGAGCTCCCCATTTTCTGTTGTGCAAACACCTAGAAGAATTTATATGAAGGAGGAAATGTAAGTAGTTTCTGAGATCCCAGCTAAGGTAAACGAGTGGGTTCAAGGTGAGACAGAGCCTTTCTTTGATCCCCTACTGTACAGCTGTTTCCCCAGTAAGCTTTTCAGCAGTGCAGATTTATGATGCACATAGTAGGGAGTGAGAGGCTTTGCATACTGGAAGAATACAGGTACTGGAAGGCTACAGTGTAAAAGAGGGTATCCTGAGAAATGGCAAAGAGCAGGAAGCGGAAAGAGAATCATCCCCAAGGCTGCTTACCTTCAGCATGGAAATACCCCACAGACTATCAGCCAAAGGAAGTTAATGAAAAGCAGTGAGAAAAGGAGTGAGAAAGAGAGGGAAAGAGAGACTTCTGCACTAATCCTCAAAATAAAACCAACCCAAAACAAACAAACAAACAAACAAATAAACAAAGACCTCAACTAAAAAAAATTACAGTAATAATGTATTGGCATTCTTGGATGGCATTCTTGGTTTTATCTATTCACATGCAGCCACTGGAGAAAAAGAATACATACAGCAACAGCTCAGTTCCAGGACAGGAATTGCCTTGCTGTCCAACATGCAGCACCCTTTCAGATGTCCTCTCACTAGCTACCTGCAGACCCAATACACAACACTGAGAGAGTTGAGCCCTCACTGAGTAGTCAATGAGAGATTCACAGCTGTAGAAACATTTACATCTTGGACCTACACCTGCATGTCCTCCTTAGTAGAGCAGATAACCATCTTTAGAGAATATCCTTTTGAAGTGCTCTTCACCATATGTCCAGCAGGGCTATGGCTACAAAGCAGGACAAGAATGAATGTTAGTTGGTGCACGGGTGCCCACATCCAAGACAGTCTTAGTGACAATAACTAATGGGATGAATTTTCACAGGATTTAGGCAGCAAGTGCTAAGCTTAGTGAAAACCCCAGACAGAAAGAATAAGCTGAGAAGAGAGTCAGTGACTAAAGAGGTCACTCATCTGAAATGTCAACAATGTAAGGAGTCTCTGACACTTGAACACTCACGCTGTGAGATTAAAAAATTAACAGTAAGTATACAGTTAATGTGAAAATATAAGTGCAATGATCCACTTCCTAAATTCTTAGTTCTGCCCTGACAATAAAAACATTGTACATAATAGCAAGTCAAGCCTTCCATCAGCACTGCAGGCAATGGTGAGGAATGGAAAGCCTTTTCCTCTAGGACCAGAGTAAGGATGGGATCTGCTGTAGAGAAAATAGTGCAATACATTTTTGTACATCAGTGTACAAATCGATGTTTGTAACTTAGGCAAACCCAAGCTTTTTTTACTAGTGAAAAACAGCTCTGACACTACAACAGCACAAGACTGCACTACAGGCAAGGCAGAGCCTCTGGTGTGGTGAATGCTGAGAAGCTCTGAGATGCCCATACTACAGCTGCAAGGACGAAGCAGCACAAAGATCTGGTGCATCTGTAGGGGTCTGCAGTGCTGGTGTGCAGAACCCTTGCCTGCTTTACATAGCTGATAGTTGGGGCAGTAGTTTCCAGGTGAGGTATGCTGCAAAGTGCATGAGGTATGCCGAAAGCATGGTGCAACAACCACCCTCCCACCCACTTGTCCACCCTCAGGGATTTCTGTACAGAGGACCATCATTCAGGACATATTTGCATTCAACCTAATAATCAGTAGCAACAATTTTACTTTTGTCATGTCCTTGAGAAGTAATGCAATAAACTGCAAACAAAGTAAACACCCTTCCTTTAGAAAATGCAATTTGGACATCATATTCAAATGAATAAATCATTCCTGAAAGGCAGAAGCAATATTACTGTTGAATTAGTGCTGGATGTTCTTTTGTTAAATTGTATACAATCAAAGCAAGGTGCCAAATTACCAACTAACTGTCTGGAGGTCGATTTTTAAATTCATGGATGAGCTAATGCGTTTGTGGCAGTGATCATAAAGGGAGGAGTTCACCTTGCATTAGCCTTGACTCATAACTATAAATCCACAATGTTACCAGAAATAGATGTCCTATTTCTTGTCATTGATCTGCAAGCCATAATTTAAACATTTACATGTCCTAATGTTGAGCCTTCCAATTGCCTGAAACATGTCTCTCCAGGGAATGCTCACCACGAGGAGACGGACTGTAAAAATAAGAGCATCTTCAGTAAAAACTGGGAACCTTTGACATCTTGAAGTTTATCAAAAGTCTCATAAGTCAAAGAGAGTCAAAACTGAAAGATAAAAGGATATTTATAAGGGTAAATGAGGACATAACTGAAGTAAAATAAGCATACCCTAGATTATAGTGTTGGTGGGTAAAAGAAATTAGAAGTGAAAGAATTCTGCATGACTATTAAGCAATAAAGCTGTAGGAATTGCTATAAAATCACCTCATATATTGTCTTACTTTTCAGCAGAGCTAATATCATTACAGTAGAATCATTCATTAATAGAAAAATCAGAGAAATGTTGTTTCACTTGAAATAATGCTATGTGTTTCCCCGACACTGATATTTTAAAAACAATACATATGGGAAATAAATGAGTCACCAGTCATGAAAAGATGTAACATTCAGAAGAAGTGAAGGACATGGAAAATTTAAAGGAAGTGGTTTCAAGGCTGTAGTATGAGCAGACATCATTTGTAGGGGAGATAGGAGAGTGCACAGATTAATTTCCAGATATATTTGTGTATTGCATAAGTGCACAAGTAAACTTCTTGACAGTTTCTTGTGAAGTGCTGCCTTTCCTAAAGCGTGGAGATTGCTGTTAGATAGCAAATTAAACCAGTGCAATATGTATGTCCAAACACCAAAGTATCTGAATATCAATGTGAGTCTCGAGAGCTTTTGAACTCTATCATTTTTAATTTAAGTGGGTTTGTTCAGACCACAGTTCAGAGAGCTGATGGTACAATAAGATTGAGAAACCCTGCAAGAAGTTCACTGCAGTATTATAGTGAATTTTAAATCTTATGGTTTTTATATTAATTTGAATATTTACTGCTCCTTAAAATTTCATTCTTTATACAATCTTCAGTTGCTGAGTTCTGCTGAGGCCTTTAAATGAGTCTCATAAATAGATAATGATAGAATTTTTGAAAGTGCTGTGAAATTCAATAAGACTTTGTGGTCTTTCATCATGACTCCAGTTATGAACATCAGTGCTGCATGTCTAATGCCTACCTGACTTCATTTTTTCAGTTTGCCTTTTGTAGTAGTGAAAAATCAGTAGAACAAAACTCTCGGTCTTCTTGCTCAGATATATTTTTAATAGCCTGTAATTTTTATTAAAATTACTTTTTAATTACTCTTTAATTCTGGATTGCTACATCTTTCATACAGTTCCATACAAACAAACAAAAAAAGAAGAAATGTCCATGAATTCAATGATGCTTCCATTGTCCAAGTGGCCCTAGTCTACATTTAAATGCCTCTCATGATGTCTTCAGATGTACATGCATATGTAAATTTGGTGTGTTTAAATTCTCTGCTAAACTGGGCAATAGCACCATTTTTTATTGGAGGAAGGAATAAATCACAGTGGGTGCTCCTACCTTCTAAACTGAGCTCCAGGAGCACTCCCTTGGTGGTCTAGGGGAGCCCTGCAGGCTGGGGAATGTGCAGGACCTTGTCCTTCCTCATCCTCACAACTGGGCTCCACCTGATGAAAAGTCAGCCTCAAGAAACATGGGAGCTTTGAGGACACGGATCTCATCCACATGTCCTGGGGCTAGGAAACCCCACTCAGGACAAGGAAGCACTCCTGAGCCCCAGAGTGGAGTCAGCAGAAGCATTTCTCAGAGGGGAAGGTACTCAGTTCACATCAGGAAAGGCAAAGCTTATTCTGACATAGACTCAAACATCACTGCTGGCCATGTTTGCAAGTAGTACATGACATTTTAATGCAGTTTGGCATCACCTGTGCTCATACTTCCCAGCAAAGTTTTATGATCTTAGCATGGCTTTAAGGGAAACAGAGAGGTTTTAGTCCTTTTGGATTGGTCAATTATTTAATGAATAAAGCAAATTTTCTGACCTTGGCTGTTAGCTGTAAAGTAAGAAAATTTTTTTGACTGTTACTTGATGCCTCTGTTAATACTTTTTGGCTCTTATATATCATATAATTGGATATCATGTCTTTCTATAGGACAAGCTTGATCCCGTTTTATAAAAATTTGTGTGCACTTTTCTATTGCTTTGGAAGGGATTGTTTTGGATTTCCTAAATCATAAATTCTTGTTTGGGACTGCTGAAAATATTCTGCAGAGACAAGGCCTAAGTTGTCCTGACACAGAATTCATATGAGTTTCAGATGTCTAGAACTTCTTTAAAACCAAAATGTGGAGTTCTATCTCTCTTCTTATCTACCTATTCTGGCACTGTAACTAATAAAGCTCTTCTTATTCTACTTATCCCTGTAATTCTCCAGACACCTGTATCAATCTTTTTAAACTGTAATTTCAGTGTTTTATCCAATATTTCATAATGCAAGAAAAAATTTGCTGTTACTACTTTTGATTTTACCACCCCTTATTTCATTGGCAGTCCTTGTTCTAGCTATGAGACCAAGAGGAGAAAAGCTCCTCACGCATCTTCCTTTGATTATCATCATTTTGAACACATGTATAATTTCTTTCTTTGACTGGCATCAAACTTAGGTGTGGTGGCTCAGTGCCTTCTCCCACCAGATGCTGAATGTCTCCAAACTGTTCCGTGGCATCCTGAGACAACCTTGTGCAGTGCTGAATCACACTTACGAGAAGAATTCTTTCCACCTCTATCCATGTGAAGTTTCCCTTGCCAAGCCTGCAGCCATCTCTCTTGTCCTTGTGCCTTTGGAAAGCATCCAATTCTCCTTTCCCTTGGAAAGCAGTTAAATTCATGTTTTTGTCTTCTCTTTTGCAGGCTGACCAAGTCAAGGCCCCTCAGTGTCCCTCCACTCATCATGTGTTTCCCAGTGGTCCTCTACACACTCTTTTCTGCTATTGATGTCCTTCCTGAAAGAGGAAAGCAAAAGCTGGGTACAGAATCCCCCACACACCCTTGCAAACGCCAGGTAAAAGGAAATAAACACTTCCTGGCTATATTCTTGCTAATACAGCCCAGTCTGTGCACTGACTCATGTTCTGCCTACTGTATACCAGGTTCTCCTGGTCTTTTTGGGCAAAGCTGCTCTTTAATACCTTGCTCACTGTCTGCACAGTTATATGGAGTATTCCTGTCTCAGGTGCAGGAATTTGTATTTTAATTTGCTGAAATTCAGCTGATTCTTCTGTTGTGGTTCTTGTAGTGGCAACTCTACCCACCAGCATAACAAGATCTCACTCCAGCCTTGTGTCATCTGCTAACTCAGTGAGTGTTCACTCTTTTTGAGGGCACAGATTTTTTATGGAGACCATCAGCACTCAGTCTCAATATCAACTGCCATTAACTGCTGCATAATACCTTCCAGTTCCTGCCAGAAATATCTTACAGATTTGATATCAGACTTATAATATTCAAACAATTTCTTCTTTGAAAATTACCAGTGTGCATGTATGAGAAATATCTTGACTGCTTATTCAGGTACATTTGAAACACCATGCCATTGCTATATGCAGATCCAGACTGGCTTTGGATGTTTCCAGCAGCGTGTCATCTCCCCATGTTCACTTAAGAGTGATTTAGGAGAACTCACTGTAGAAAATAATGATTTTCTTGCCTCTTCTTTTGCTTAATGCCTGTTAATTTCACCTTGTGTTATCCTGAACATTTAATTTTCCCTTTTGTTTGCATCTTCAAGTTTCCATTCAGCTACATAGATACTCAAAGCATAATGTATTCAAAATACATCTCTGTGCCCAGGGAACACAAGAATAAACTGAGAAAAAGAATGACACTTTCAATAGCTTCTGAGATATTTTTTGTCTCATTGCTGACAAGGTCTGCAACAAAGTTCAAGGATCTTTCAAATGTGCTAGCTGAGTACTCAAAGTTCTGGTATAACCACACAGCAGCTCTTACTGCAGAGTTGTATTTTCCAATTTCCACTTTCAGCCAGACATGAATTTAAATTTAAAGAATCTTTCTTTAAATAACAATTAATTGGCTATAAAATTTATGCTCCACTTTGGAAACAGAAGGCTCATTTCCTTAAAGGCTACTCAGTACCTCATATTTAATGCTCAGTACATTGCTTATATAAACAAAGATATAACACACCCTACTTGGACACAGCTTTGAGGTTCCTTTTGAAAACCACAGTGTCACGTGATTCCACTGTGATCAGTTTGGATGACAACCTCCAGCTTGGCTTTGTCATTCAATAAGAATCTGATGTTGAAGTGTTCCCAGACATTAACATTCTGTGAAACTAACCATGGCCAGTAGTACTACATTAGTATTAAAAAATGTAGAGTCCAAACCCACCAAAATTAATTACTCTTGGACAAATAATGCAGAAGCAAAGTTTCTGGTTGTACATTTTCCAGGCATGGCAGATTTCTGACTACAACAATTATCACTCTCTGGGGTGATATAAGGACTACCTTGCCCTTGGAAATCAAATCCCATTCTATAAAGAGAATACAAAAAATTAGAGTAAGGCTCAGTTCTAAAACCATAAAATACTCATGCGAAAACAACAGTGGAGCTCCCAAGGCACTCATTTCTGTGCATTTGCCAGCAAAACACAGGTATGCTAATACATGCCTATCCATGATGGCTTAAGAATTGATAGAAAGGTCTGAGGATAATACCATGTCTAGGGTAAATACATGTCTGGATCATATAGCTGTTCCTGCTAATATTTCATACCTGTTACCAACAGGGAATGCTGACACCAGAAGCCAAACATGGAATCAGGGTCAAGAGCAATACTGAATCCAAAGGACTCCCAGCAATAAAAGTGGCCCAGAAATCCAGACAGCACAAATTATAAACAAGATCATTACAGCAGCATTTTATCTCAGAAAAAAACACCTGGGCCAAGTGCACGCCTTACACATGCTTGTGTCAACTTGACAAAGGCTGCTGCAAGGGGAAAAACAACAACAAATGGTCCTTAAAACATTGAACATGTGTGGCAGTGTGAATAGCGAGTTCCCACAGCCCCCTGCAGCCCTCCTATGTTTACGTATTTCCCCTCTTCCATACGCATTATGTTCCAGGGTGTTCCCCTATCCTCAGTCCCCACTGGTTGCCTGTAATCCCTCCTCTGTTCTATTCCCATTGGCTGTTTCCCTGTCAACACCTCCCATGTTCCCTTTCTCTATTGGATTATGCCCTGCACTCCGCCTCCCTTTGTCCAAGTATAAAAATGCTTGTACTTCCTTTCGTCGGGGTCTTGCTGCCTCCCCATCTGCAGAAGAATAAACCTCCTGGAATGCAAGCAGCAGGCCGCCTCTCTCCTCCTTTGTCTCTGCTGGCGCGCCTCCCACCAGCCTGGGGGAAGCCCCATTGAGTAGGGAAGCTGCGTTCTTGACCGCTTTGTGTGTGTTCCTGCTGCGGCAGAGTGTAGCACGAGACCCTGGGCTTCCTGCATCTAGGCTCGCGTGCCCTCCCAAGCAGCCGACCTGGCAGAACTGCTGACGGCATCCTGGTAGCGTGGCCGTGCAGCCACAAACATGTTGTTCCAGGGAGTTGTTTCCTCCTAAAGAGTTTAAAAATGGATTTTCAGGAGATGCCTGAAGTCAGCAGGTCCCCTTTTCTCCAGAAACTCCAATCTGGAAAGGGAGATGTCAATCAGACCATTTTGGCTTGTTAGATTTTCCTTCAAATCCAGTACTTCAGGGTCTTGTCAGTAACTGTGTCTCGGAGCATGCGGGTACACCCAGTTCAGAGACAGAGAAACACTGTACTGCATTACCCCTACTGCTGCAGCTGATGGGTGAACCTGAGAAGTGCTGGACCCAATCGAATGGCCTAAAACAGGAGCCCATCATCAGCTGCTAAGGAACTTGCAAGAAACTGTTCCAAAAGGGGGACACTGCATCATTATGAGTGCTTGACACTGTTCTTTTGTCTCTGCTTTCCCTTCCATGTCCTCTAGCAGAACTGGATGGAATTGCGCTGTTTATTTCCAGGGCAGGTTTACCAGATAGGCAGAGGAAAAAAATGATCAAAATGAATCATACCAATAGTTCATCTCATCACTTCTGGCTGCCCACAGAAGGTTCTGCTTCATCTGAGGATGTTAATCGTAGTTCTCCTGCCCTCTCAACACATCCATTTTAGGTGAGGGAAAAAACTAATCTATAATATTTTTTGCTACCTGGCAATAAATTCTCTCTCCTTTTACTGTGATGCCGTTGAACCCTTTCATAGTTTATGATGTGCTTGATTTACAGAACTCATAATGTCACTAAATAGATCTGCAGCTCTGACCTATAAATACTGAGGTATGTGGCTTCTTCATTTATAAACTGGGTTGGTGATGAGAGCAAATTGGATAAAGTGTTGTGGGCTGCTGGAGGTGTGAACTGAAACGCTATCACTCTGCCTTCCTAATCTAATCTTAATATTTATCACTTTGCTAGGGAGAAGTCTCCTCCTTTCACAATATCTGCATTGCAAAGCTTTTGAATAGCTAATGTTTCCCCTGAACAGTCATACTGTCCCCTCATTTACTATGAGAGGTAGTGAGGGGGTATGAAGAGTGTAAAAGTTGACCAGTGTTGATAGTCTTCTTATTCATTTGAATGGAGAGAAGAAAGCCACACATAAAAAGGTACTTTCCATGACTTATTTCAGAGTTTGTACAGGAAGAGAGAAGTTCTTATTTTCGGTCAAGATTTCCTTATGTTAGACTCTATATTCCCATCGAAAGCATGAGGAATGTCTTTACTTCCCTGAAAATGGCCATTGCATTCCTCATTTTCAGAAGTAACTTCATATTACAGTGGTGGCCGTCTCTTGCCTGGTGTTAGTAAAGGGTGCTAAATATTTAAGAAATGAATGACAGAAAAGAATTACAAAAATTCTGGCCTTACTGGGTTTTTATGCCTGTTTTAAAAACCTGTGGGGACAGGTATTATATGACAATGTGAAGGGCTGTAAAAGTTTTCCTGCTACTAGCCTAAGAAATGTCAGTAATGACTAATGCAGCTGTCTCAGACTCGTAATAAATTTTTTATAGTAACCTATACCATTATAGGTTCTTTTTGGCTACATATTACCTGTAGTACTTCAACCATCTGCTAACACTGAGGCTTTAAAAAAAGTGGTCTTACAGAAATTGGGTACCATTTAGCAATCATATGCCAGCAGCTACTGACTGGAAAAAATATTGCACTCAGTGGGGAGGCAACTAGGCAAAATCCTGCTTTGATATATGCTTTGCTCTCTTAAAAAACGCTGGAACTTGAGAGGTTTGAGTCAAATCACCACCATCCCTAGCAGAACTCTTAACCTCTCTTTTCTCTGGCTTTGCCATGCAGGAAGAGTGGCAGGATCATTAGATGCCAAGTGCAAATTACTGCTCCATTGAAATGGAAACCTCCTGCAGAGAAAGTTCATCTTTCAATCAGGTTGGAAAGCACACCTGAGGATAGTTTTCAACACAGAACTAACAGAGCCCATGAGTGTCAAATAGCCCTCGGGGCATCTCGTGTAGAAGAGCCACAAGACAGGAGAGAGCTAAGAAATATGTGGATGAGAACACGCTAAGTAATTTGGAAACTAGCCTTCTACACTTTCCATGGTTTCATTCTCTTTTGGACAATCCGTTAAAACTTCAGAGAAGTGAGGAAGGAACAAGATGTTACAAACCTCTTCGAATTGTCTTGGGCTGCTCTCTTGTCAAAATTAAGTTAAATAAATATGTGGAAAGCAACTCTTAGGACTGACTCTCCAAAGCTTTTCAGTAGATACCATTTTCGCTTTGAAAGACACTTCAGAACCTACACTGTTCTCTGGTTTTTGAGTGTCATGTCACTCAAGTTCTGTATTTTCTGACTACATGATGAGCGAGAGCTTCCCAGAACTGGCCAGCTGTGCTTGGGACTCTCCCAGATCTAGTCTTTTTCTCTTGTATCTTCTACTTCTTCTGGAACTCTCTTGCTGACTGAGAGCAACTTACTACTTTTATAAAAGTATAAGGGATAAAGTGAAATAAAAAGAGGCTTTTAGGGTTTGAGAGAGGGGAAAAAATTAAGTAAAATAATATCTGAGGTGAAGTACAATCAGGGAGAATGTTATCAATACTTGTTTACAATACAGTTTTTAAATGGAAGATCATCAGCTAATCATCCAAGGCTAGAGAAGTGTTCTTCTCTCTACTCAAATGCCCTAAGTCAGAGTCTATCGGATTTTCTTGTGTTGAACAAGACCAGTCTGTAGGTAGCAGCAGTCAGAGGCATCACGGAAGGAGAAGCACTCCAGAGGTTTTCTATTTCTTCCTATCTGGAGTTACAGAACTTGGATTTGAACTGAGCAGATCTCCTAGAATTGCAAAGAAATACAAAAGTGACACTGTTGAACTCCCTCCCTCTGCCTTTGAATAAATAATGCACTGCTTCAAAATAAGTTGTTTTGGCTTCCCATGATGAGAACTTAGACCTGTCAAGCCCAGGTGGGCCCATAGGGGTAAGGCAGATGAGTGAAGATTCTGGCAGTGGTAAAGTTTCCCATCAAGGGACAGAAATAACAAAATCTTCCACAAAAGAGTGTTCCTGGAATGAAAGGGTCAGAGTCATAATTCAGACTTTTCCTATGTCTTTGAAATGTCCCCATCTTAAATAACATTGTCAAGTATGTCTGGCTGTCTATGATACCGATGCTTGTGTAAAGAGACAATATTTTAGTAGCAAATGAAATCATAACCATAAATAATGGAGAGATTGGTATATCACATGGAAATACATAAAGTTTGTCCAAAGTGAACACTGTGGTATTTCAAATCTGGGCTAAGTTTTTAATGGATTAATGAGACTCACGTAAGACATTTGAACTGTTTTTAGACTTACTTCAGTGGTGCTTAAATATCTCTTAAACAGGTTAATAAGGAAAGGCAAATCACCATTAAATTGAAAGATTATATACACATTCACACTACTTAAATCAGACCAAATTTATGTGTATAGATGGAGATTTAATAATTTAAATTTCCGACAGAGTTTCACATTTAACTCTGGGAAAAGCCACTGCTATGCTGATTGCGTTCATTGCATTTTTACAGTTAGTTACTGTGAGGAGCTAACAGCGGGGTCTGTGCCTGCAAAGACTCTGTTTTCCCTTCTGGCAAGAAAGATGTGATAGAGTTTATCCCCATTTTGTACATGTGTGTCATGATCCTACTCAAGCACCTTGTGAAGAAAAGGATTATTTAAAATGGATGTTTCCCTGCTATATTTACAGAAAGCCGTGTCCTCTCAATTCCCTGTTAATCCCCACACCTTGTTTATGTCTGCATAAGCGGTCAGCCTTTTACAGCACCCCAAAGGAATACAACTCCTCAGCTTGTAAACGGATGAAATCAACCAAAAAATTTGCCTTTCCAGGTTAAAAAAAAAATTTAAAAAAAAAACCTCACAAGTGGAGCACAATGAGAACTTCATGCCTTGTGGAATAAAATTAAACTGTCAAAGCCTCCTGCTGTGTTCATGGGATTTTATGTTTGTTATAGAATATCACTACTTAAAAACCAAGGGACTGGCTCAGCCAATGAAGAGATGAGTGGAAACATGTTGCATGGCATGTAGGCATGAAGAAATATGAATGCATTTGTAGCTATAAAAACTAAAATTAAGATGAAAGGAAGAGAGAAGGGGCAGAAGTCTGTCAGGCCACAAAGCCAAATTCTTTGGTGGGACAGCTCTTACTGTCTACAGTTGTCCCTTCATCTCCCTGTGAAAGCCTGAACACTGGTGGGCAGGGAATGAGCGTGGCTATGGACATCTGTTAAGCAAGGACCTGAAGGGTTTTGTCAGGAGGTTCCGAGCCCCGCTTGAACTGGCAGTTTTAGGCCACCTGCCTTCCCCAGGCAAGATATTTTGGTATACCTGAGATCTGTCCCAGGGGCTGCCAGAACAAGAATAGCATTATAGGAACAAGGCCTGCTCATCTGGCATAAGAATTAGAGCTGACACTGGGGCAGGGTTACAGCTGGGACTCCTTGTTGGCTGCACCTACACTACAAAATTTTGTTTGCTCTCGGAAATGGTCTTCAGCTCCTTGCTAAGTGGAGTAGAGCGACTCAGAGCAGAGTGCCTTGGAGCCCCCTCCAGAGCAGAGCAGCTGGGTCCACATTATAAAGCACATAGCCAGGGTGTGTGGGGTATCTATTTAGCTATCAGGAACCAGTGGTTTTTATGTGCAATTTATTGCAGATGCAAATTTCTCAAGTGATGTGTTTTGGCGTGAAAACCTGGGCATGCAATGTTTGTCCTGGAATGTGGTTTGGGGGCACCTGGGAGCATTCTGGGAGCATTCTGGGAGGTACAAAAATTGCTACAATAGCATTGAAGTAGGTTGGGCAGACAGACTAAAGCCTCCATGCTTTACGTGCCCACTGGGAGTAGTTGCTGAGCTGGACTTCCCTCAGAAGCAAACCCAGGTTTTTGTTTTCATTTGGTTTTATTAATCAGAGCACATCAGCTTGTTCCAAAAGAGAGTTGCCATTAACATTTCTGCAGCATGAGCAATTATAGGATCAGTTCACTGAGGGATGAAATGGGAAACTAAATTATTAGACAGTGTAGAGGTACCAGCGATTCTGATCTGGCTTCAATAATAAATCTACTACATTTTTCTGTTACTTCCATAAATATAAAAACATTGTCAGTTAACTGCTTCTTGCCTGGTGATATTGTTGGAGTAGGAGGCCAAGGCTTTTCACACACATATGTAGAGTCTCCTTCAAAGAAGGGCAATTAGAAAAGACACCTGTAAAATCGATGATGACCACCCATACTCTCCCTGTCTGGGCTAGCCAGTGACTTTCTGGTTGTCCAGATCAGGACACAACACAGATCTCATCCAGCAAAAAACCTTCACTCTTTAACTGAGATTATTTAACAAGGATCCAGGACAGAACAGTTGCAAGCAAGGATTGAGACTGGGGAAGAAGGAGGACTCTGAGGCAGTAACAATGGCATTTTCTACCAGAGGGAAGTTCTTGAAACAGTTTCCCGTTAATGAAGTCATGCAATCACTCCTATGATATTCATGATGTAGGAATATTTCCCCTCTTTATTATGTTTCTGGCAAAAGCAATCTTTACTAGTATCTTTTTTTTTAAGACCAAATATTTGTAACTCTGAAACCAGGAAATACTGGGTCGCAATATGAAGCAGAAAAGTATTACTCCTGTCCTCTCTGGTGTGACAACCAGTTTCGTTCACTCTCCTAATCACTTGAACCACATACAAATGTTTCTGTTGTTGAATGATAATATAATTAACCTAGATTAGTTTTCAGGTTAAAT
This sequence comes from Edolisoma coerulescens, assembly GCA_013397115.1. Taxonomy (NCBI): domain Eukaryota; kingdom Metazoa; phylum Chordata; class Aves; order Passeriformes; family Campephagidae; genus Edolisoma; species Edolisoma coerulescens. The sequence goes on from VWZW01001014.1 coordinate 646,686, forward strand.
GAGTTAATAAAGACAGAAAAAACACATCTAATAATCTAGTTAATAAAAAGACATTAAATAACTTTGTAAAGAAAAAACTTCCTAATGCAGTCTAAAAATGGTAAAAAGTGGTACTGTGATATGTAGACTGAGAGTTGTGCCAGCCTTTCAATGGTTTCCAGGCTGCTCTGTGTTACACACTTTGTTAAAAAGGCTGCACTGAAAGTGAGGGAAGAACAACATAAAAAAGAAGAGAGTATTTAGGAGAAACATGAAGCTGAACCTGACTCCCAAAGGAGTCTATGTATAACGATTGCTTTACAGAAACCTCCTGAGAAATGTTCAAAGATCCTCCCCACAAAACCCTCCTGCTTGTCTGAGGCATAGGCAACATCTTCAGCTGGATAATTAGAGGGCAACATGCTGGCAAAGAGTCTGTGTAATCTATATAACAATAACATTAAGAAAAAAGTCAACATTCTGGGGACTATGCCAGCGATCAGGGCATGATAATTGCTATAATTAAAAGCAAGGCAAATATTGCAGGAAAAGTAGGTCATTCTTCAGGCTGTGTATCCCTGATGCAAATGAAAACGAAATAAAGAAGATTGTGTAATGTGATCTAAAGCAGACAAAAGTGCTGCTCTTCCAAGGTTGCTGCAGACCCTTCATTAAATGCCTCTGTTTTCATACGCCCCACCAGCAGGAAATGTTTCCATAAACACAGTGAAGCTGTTGCAGTCTGGTGCAAGGACTACTGGAGGAGTCCGTCATAAAATGCAGTGAGAGGAGTATAATTAAGACCTATTGTGTGCAAGGATGGTTTAAAGAGGCTGTGATACTGCATATTTGAGAGCTGGTGAACTTAAACACTGGTCTTTTTCTGACAGTAGCTCCAGCACTGAATTTTAACACATGTGGCTTTGCACTTTCAGGGGCATTAAGACTCCAGTCAGTATGTTACATCTGTTTGAGCCACCTGAGAGCTGGTTTCTGAGGAAAGGACAAGGCACAATAACAAGAAGACAGAAGGACATTTCCTTGCATCATCTCTAGAAGCACCTGAGCAGCACACCGAGGATGATTCTGTCTTGCTGGGGGTGTCACTTCCTCCCCTTCTCTGCTCACCTCGCTCCCACCAGATGCTTCCCTTGCACAGGACTTGCCTAACTTTTACAAAGAGATTGCTGTGTCCCCACATCTCAGCCCACGTAATTTCCGTCTTCTTTTGCCCTTCCTGTCTTCCCCAAAACTGTCTCACTGACTTCTCCCCCACGCAAATTTACTTTTGGTCTGATCCCTACAGGCAAGTAATGTCCCCTTCACCTGCTAATCCTGAAGTTTACAAAAGCTGTTGGATACAGACTTTCTCACCAAGAAGCCACTTGTGCCATGAGCCTCACCTCTCCTTCCATGCTTTTTGGGTGCCCCTATTCTCTGCTGCCTTAACCTGGGCTGAGGGTTGCACACTGAGTGCTGAGCAGGGACTCTGACCTGACAGCAGTGTGTGGGACAGGTCTGTGTGTATTTCAACGAAAAAAAAAAGAAAATTAAAAAACCACATAAATATATTTGAAATATTTAACTTTTCAATACAAGGATCTCAACTTTCCAAAAATCCCTACATTTACCTGCTTTGCCATGCCACTGCAAAATTAATTCTGCATTGAATGCAGGTGTACAAGAATTTTGCTTTACAAGGGGGGCTATACTTAAGTCTAAATTGCATTCATTTGAAGGAATTAGCTAACTGTAAGCTCTGTTCCTCTTAATTGTAAAGATTCATTGATATCCATGGACTCTTTCACTCTGTATCCAACTTTATTTTAAATATTTTTTACATTTACAATTTACCTAACAAAGTGATAAGAGTCATAAGCAAGTTTCAAAGTGTACAGATGTTTTACCTTAATAATTAGGATAGCAAAGTCATTTCTCTGTGAAACAAAGGGCTTGATTTAGTTAGCATCCTGTAATGAAACTACTTAGATAATCAATTCAAATTAGGGTATGGAGCTTCTTTGGTAAACTACTGAGTTATTAACCTTAACGATGTCAGCGTTTGAGATTTTCTTTTTCCTGCTATCAAACTCAACTTATTAGTGTCTAAGGTAAAAGTCAAAAGTGTGTTTCATGGTGAGAAATGTATTAATATTGGTAATTAAACACAACAACTGTGTAGCACAATGTGAGGGAATTGGGAAGTTGACTAAAATTTAGAGATAGACTGCAAGAATGAATTTATCCTTCTAAGCCTTTTCCTAAAGGTCTCTTTGTTGTGATTGGGCTTAATGCACTGAACTAACAGCAACTTTAAAAGGTATGAAAAGAATTAATAATTGCAATTATTTTGGCTACACTTGCGTAAGTTATATATGTTGTAATGCCCTACAGAAGAAGGCATCGGTATGTAGAACCTGAAAGTTGTAGATGGATGTCTTGGGTTAACCTTGGCTGGCTGCTGGATGCCCACACAGTCACTCTTTCAATCCCCCTGTTCAGGAGCACAGGGTTGAGATGAAGGGCACCCACACATCTGTTGCAGTGTGGGGTCCTCCGCAGGCTGCCCTCTGTACACCTGCTCCAGCACAGCTCTCCATGGGCTGCAAGGGAATCTCCACGTCCATGCCTGGGGGACTTTATCCCCTCCTTCTTCTCTCACCTTGGTGTCTGCAGGACCATTTTATTCCTGTCCTATATTCCTGTTAGCTACAGTGCAATGGTTTACATGGCCATCCATGTTTCCTCTGGCAGTCATACACCGTCTGTCTGTCTTCTGCTTTTGACTCAGAAAAAGTCTGAAATACACTTTCTTCTGCTGTTTTTCATAATTATTCCCGACTCTGCTGAGCATTTAGGACAAACTGGTTTCACTGTGGGAATAGTTGTCATTATAACTTGTCTTCCCTATTAAATCTTATAAATCTTAGAGTGAAATGATAGGATGATAGTCTCTGCAAGAAAGAATATCAGAAGTGATACTATGCTAGACCTGAAAATTTAGTTATTTTCACTGCTTAGAGTTGTACCAACAGACTAAAGCCAGGAAAAAAATGAAGGCAATCAATTAAAATGTGGCCACTGAAGAAGATAGCTTCAGGACACCAAACCTGATGTCCCTCATTGCTCTGCCAAAAGAATCTCACAGGTCCCATGCAGAGCATGAGAATCCATGTTGGAATTAGAAACTACCTCCAAATGGCTGAGAATATATCTACATCCCTTGGAAAATAGTTTTATGGTCTTGTCCCCCACCTTTCTACTTTCATCCATTTGAATTCCATGAGCTGCAACAAGTTTTTTTTTCTCAGTTTGGTTTTTCCAATAGTGTATTATGTTTCAGCACAGGTATTTACAGCAGGTGATTAAGTTGCCTCATACTGTGCTTCTTACTGTCTAACTGCGCATCATTTGCTCATATTTTGATTAATCCCTGTAACATACCTCTGAATGCTGTACTACTTTTTCAATGTCTTTGTCAACTCAGAGACACAAAGAATGACAAGAAAAAATTATTTGGTTTAGGGACTGTCAATTGATCATCCATTCTGTCACTGAGAACTGCTGTTCTGAATCCAAGTCATATCTTGTACTCCACTTCTCAGTCGTCCTCTTCTGCAACATCCCAAGCTGTCTTTAACATGGTTCTGCTCCTTACCGTTTTTTCCTTACTGAACTCCTCACTTCGTGAAGACCACTTGTGTACAAGGGATCTGCTTCTCGTTCAATTACACCTGACATGACTTTATTGACCCAGATTATCCTATCATTTTTAAGATAGAGGAAAAGCAAGGTGAAAGTATCCATGAGATGTAGGATGCAGAACAATTTTGTAAGAGTTACACTTCTTCTCAAAGGAAAAATGACATGCTGGATGAATAGGCCAGGGAACTTCTGTATTTTTGAAGGCAAAATTCCTGCACCTCCCATTTGCTGTCAGCTCCAAATACAGTAGAAGCTGCATCTATCACAATATTTTCAGTGCATACTGTGATGTGTGACAAACTGATTAATAGTGTATACAGGTTGTTGTGTCTGTCAGTGATTGAAGCATAATCAGGATTCTCCTATGTCCTCTTTAAGCTAATTATCTCGGTGGAAGCAGCCCTAGCCAATGAAAAAACCTCACTGATGAGCAGTCTTCTGCCTTCCCAGCAGAAGATGCTGCTCTTCACCACCACACTCCAGCACACCACTTAGTGAAGGATGTGGGCAGTTTTCCATGTAGCAGTGAAAAATGGGGTAGTGTAAGGCCCAAATCAACTCCCTCTGTGAGACTTTTGAAAGGCCTTATAATGGTTCATGTACTCTTAGAGTCTGTTCTTCAAGTTTTTGCTTGAAGGAAGCAAAAACTCCAGGAAAAATCTCCGGTGAACAAAGAAGATACTTTAATTCTAATAGCTGAAGATCTTTTTGCTCCACTTTAGGCAGGATTACTGTGGAAAAAGAACAGTATGGAGGCCTCCAGGGAGTTGCAATTCAAAACAAGCAAAAATGTACAAGCAAAAACCTACTTCACACAGATGCAGCATGAGAAGCTGTACCTTCAGTGTTTTTTTGGCATACAAAAAAACCTTTCAATGGTTTCTTGTCCAATTACAAATAATTTTCTGCATATATTGACAGCACATTGTTTCTTTTCTCTGCTCTGACACTAAAGGCTAGTCCCCAAAATGGAATAATTCAGAAAAGTGATAAATTCTTTCCCTGATCTCTGATTTGGAAAGCCAAAGAAAGCCAAGTAAACTTCATTGGGAGAGACACATCTGCTGAAGTTGAAGTGTCAACATTGCTTCCTCTTTCCTTTCTGTTTTTCAAAACACAAATCAGACCTACCCTCATTTAGCATCTTCTAATTTAAGTTGGACAGGGTTTTTTTCAAAGTCTATTACAAAATAAATGTTCTGTCTTCCTTGATTAGCAGAGAACACTGGCCAGCTGCCCAAGTAACTAATCAACATGAAACTTTTATCAAGACATACTGCAAAGGATATACACTATTAGGTGCCAGATTCTATCGCTTTTTTTAAAATTCTATCACTACTGAAAGAAATTTCTGCCACAAATCAGTTTCTTGCTGTTAAACTTTGTCTCATTCGAGAGGATGATAACTAAGATCAAATATTTTGAGACTCCTGCAAAGGAAATGTTTTGCAAATGCTAATGTCCTCATGGAAGTAATGCTGTATGGTTATCTTCACTTACTGCTACCCTATCCTTCAGATGAGCAGAAAAGAGTTCTAGTTTAATTGCACAGCAACACAGCCAGAAATAGACACAGACAGTGACATCTGCACCAGAATTTCTCAGCTAGTCTGAAAATTTCTAACAAGTGTTTAGTACTGTAAGTGGTTCCCTGCTTGGTAGCTGAATGCTAGACTACTTTTGCCTGAAGAAAATTTCAGGTGCTTAAGAACAACTAATTCATCTCCTTTGCTCTTTTTTGTGTTTCCTTAGCAATTCAGGCTACTAAGGATGTTTGTATTGCTCTCCAGGGAAGCATTCTGTTCCTTGATACACTTCGAAGTAATGGAGAAAAGGGAATGGGAGATTATTTTTTTTTTTTTTTGTCTGCATATGTGGAGATGCCTCAGCTGAGAAACATACGACTTTCTTACCACTCCCTAAAACTGGGTGCATTTGCAAAATGCACATGGTAAGCAGCCTGAACATACCCTGTTCTAGACCACAGATTTAATCATCTTTGTATCATACTTGAGACAAAAGTTTTCAACAGATCCTTCTTCTTGGCTTCTTTTTTGTATGATTATCCTTATGAGAAAAGGAATTCATTAATGCCATTAGCTGCATCCTATAAGGCTCCCTGACAAGATAATAAGTACATGGTCCAAAGATGCATACTTGTCCTCAGAAAGGATGCCAGGTGCTCCCTTGAGCTTTGGGTGTCTTCTCAGTTCTCCATCTGCTCCAAAACAATCAGTGTATCTGAGAGGCACACTGAGGGCTTAGATGTATGAGTAGTCTGTTAGATCACTGAATTTATAACAAGATTTGCACTGTTATTGCATATAACCCATTGCTATTTTCTTCCCAAAAAGACAGTTAGAATTTTTTAGCATGCAATACTCTACATCAGAGCATACCGCACATCTGTGTTGATATGTGATGCTAGTCAGACCAAAAAAAAAATTCAAAGAGTAGTACCTGAACACTTAATTCCCTTCTGAAAATCTCCTTGTGGAGCTCTGCAGTCAGATTCTGCTTCTCCTCCAAGCCTCTGCTCTACTCCCTGATGAGAAACCATATTTTGTTTGTATAGCAGACTTTTTTCCTCAAGGTGTGCCAAAGTCACTGACTTGCACTTCAGTAGCTGGTGACAGCAGTGTGCCCACTGGCTCCCGAGGATTGCAGCTGTTTGTACTCTTCACTGCTCAGACTTGAATGTGCCTACGGGACCTCAAGGAAAAATGTGCATCTGAATATCTGAGGCCGTGTTGTACAATATGTTGTCTAATTTCAACACTGTGGTATGCTAGCTTCCCTAGGAGGTTTTCTTAATGCAGTCTTATTGCTCGATATCCTCTGGTAGCTGCATTGCTCGTGGCTCACTGGGGAGGTGGCAAAGCAAAGCCGCTTGAAAACAAACACTGCTCATCGCTGACAGGGAGAGGAAGAAGAGAGTAAACAAAGACCGTGCTGGCAGCATGACAGGAGGGACCAGGCAGCCTCTTCTCTTTCAGAGGCATTGGCAGCCCCCATTGGCCAGGCTGCAAATGCCACCTGGTCCATCCAGCTGTGTCTACACCATTTACTTGCCCTCAGTGGGGACAACATCCAGCACCTTCCAAGCACCAGCTGAAGGGGGCAGCTGGTCCAAGTGTGACTCTCACAGAAATGAGGATCTTTTTGAGGAGGCCAGCAATGCCATAATGGCATCAACCCAAATGTTTTAATCTTATGGACAGAGAAAAAGAGAAAGTATTAAGGTAGACAGGGTTATTCCATGGTGCTGCTGCTGGTTAAAACCATTTTTTGATTCAATGTTTCACTGCAGGATATTGCCTCCATAATATATTGCATCAATACATCAACGAAGGAGTGTAAGTCTGATACTTCACTGTTCTATAAATCATCCTCCCATCCCCAGCTGTAGAATTTATTGATTAGCACGTTGGGTATCTGGGAGGAGAAACATACAACTCTGAGGATGTTTCTGCCTGGTGTTTACAGAAGATGCAGAAAACTGATTTCCTTGTAGAGGAGTATGTGCTGTGTCTGGGAAAGAGGAACAGCCTCAGATCTTTCTTCCCCCAGTCCCCCTTGTGCTGCCGTCTCTGAAGAGGCACATTTCCCATCCCCATGGAAACAGGACGAGGAACACATTTTGCCTCTCTGCAGAGGACCCTCTCAAGAAAGCTGCCCAGAGGTTTTGGCATCTCACAACACAGGCAGTGACACCAGGGCTCCCTTTGGGATCTGAGCTGCCCTTGGACCCCAGCAGCTTTCCTTCCCAGAACCCCACTTTGTTCTCTTCCAGAAGTCTCACTGCAGGACAGAAAGCAGCTGTTATTTTTCCTATGAAGCAATGAGGATACCTGTCTGCAGCATCTATTACCAGTCTACCTAATAACATTTTCTCCCTGGATATTTTTGTCTAATCCAAGGCCTAGGAGGGTTAATGTTTTCCATCAGATCTGAAGGAAATAGCACAAAACTGTAAAACTTGGACAGCACTCTCTAAAAACGTCTCAGAATAAATTAAATTAAACAAACTGGATTGTTGTAATCCTGTTTCAGGATTTCATTGTTCAGGAGATGATGGATCCAATGGTCAGTATCTGCCATTTTGGAATGATTAAATCAGTTGTGTGGGAGAAAAAGCAGAGACAACTTGTGGTGAAGGAAGAAATAAGGTGATGCAGATTTCAGGCCACTACTATGCTACAGGGTGATGGACTTTCCTGGTGAAAACGCTGGACTCCAATACTGCAACATTGTCCTGTTTAAACATACAAGTAAAACTAAAAAAAAAAAGATTCTTCTTCTTCCCCAAGGAAGAATCCCCTTAATATTACCTGATAATCAGCATTTTATATAGAGATTTTCTTTTCTTGTGACCACAGATCATTTTAGTACAAAGTACTGCCTTCCTGGACTTCCAGTGCCTACACAACTGCTCACAGAAATGTTGTGTTCTCTCCTTCAAGAAGAGACAATATACAATCATGTTTATCCTGATACCTGGGGCCAAACAGCTCATGATTAAAATCTCTCAGAAACATGAGCTCTGAGCAAAGAAGAGTCAGTCATGATTGCTTCAAAACTCCACTTTCCCCTAGGTGAAATCAGGTTTTAAGATTATTTTCTAGAAGATTGGAATTGGATGTCTTTTCAGATTAGTAAATCAGCCACTACATGGATTAAGAGAATTAATAAGAGGAGGTTATCAGTGTGGAATAAAAAGATAGTTAAGGGAAATTTATAAAAATATCTATTGTGAAGTAGTTTCTGATGCAGGAAGCCCTTTGCTATAAATGAAAAGAACACAATGAGAATAATTTTAAAGAGACCATATATATAACACAAATAAAAAGTATAGTCAAAAGTCAAAAAACAAGCAGTCAAATTCCAAACGAGTTTTTGATTATTATGGCATTGGTAACTAGCAAACAGCAAAATTTATTTAGTTATTAGATGAAATGCTTTCATTGGCATAACTGAAGGTAGGATTTTACTACTTACTAATTTTCAAAATATTTTGTGCTTCCATATTTAAATTCAAAGTACCGATTTCAGGATTTTATGTAGTTTGACATTTTTAATATTTAATGTTCATAATATTTTAATTGACCAAAATTTACTGGAGAAGTCATAACTTTGTAAGACAGGCAAATTTCCAGCTGCTTTAGTAATACTTGGTATCCTTTTTATTTTTTTTCAGCAAAATATTTGGTCCCATTATGTCCTCTTGAGATATAAATCTAATTTGAAACAGCACAAATTTAATATAGTTCATGGTGCACTGTTATGTATTTTACTTGTTTAAATTATTAACTTTGCTAAATGGACACATGGAAAGTACCTTTTCATGTGCTGTTAATTCCCTGATTTTGTATCATAGTACATGTTCTCAGCAAAGAAGAGGAAGTTACATCAGCTTCTATCATCATGGCACTGTTCTTACTCAACCATTTTCTTTGCAGAGACAGAAGATCCATCAGCTGGTGTAACTGGATCTGCTTTGAGGGTCTTGGTAATCATCCAGCTCAAATTCCTATTTGTGTGTCTTTGCAGACCACAAAGAACAATAAATAAGTGTACCCCCTCTCTCATCCTCAAACCCCGAGACTGGTCTGTGGCACCAACCCAGTCTGTGCAGCAACCGGTCAATTAAACCTGATCTTTGTCAAAAACATCCCTCAGGGAAAAGCAAGGGCTTTTAAAAAGACTCTTCTGCCTGTTTCATCTTCACATGAAATTCTAAGGAAATGGATGCAGCACTGTGTATGATGGTCACACCGAAGTTAGTTTTAGTTCATGAGTTATGTCCTCTTTCCAGTTCCATTCCAAATATACTGGGGCAACATAAGCCACACTTTTCAGTTCATTCAACTCATGCCTGATGAATTCCTTGAAGAATGGAGCCATGAATTTTTAACAACTCTACAAATATAAAGGAAAATAATATATATTTATTTTATTCTTTCCTATGCAATTTGACAAAGGAAGCTGTCCCTGTGCTCCCAATAGAGGAATCTTACATCAGCTCAGATGCTTGCTCTGTGTGCCAAGGCAGTATTTCATGCTCCTGCCCTGGTCAATGCCTCACAGAGAACAGAAGAAAGGTTGATGTCTGCTTTCTGTTCCAGATACATTCTTCCTTTCTGACTATTTGCCAGAGGAGAAGGGAACATTATGACTTTTCTAACTACTCCAAACTACCTGGATTCCTTGCTGCCTTGAGAGCAAACATCCTTGAGAAACAAAGCTTCAGCTGAACTGCTGCAGCTGAGGGCGGTCACAAGTCACAGCTTTAGTTAAGCCCCATCTTGCTCATTTTTCTCTCTCTCCACTCTCAAGCTACACCTGCAGCTTCCCACTAATACATCAGATGGCAAATTCGCTGCCTCAGATTTTATCAGAATGTGCACGACTGAGTGCGAGGGCAAGAGAGGAATCTGCCAGAGTTGGTTCTGTTGCTTTATGTATGTTCTCTGGGTTTTGTTTAATTTCATCCTATTTTGGAGCTCCATGGGTTAAAAAAAGGCTAAACCATCATCTGCTGGGCACATCTGAAAGCAGCTTTAGCATACTCAAGGTCAGGGCTATTTCATATAAATATCCTGCAATATTTAACTTATTTTTCAATCTGCATCCCTATAGTTTGACCAGAATAAATTTTAAAAGTGTTGTGTTTTTCTGACTGTAACCACTGCTGCTTTTTCTTTTCATTAAAGCTGCATATTTATGTATTTTCTTCCCAGCAACAGTGTCTGAACAGGACTTACATTTTACCTTCACTTTTCTACAGCACAGAAAGCACTGTCACTGCTTAAGAGCTAAAAATGACAATGCTATAGCAGCCTCCAGCCATTATTACTTGCAGTGGAATGTGGTTTTCATTTTTGCTGCCTTCTAAAATACAAGCTATTTCTCTGAATATATGTGCATGCACAGATTGTCTCAGAGGAAGAAAAAACCCCATCCAACTGCTCAGATCCAACGGTGTAACTGAAAGTTGTTGGTTGATTCATTAACAACCAGTTTCTGTGGCTCCAGTCCCATGCATTGGTCACCCTCACGTTCCCGCCTGAGCTGCTGTGGTTTTTCCTGGCCATTTAGAGACCATGGTGTGATGGGAGGAGGCAGCATGCAGGCTACTTTCCCCTGACCACAGCAGGGAACTGCAGGAGCTGAGGAGTCAGGATGTGTTGGTTTCTGCAGTTCCTCAGTAATTTCTGGCAAAGAGCAAGGCCACAGGAGGGTGGCAGCTTCACCCATGAACCCCCAGAACTTGGCCACAGACATAACAGCCTTTTGAGGGATGTTTACATCCTGGCTTCTGAGAAGAAACTTTCATCAAAACAGTGCTCAAGGTGCACCGAGAATTTACAGGAGCTACCTTTCCTTTTATCTCAGCAAAGTTTTGCCATGACCTCCGGGGAACGGGGTAAGTAGAGCAATTGAAACACAGAAAAACATTTTGGATAATGCTGCAAATTACAGTTTGTAGCAACCTAGGCTCTGATTAGCAAGTGCCTAATCTCTAGCACAGGAGAAATTCCAGTATAAAATAATCTATATGTTCAAGTACCCTGCTCAATTTGAGTCTTGGTGACTATTTTCTTCCTATTGATTGATATGTATCCTGAAATTTTCTGGTCACACTCACTGCAAGACACAAACACAGAACCTAATCCAGCTCACTGAAGGCTCGTGTCCCTTTTCTAATCATCAGTGTATATCAGGGCCATAGCAGTAATTTTATCTGAAAACTTAGTTTATCAAATAATTTTCAGATTTATATAGCTGTAAAAAAAGCTCTCAATATAAGTTATTGTCAATATTTTAAATCCGTTTGTCCAATTGAAAACATGGAGTTGATCTCATGCACTCCCACTTAACTACAGACTGGGGCACCCAAATTGCTGTTGTAATTGATCTCATCAATTGATCTCATCATAGAGTTAACAACTAGAAGCTATTCTGAAAATAATGCCTCATGAGTCAGGCTCACTAGTCAATAGTGGAAAGGAAACCCTGTAGAAGTGTCTCTCTCTCCAATGACAGTGGAAAGAGTCTAAATACCACTTTTGATACTTTATGCTTAAGCATCTTAAACAAGACTATGAAGACTTAGAACCACAGTCCCCCAGATGGCATCATTAGTGAGCTATATTTCTAAATCACTAAGTTTCTATATTTCTAAATCATGCATTCTGTCTTCCCCCTTCTGAAAATAGAATTTTATTCTGAGTTAATTGAGCTAATGGGAAATTAATTAAAAACAAAAAACCCCAGACACTTGTCTTTGTTTCATTTGCTCTTAGGGTTATGGCTGGAAGAGAGCAACCAGGTGCAAAATTCATCACCCATTTTTAGACAATGTGGTGTCTACAATATAGGTATCTACATGTAAGCGGGTGTTTAAGACTTTGTTACAGTTAGACTTCAGGTTAACACAGATTAAGCAAAACAAGGCTAGCACTGGTGTCAGCTGACTATCCAAGCTGTGTAATTGTCTGGCCTAAATAATGGGAAGATTGAGTTGCCTAAATATTGATGCCATTTTAGATATACCCAGTTTCTGCTTCAAAATTAGTCAGACCTCCCAGAAGTCCTTGATGTCTTTGACACCCCAAAACATCTCATATGGCAACAGGTGATACACTGAGGTGAAGGAATCACACACCATTGACTTGGGCACCATTGGCTGTGCTGCAAACTTCGGCACATATGGACACCCGTATGCAAATATCTGAACTTCAGTGTCTGCAAACTGGAACAGAACTGCATCTCTTTGTATATGCACAGTAAAGTGCTACATCGTTAAAACTTGAATTCACCTTTATTTTGCTGCTGCCTTCAGCCTCCCAGGGTTTCATTTCTGCGTTTGCCTCTTAATCGGTGCTGCCCACAACTGTCTCGAGGAGGGTGTGAGTCAGGTCTCTCCTCCCAAGGACACGACCGCTGCAGGCTAATTTGTAAGGGGGAGCTGGTGGAGCCACTCAAGCAAACTCAGCCCAATAATTTGTAAATTCAGAGGGCTGGAAAAATAGATTTATAGACTTCAAACTTCAACTCAGCACAGACCAGATAGAAGTTAATCAGGCAGCATTTTACACATTACATCTCCAGGCAAGGATTTTGTAAGAAATAAGTAAAGGAACTCACAGAAACCTTTTTTTTTCTCCCACAAGCCTGTTTCAGAATATGGAACACTTCAGATGTTAAAAATGTAGTTTCTTTCTTGTCGCTGTGATAACATTAGCTTTAGGTTGATTCCTGCTGCTGTGTGACAGCTGTTGCAGACATCAGTTGGAATGCACAGAAAATAAGTTTGTCATATAAATTTAAGCTAACCAATCTCTCATCTTGCTATAAAACCTAACCTGGTCATCTCCTGTATAATATCTGGTCATTGGAATGATAAAGTTGCTACAACAGCATCTTGACTAATCAATAAAGATGGATTCTACACAAAAAAATCATCAATTAAAACTATCAATCCACAAGAAAGCAGTCACTTTTAATGCATCATTTATCACAACAACCTGGTATTCTTCTCTCACAATTTTTAGAAATCTTGTTGCCATAACAACTGGATGTAGCCTTTACACAGAGCAGGACAAATCCTGTCCATGGTGACACAGATGCAAATTCAGAATAATTTTGCTAAAATGCCTGGAAAAACAGTGGTGCAAATACAATGTAATGGAGCAGAATGAGACCCACTATCTCTTTATGTTACCATTTTCTTCTGCTGCTTTGCCTTGTCAGGAAGACAAGCTGTTTTTCTCTTCTACTCTGAATAAGCTCATAACGTAGTAGAATAATCAGCCATAATGACAGGTTAAACAACAAAGGAGTGTTACATCTTAAATACTATATTAACTGAATTTTAAATTTGTATATTAATGGGTTTTTTTAAAGCCCAAGAAAAGACTAAATTTGAGATAGGAATATATTCTCTCTGTTCAGAGGCTACATCTAAATTGTGTAATATATTTAATAACTTGTGTAATAAGAAAATATATAATGAAGGTAAATTCACACTTGTTTGCGTAAACAGAAGAGAGACTCTCACAGAAAAAATGCATTGGAGGGTCCTGGGTCTTATTACCTAGAGCTGGAGCCGGTGCAGACAAACCCTGTTTTATTTACATGGAACTCATTTCAAAGACATCATAACAAAATATTCTCACACTTGTCCCTCTCTTCAAGGAAATCCATAAGAATTTGCTGGCACATCATAGTCTATGTGTGGATCACTACACCCAAACAAAACAGAGTCCAGGAGGAAAGTGAGGATCTATGCTATCTGGATTGTCCTACAGAAGCATTTTCCAGGCTACCAACCAAATAACATTTTAATTAATTATAATAGCAATCAGAAACCCAGTTGAACAAGTACTTTGGAACTTGGTAGAGATAAATCTGGTAGACACATACCCTAATGATAATTTTAACACCCATTCCTGTTACAAAACCAAATTATGCCACCAGGCAAAAGCTGGAGAGAGGGATACACAGAATTTAAAAGGCAAGGAATTCTTTACATGCAGTCCACAGAACTAACCAACCTGCAAAATTCTACACAGTAGAGATGTATTTTCCCTTATTAAATTCAAAAAGTATGGAGCTTCCATCTTTGACGATAAATAGCTCGTCACATTTGAAGGCTTTCTCTGGGTGCAAGGGTAGTCAAAGATCTGAAAAACCTAGCAGCAGGAAGGGAGGTGACTCGTTATATTCAGAGCAATCTTAGAATAATGTCATTTTGGAATGTAATTTTGCAAGCAAACCTAATAGCAGGCATTACGAGTGCTCGGATGTCACTCTGAAGATTGATGCATCAACATTGCACTGAGGCAGTACAAGAGCCTCAGAAAAATAGATTAGCAAGGCTTACTACCCAATGAAAATGTAAGGTTATAAAGTTAAAAAATGCACCTGGCCAGGACATCAAGAGGTCAGTTACTTCGTCTGTTTGCCCAAAGGCAGGATCATCTCTAACTACATCATTCCAGATAGCTTTTTATCCCACTTCCATTTAAAGACCTTCAACAAAGAGGTTTTACAATTTCCAGCCACTTCATTTCAATGGTTCGTTGTCTTTATCATTAGAAGGCTCTATGGGGCACTTGAGGGTGTGATTTCAGCATGGATAGGTATTGCTGCAACATCTTTACTGCAAGATAAGGCATTAAGATCAGGGAAACCGTCTTGACACGGGCTGCATTTGCTGAGCTTTGACTGGATGTCCATTAGTAACAACAGATGCCCGCTACAGTCTTGCTGGTATTGATCAAAACAAGCTGATCTGCTGTATTTTTCTTCCATCGCCTCCCTTACAGCATTGGTTTCATTTTATTTTCTTTCAGGCCACGATGTTTCACAGTTGCCTCTTATAACTGCTGTGGCAAATGGTGGACACTCTGGTTTCGAAGCACTTAGCCAGAATTTTTTGGGTGGATTCAGAATTAACTGGCGGGTGCCTGACTAGTGCTCTACTGCTCAGTGTGTGTAGTAGTGTGCTGGTTTCAGCTGGGGTAGAGTTAATTTGCTTCACAGTGGTTAGTACAGGTCTTCTTTCCCCCAGCTCACGCCTCCAAACAGAAACAGAACTAGTAAGAAGCTGACAAAATAAGATGAAATAGATTCTCTCATGTTTCATGGCAGACTAATTTCTGTGAGTCTGTGCAGTGAGTGTCACTGTATTGCACCACAAGAAGAAAATTGTACAGCTTTAGGAAAAAAAAAGTGAACCTCCATTGGGAATCCTACTTCAAAACATTGGCTCTTAAAAGGAAACATTCAAGAACAGAATCAAATTTGATAGAGGTACTTGGCTAGAAGTGAAATGCCTCCCACAGTGAGATCAGTCCTTAAAAGCAAATTCTGAATATCAAAACAATAGTGAAAGACCAACACAAATTTTTGAAGTGTGGCAAAATGCCTAAATGATGGCACATAGCTGGCATTAACATGGGTATAAGGCCCCACTGGCAGCAAAATCTCTTCTTGGCATCTTATAACTGCATGGTGATAGTGTCCATGCTCCTGTCTGCAGGGTCATTTTACCAGACCCAAAAGGGATGTACAAAGAGTGAAGGTAAAGGACAGCGAGTGGAAAGATTATAATTCAAAACAGTTGCTTCAGAAGCATGTGTTGATAGGACCTTCATGACAGACATGGTAAAAACAAGGTCTGCACTTGACATTGCTGGTAAAAGATTGAGAATAGAAACATTGGCTGTGAAGAAAGAAGCCACTGAATCTGTTGAAAAAAATGGAGAAAGCATCCTTCTGAGGAAATTTAAAAACTAAATCCATCTAAAAACCTTCAGCCGGGTTGAAATTCTTAGGTTAGGGGTCTTGATGTCTGGATTTCCTTACATACTCAGTGTGGTCAGGGGGAGGAGAATCATCGCTGCAAAGCAACACTGACCTCACAAGCCTGGAAGGTACCTCCCCCTTTCATTTTATCTCTCAACATAGGCATCTCAGTTCCAGTGGGATATGCTCAGGGAACAGAGTCAAATCTGCATCACTGACCAAAAGAATGGTTGTATTACAGTGTAAGTACTTTCAGAGGAAGAAAATAGGAAGTGCAACAGAGTTCTCCAAATGGAGCGTAACGACATCGCATGGACTGTGTGGCATGAGGGTGATTCACCTCGTGCACAAAGTAGCAAAAGGTTTTTAGCCCAAAAGCCTCAGAGGCGCTGGCCCTCTAATGCTCGCTGAGTACAACCCTTAGTGCAGTGGCACCATTCTTTGTTGGTCATTAGGCACTGATGTCATAAATGTGATGAAGGGAATCTTTATTTTATAATGCTCTTAAAGCCAGACCAGATGCCAAATAGGAGTCTTTACATTCTGTAAAGCAGCAGTGAGTAAAATTATGAGACCTAGAAATTAGAAGAAATCATCCTTTTGAAAAAACAAAAATAGAAATGAAAGAAAATACGCCTGGAAGGGTTTCAAGAAATTCTCTAGCCTACCTTCCCTTCCCAAGTCAGGATCTGCTCTTTTTTTTGACATTCCTGAAAAAAGTTTATCTAACACCTACTCTCAAAGACTGCTTCTAATAAAGATTTCACAACCTCTGGAGACAAACTATTTCCAAATTTAACTTGAAATTCCCCTGAAGCAATTTTAAATAGTTCCTTCTAGCCCTAAGATCTATACACATTTCCCTCTTTTTATTCCTCTTCTTTTGAAGCCAGCTCCCTATTTCAAGGAACACAAATCTGAGTAAGTCAGTAATATATTAATTTATACTCTTCACAGCCCTGCTGAAATTAGTTGCTTCCAACAGTGCAAATCTCAGCATGTAATTAAACCTGTAAAATTCTATCTTAATGCTGAAATAAAGGTTTCAAAGATTTCATTCATACAGACCTGTTCTTTATGCCCATCTTGATATCCCTAATGTAATTCTCTTACAATTTGTCCACATTTTATAATGTCAAATGATTTATCCCCTTCTATCTCTTCAATCTAAGTCTTCAGTAATTTTCTATTACAACAGAATTTCTCTTCCATTTTTTTTTTTAAATGACTTTCAGCTATGACTCTTACTGAACCAGCAGTTTGCAGATTATTAAGTGGATTCTGCTCCTCCTGGTGTCATTGGGAGTTCTGCCATTGCCTTCAATAAAAGCAGGACTAGACCCCCTGAAAGAGCCATATTATTGGATAACTCAAAGCTCAGGTGAGAATTGACATTGGTATTGACAACAGCTTGTTTTTTTAGTTTAGAATGTCTTAATTGGATTAACCAATCATTTTGTTTTGTGTAATGATTTTATATCTCTGAATGCAATTTGCTACGATTAAATAAGAAATGTTTCCTTCTTCAATCGACATCCAACAAGAATGGTAAGTAGCTTTCAATCATAAGTATAAATTCCAACTTGCATCTCTTCATGCACCAGGAATCTTTGGGTGAAAAAGGAAACAGGGTTAGTGTGAGGAAGAAGGAATTTGGTCTGGCAACTGCGAGAGCAAGAAGAATTAACTCAGTCTATTTCTCTTTCAGGTTTGTGTCTCAGGCAGAAACAAAAAGGATTCCAAAGGCTGTACCTACGCTCCCTGCTCTGGGCAGATGCCTGCTTCACAGGTGTGTCCTCTTGAATCCTGTGTGATTCAATGTAATGCTGTTGGTTTACACCAGCCAGAGGTGCACAAAGGAAGGCTGGTGAACAGCACAAAGCTGAGGTGGGGGAGGTTTAGGTTAGATGTCAGGAAAAAGTTTTTCACCAGAGGGTGGTTGATCAGGAACAGGAGCCCCGGGGAAGTGGTCACAGCACCAGCCTGACAGCATTCAAGAAGTGTTTGGACAATATTCTCAGGTACATCGTGTGAGCCTTGGGGTGTCCTGCACAGGGCCAGGAGCTGGACTTGATGATCCTGATGGGTCCCTTCCAACTCAGAATATACTATGATTCTCAGTCATTTGCTGCCTGAGCAGAAGTTCAGGTCCTTCATAGGCAGCAGGTGAGACACTTCCACTCACAGTTTCCGGGATAGCCCTAGGCTCAGCTCCCACCTGCCTTGAATGGCTCTGGCTGATCATTAAGTTAATCAGATTTAGGTGCACTGCCCTAAAAATCAAGCCAACCTTCACTTCTCTCGTGAGAACAGAGGAGCAGGCAGGAGGCTGCCCTTGCTATGACATAACTGCAACTTCCTAAGGAGGAAATGTCTCTCTTAGAAAGAGAGGATCCAGACTGGTTCCACAAGAGCAGACTATCAGTGACCAGGTGAGATTCGGTGGCAGGTGCTAATGTTTAATTAGTCTTTCAAAATCCAAAGAAACTTCTTTGGACTGGGTTCCTGGGCTCAGGTTTTTCCCTAGCATTGAACTCTGTTAGCAAGGGAAATTCTATTTGTCGTCCTAAAGATTCTAGGGTGCCTAGTCAATTTTTATGTATTTTATTAAATACTACTTTATTTTAACTCGATTTTACCTGGGAAAAGCATGCTCTGAAGCAACGTGACAATCCAGTTTGCATTGTCCTAAGCGAGTCACATACAGGCCAAATAGTTTCTAAATCATCAATATGCTATCTCACTTTTCGTCCATAATTTCTTCTGACCAGGTTCAGGAATACTTGGCCCAGTCATTTCCCAGGCAGTGATCTGGCAAGTGATTAAAATGCCTTCTTGATCACCATTTATTCCGATTACAAAAAAGGAAGCAATTTAACATTTGCTCAGATTTGGGAATTCTTCAGACCAGCTTGCTTGTTTTTTTTCACTCTTATTTTTTCTCTGTTGGAATAGATCCATTCTGGTATTCGTGACATAGAAAAATAATCATCCCACCAGTCTTGCAACACATAAAAAACTGGAATTCTACATCCCCCTGCTGGAAAGATATTTTGAGTATGTGTAAGGCATTACACCACCACCTGATCCTTGCTAACCTGGCAGTTTGGAAAGCAAAACAGGCTGATACCTATTAAATTCCTCCACTTTCTCACCTCAGCTACTGCAGAGTCCACCTACGGGAATCCCTTTTGAAGAAACTTGCCATTTTCACTTACAAAATATTTGTCAAACAACAGAGCACAGGATTGCTGCAGATTTTTTTGGTAGAATTTGATGAACTTATACCTTTACTGGGTAAAAAAAGTAAAAATCAGAGCTACCAAATTAAGGCGATAAAATTGCCTTCGAAATCTTTATGATGGAAGAAAAATCCTGTCAAATGATTCCCATGTGCTAAACTAAATTTTACAAAAAAGTATTTTTAAATGGTTGCCTGTTAAAAGAATAAGAAAGCTGGGTAGTTGTTCTGGTTTTTTTTTTCCTCCTCAAAGATACTGCTGCTGCAGGAAATTATGTTACTGGTTGTGTAAAGCAAGTTGTGACATCTATCAAGATGAATGTGTTTACGTGAATACCTGGTGACATGGTTTGAAGTGGTATATTGTAGGTATAAAACCCTGATCAAACCTAACATCCAGGAAATTTTTTGTGCAGTAATTGTATTTCTTTGTTCCTTACTAAAATCAGAGCTGCTGCCTGGAAGCATGCAAGTATTTAATTTTGTCACATAATTCCCTCAATTTCAGGCCATGGTAAGTAACACTTTTGGTACATGTCAGCTGTCAATTCCCATTAGAACATCCAGCTATTACATGGTTTAGATGTAGCTGCCTGACGATTACTGCTGTATGTTGTGAATTCATCACTCCAAAAATGGCAGAATAAACTGAATAGTAAGGATACTGTATGAATTACCTCAACCTGTGAAATGATAATTTCTGAAAGCTTTATCACGTTATCAACTTTTGCTGGAGAGGACTTGCAAAGGATGTGCTCCAGGCAAGAGCCTTGGTGGAAGGGAGATAAATCTCCTCTGACCAAGTGAAGAGAGACCGCTACAGGTGTTTGGTTTTCTCAGTCCAAAGACCTTTGGAAATCATTCCCTGAAACTCTTAAGCAAAAGATGTGCCCAGTGTTCAGCTGCTGACTCAGAGGAGATGGGAGAAGATCCTAACCATACTCCTGAGGAGAGCTGTGTTATCCTTCTCGGTGCCACGTTCAGTGCAGCCCTCCTGTGTTTCCCTGGGGAGCTCAGCCGCATGACGGAGGATGTACAAGGGGATGTGCAAGCAAGCAGCCCCCAGACCAGCAGCCACAGGGGTGGGAAGCCATGTGCTCCAAACATGTACAGGGCTGTTCCTTCCTGCACAGTGCAGGGTGTGCTTGGCTCTGCAGCGGAGCTAATTAAAGGCCAGACGAGCTTTTAAACAGCCAGCTTTATTATGCTTCTCAACGAGGCACACTGGGACTCAAGTTACTTATTATTATAACTGGTTTGTAGTATGCTCTAAGGGCCCAGAGACAGCATAAGTAGAAGGAAGCACACAGTTCTACACTTTTGCAGAACATAATTTCTGATGCTTCTAAGGAGCTCAATCCATCTGCAGAGGTATCAGTCCCTACTGACAATACTCTTTGCTGCTTGAACAGCACGGTAGGGTGTAACCTTGATGCAGATTTTTTGTGTGTTTTGGAAAGCATGCTATTTTTCTCCATTACTGAGGTTATTGACAGAACTAAAAGCAACCTGATGGAAAGCATGAACATCACTTACAACCATACTTTCTGCACCAGTATTCATATCATTTTTCTCTCACATGTATCAACAAGTCTTGAATCACTAAAAATGCTGGGAAATAAACGAGATGTAGGAGATGAGAAATGCTAAATGGTATTTCTATGACAGACATAGCAATGGAAATGTAGAGCTAAAAGCTGCTGATTCTATACGGTGCTTCAGCCTTTAAGAATTGTATCAGCCTCCTGTCTAAATTTCCCCAAGATCATTATGTTTTAATCTATAAGTACCAATATTTTTCCAGAAATTGTAACTGGGCACAGAAGCTGCAAAAGGTAAGGCCAGATTAGGAGCAGTATTTACTCTTCACAGTAACTACTTGTGCCCTGAAAGATCGGGATTCTGAAGTTTCTCATGCACGAATAGGGCCAACAGGTTGACATTGGACACTTTCAAGTCATCAAGTGTAAAAATATTTACTGGTGGAACTGCATGCTGGGGACTACTGAAAAGTAAATGTTCTGTTGCAAAGATAAAAGATGAAAAGACAGTACTCCAGGGGAAACACAAACTAACAAAAATAAGGAAACAAATAAAACCTGAGCAAACAAAAAGCAAAGGGTTCTCTTTTTTCTAAATTTGGTTTTCTCATTGGTATCTCCACAGGCTCCACAGTATTGCTATTCCTGTGTGCACACCGTGCCCCAGGAGATATTTGGAATTGCTGTATACATTTGTACATTATTTCTGACTGTCTAGGATGTGGCTGCATCAGATAGGATTTCATAAGACCTCTGTTACAAAAACTCACAGACATTGCATTGGTGTCTGGCCTTCAGCAGGCTGCCTCATCAATCCTCCCCTCACCTGCTCAGCTGTAAAATAGATGGAATAATTCTACCCTGGCAATAGTCAGTTTCTCTTTCCTTACATCATCCTGAAGCTCTTAGGAAGAGTACTATGAGCAGTTAGATAAAGGTCCTTGCAAATTTCCCACAAATTTAAATACCAATCAGTAAACAAGGAAAAAATATTACCATAACAAGATAATTCCAGTAATATACTCCTTGGTCATGGTCCATATTTACAGGTATGCTATACTATGTATTACCATGTTCTCACAGGCTGTTTTATTTTTTAATGAGTTTGACTAAGTAAATCCTTCTGCCATACCATCATTAATTCCAGAATCAGCTGGAGAAAGACAGATCTGCTACTGTATAGAGCCAGATCTAGATAGAAGATGGGGGCTTATGCATGTGGACCTGAGGCACCAACCTCAGGGACCTGCAGGCATCCCTGGAGCACCCCCAGGTAAACTGCTAGGGGCGATGCACCACAGAGCACTCTATGGACTGTTTGTAACTACATGCCATATGTCACTGGAAAAGGCGTAAGAGGATCTTTTCATTTCCTATCCTTCAGAAAATGCCGGTCTACTTCAGTTTCCAGTCTACTTAGTCTTGCTGCTTCTTTGTTGGGCTGCATCTGGATTTCCAACCCCTCTCTCTCAGTGAGAGCCTGCACCAAGCCAGTGTCAGTGAGAAGTGCAGGAATCTGCTGTTCCCCTATTCATGAAATTTGCATGGCTGTTGCACCGCCAGACGCCGCCTGTGTTTTCAGGGCTGTGAAAGCTAAATCAAAATATTCACTGTAGCGCACTGTGCTAAGCACAGACATAGCACATTTCATGGTAATAGTTTACCTGGCTGCATCCTTTCAAAGGGGGCTGAAATTGTCATTTTTTGAAAATAACTGCTGATTTGGGTCTGTTAGCTCCACCTGAGCACTAACAAAAGCTGTGCTGGCCCACAGTGCTGCTTCAGAGGTGCTTGGGGTCAGGCATCGTGTTGAGGAGAGGCACTGTGAGGAGGGGACAAAGGAGTTCGGCACCCAGTTAGTGCTGTGTTTTTTACAGCACGGTATAAGTAAGAGCCAGGTGCGTCTCAAGCTTTTGTTTCCACCAGCCTAATGATAGGGTGCTGGAGGGGTTGAAACTGTTCCATCATGACAAAGAAAACTGTATTCTCTCCCCATCTCTCTCTGCATGATGTCCCTGCAAGCAGCAGGGTTTCAATCTGCTTGCATATTTCATCACGCAGCAACCCTTCTCCAAGCCAATGCATTGGCCAGTGGATATTTATAATGATACAATTACTCATCATTCAGAGAGATCAGTAATTAATTGTACACTTCTTGAAATTCTGTTACTCCATATTCCTGTGGGTCTACTCATTCCAGCCCACCCTTTCATCACTTTCAATAAAATACTTGAATTCAATGCCATGTACTTACTGTACTTTTTGATTTAGGTGCTAAAGGTCAGCAACAAAGTTTTTAGCATCTACAGTGATCTAAATTGAGGATACTACATTTAAGAGCATCATTTACAAAAAAAACTACCTAAGTGTTCAGGTACTTGAAAAATGAGGGATGTGGCTTGAGACATTGTTGTGGTAGAACTGAGCATCAGACTCAAGACCTGCTTGAAACTGAGGCCTGTGTGGGATACATGCTTTAACCTCCTGGTGCCTGTATATGCCCTGAGAGACCCAGTCCAGCAGACACCATTTTGATAACGTGACACTCAACCACTTACATTAACTGGTGAGCACTCCAGCTAACAAGCCAGGAGTTACCCTGAATCTGTTTCTCTCTAATTCAAATATATCATCAGTCAGCTATCAGCTAGCTGACCGATTATTTAAATGAATTATACAGTGACATCCTAATATTTATGCATGCACCCAAAATCTTCCCCTTCAGAAGAGCTCAGCAGTGACATGAAAGCTGTCGTAATCAACCAAGGGAGTCAACAGCTAATAACACATGCCACAGCATATCCTATCCCAGAAAGCCATTTCACCCGAAGTACCCAATCCTGTCTAAACATATTCAGTGGCCATTGTTTATGTTTCCTGAAGGGATTTAGTAATGACCTGCATTTATAGATATCTCTTATATGGTTGTACAAGGGATATAATTTGCAAAATCTATGCTTTTCAAAGGTTTTACAGTTTAAACCGCTCTAGTGAGTTTTCCGAGAAAATGTCATCTACTGTGGCTAAAAGAAATGTTTCAAATCCAATTAAATAAGAGTCTGGCCACACTGTCTTGTCCAAAGCACAGTGAAGAGCAGAATTAATGCTCAAGCAGATTTCATACTATTATGTAGCGGATCAGAGGTCTGTACCTGCTAAAGCTCACGGTATAAAAGTATCTGTAGCCCTTAAAAGTTTGAGTATTTACATTCTAAGGAAATACCTAAAACGATTTCAACTGCAGGGTGGTAAACCTCTGTTATTCTATTGCACAAAGCACATGGGAGTGCTGTGCCGTCCAAACAACCCACACTCATATCTGTCATCCTTTAGATTTACTGTCAAATGTAGAGTCATGAGTATAGCAAAAAAGTGTAATAAATCCTGTACATTTCATATCTCATGACAAAACAGGTTAATCTATCTATGGATTGCTTTAAGGGCACAGTAAACAGAACAGAACAGACTGATACCTAAAGCCAGGTCCATGTTGGTTCTAGTTTAAAATGGGAATCAGAACTGCAGCCCTCAGAAGGGGGGAAAACATGAACTCAGGATTATGCCTGGTCATGAGAAAAGAAAAAAAACCCAGAGGGAAATCTAGCTTGACTTCTCAGCCTCAGCTGGGAAGTCAGGAAAGACAGTTCTGGGAGCTTCCCAGCACCTAACAAGCCCTGGGCAGGGTGCATAGGCCAGTTTGGGCTGACCTGCAAAGCTGTGACAATGTTGGAGTAGCACAGAAAGTTTCTTATATTAAGCATGAACTCAATAATTTCACTATATTTTTAAAATTTTATTTTGTAGTAGCAAATTTTTGTTTTCTTATTAGCAAGTCATTTTATCTCTCAGTCTTGGTCATTGCTAAATCTGTGACTAGTACAACACTGGCTTGACACAACATTCTTTCCCCATTGTTGGAATCTTTATTCCAGAGTGGAAAACGTTGTCTCTGGCACACTAAACTGCAAGATTCTCAAAAATATGTGGTCTTACCAACCAACCCCTGAAACACAGATGTTAGCAAATTTGGAAAAAGTGTCTTTCTCAGCAGAAGTCCACTTGAGTATCTTAAGAAAAAGGCAAGGTAAGGAAAGAATGAAACGTATGAGTCACTGTAAGATGAATCTGTGAATCTTTGCAGCCTCACAACTCTTGCTTTCCTAGCTATGAATTGTTTATAAAACTCAGAGAATCACAGAACCAGTCAGGTTTGAAGGGACCTCAGTGGGGCACCTGGTCCAACCTCCTGCTCAAGCAAGATCATCCCAGAGTACATTGCACAGGATTGCATCCAGGTAGTTCTTGAATATCTCCAGTGAGGGAGACTCCACACCCTCTCTGGACAATCTGTTCTCATGTGCAGTCACCCACACAGTAAAGACGTTCTTCATCATATTCAGGTGGAACTTCCTGTGTATCAGTTTCTGCCCCATTCCTCATGTCCTGTTGCTCAGCACCACTTGAGAAGAGCCTGGATCCCTCCTTTTGGCACCCCCTCTCTGGATATTTATATACATTGATGAGGTTCCATCTCAGTTATCCCTTCTTGAGACTGAATAGGACCAACTCTCTCAGCTTCTCCTTGTAAGAGAGATGCTCCAGTCCACTCTCACTGAAACATAGACATGTTTGAGACTCAGATCCCTCCGTCAAATGAGGGAAATGTGCATGGACACACAGATCTGTATAACTTCAGTTTCCTAGGGAAACTGGGTTGCAAAACACAGGAGGAAATCTAAAAAAAATAAAATAAAAGGAAAACAGCTCAAAGTAGTGCCTTCTTTTGAACAAACATGCAGCCATTACTGAAATATAATGTAAAGACAGCCACACTCAACAACTTCATCAGCAAACAGGAGATCAGATCCATTCAATCCACCAGGCTTTGGAGAAGAGAAACTCTTTATTTCTCCTTCCTTCTTGAAACTTAACCAAGACTGAGAAGCTCAAATAATCACAGAGCACATGAAAGAAAAGTAGCTTTTTTATTAAATTCTTCATTGGGGCATTAATTTTTACCTACATTCCCAAGGTAATTAGATGCATTTGATCACTGCATGAGTGCCTGTGTCTCTCCTGCTTCCAAAACCCTGTCTGAATCTTTTGGTCAGTTTCAAACAAATCACATCTGATTAAAAATTTCCAAAATCTCCATGAAGAAAAGTGGCCAAGATGGACTCCCTGAGATCCTTCCTGAAGGAGAAGGATAGCAGCAAGTGGCAGTGCAGGGGATGAGCCAGCCAGTGCCTAACATCAGGGGATTCCTTTGTGAAAGCATCATGATGCCGACTTTCTCAGGCACTTCTTTGGCCAGTCAGGACATGGTGGGCTGCAGAATAAAAGCCTTTGGTGCTGCCACTTATAATTCTTCCTATCCTGGTGTTTCATATTTCATTATTATCATTATCTTTTACCTGGACTATTTATATCTCTAGCTGTAACCATTTGTTTCCAGTCCCCGGGTTCTTTAAATAAGGCTGTCTAAATGTATTACTGTCATTTTTTGCTATTATTATTTCATTTAATTTTTTTTTTTTTGGGGATGTAAGCTTCAGGCATAGCTCTAGCCATTATATGACTGTTTAATTTGAAGCAGAAATGTACCTAAAATAGTTTCTCTTTTCTTTCTTTTGGGACTTACGAGTTTCTTCTAAATTATGAATGCTTCCAGCCTGTTTTTCATTTAAGATGTAACTGACTATCTGAATAACCTCTCAATTTTCTGTCAGTTGGGTTATATAGGAGTTCTAAAGTCTTGCAAAGTGTTTATCCAAGGCTTAATTTACCAAGCTGATTTGGCTATCCTTACATGAAGGTCAATGGTCAATGGAAAAATTCCTCTTTTACTGGCTCCTACTTTCAGACAGAATTAGATGCTTTTCAGCAAGGGGAAATATTTTACCTGGAATGATATAGGTCATGTAAATCATGTTTTTAATAGGCTTAGAAACTCATGTGATTTCCCTTGAAATGTTTCTGCAGTGAATATACACCAGGGTCACAATATTTCAGAAAAGAGGATCTGCAACATTTCAAACAAAAATTTCTAGAGAGATGCCTTGGCAGAGGGGTCACAGGTATGGGTATGCTATTGTCTCTCATCTGTAAAGGAAAGATTCAGGCAGGTAACAAAATCCAAGAGTATGCCCAAGATGGAGGGTAAGATCAGCCATTTCACATCAGGGCAAAGATCTCTCCTCGCTGTGCACATTCATCTCAACCTGCATGCAACTGAGAGGAAACATCCCGAATGAATGAAGCCAAAAGTGCACATTCCTCACAATGTGCTTCTCCTAAATCTCCTGTGCTTAACTGTAAAACTTCTTCTTAGTAAAATGCAGCAGTTGAGAGTAATAATTTTATTTATATCTGTCCTACTTCATAATCAAATACACAATTCATTATTCAAATATTCCCTGCTCAAGATGAGGTATAACTGGGAGGGGAGAAATGCTGACTAAATAGGTCCACAACTGCATCTGTTTCTTGTGAGCAGCTGGAGGCAATGAACTGTTATTAATTTTATTATGTATTTTGTAGTTGCCAGAAGCAAGTTGGATGTAAAGCTCTAACTAACAAGGTGTATGGAGTGGAAATGGCCTCCCTGTTGTTGGCTGCATCTTCTCAGTAAAAGCTCTTTTTCTTCCTCTCCCTCTTTAATCTGTGTGAACAGCGAGTGAATATTCCTGTCATTCTCAGGATGTCGAAACAGTCCCAACTCTGGAATCCTCTCCCATGAACCCACATGGCTGGGCCACCAAGACCAAACATCAAATGTTGCAGGAGTGACAACCTACCACTCCTTTCTGTTCTTGCCTTCCTTGGATAAAATCCACAGTCATTCCAGTGATCATTCTTATCATCAAGAGCATGAAGTTCACACTTCAGAGACAATCTCTATGGTATTCTTCTGTGTAACACCATCAGTGATTTCATGCCCATGATGAATGGCCTTGTAATGGGTTACTGTGTCTTCAGAGCTATTTCGGATGCACAATAGGCCCTTGAAGTGAAAAGGTGACAGTAAATGCCAATTTTCTTCTGATTTTATTTCATACACAATGGACTGTGAAGTGGATTAGAGTCAATGAAGCATTCTGGAGACTTGTACAAATTGTACAAATCTGTGTATGCAGAAACAGGACATGTAAAATTTTTGCCTCCTAACGAATATATAAGCTAAAAACTTTTGGGTTTGTAACTTGTTGGTTTTGACCAAATGATCCATTGAAATAAAAAAGAGGAAGAATGAATTGAATGAATTGAATGCCAATTCATTCAATGATAGTTTGGAAGCTCAGGTTGGCACTTGGATTTGGAAGCCACTGTATTAGTTCAGAGTCACAGAACTGAAGACATTAAAAGGCATCCAGTGAGATACCAAACTCCTACAAAGCACACAGAATTTAATCTATTTTTGCTCTATTTTTCTCATAATTGTAAATAGCTAAAGACACACAAAGACATACAGTTAATCTCATTATTTTACTCTCTTGTGCATTGAATTCTTACATTTTATGAGAGAACATATACAAGCAAGAACTCTGAGCCAGTATTTTGATAATTTCATCACTGTTTCAATGGAATGAAGCTGCTGGAGTGAAATAATCATGGCAACCACATCACATTTTGAAAACAGCTATTCTCCTTTTAAGTTCTGAACAGTAAAACATGTTGTTCAGACAGCAGCCCATAATGACCATGAGCATCAGAATTTCAACTTTTCTTGAAACAACAGCAAGCAGCAAGAGAAAGAACTCCAAATAAATTTAGTAGTAGAATCCAGGTATATGTCTCATCATGGAGCTTGAATTAATTCAATTCTTTCTCCGCCTCAGCAAGCAGTTTGGGGCTATTGGCAAGCTAGATGGAAGAGATGAAAGTGCCAAGTACAGCAGTACTTTTAGGTTAGCAACAGTGACAGCTATTAACACAGCATAGGAAAGCACAATATTTCTGCAATGAGACTACTGGGGCTAGTGACAGAGGGGTGAGGACAAAGCAACACCCTGCCCCATTCCTGGAAAACTGCTTACATTAGGGACCAGGTTTAGGAGCAGACAATTTGTCTATAGAATGTTTCATGACTAAGACCGAAAAAGTTATTTTGCAAGGAATCATGCTCTTAATTAGTTTAGCTATTTCTCCTGTTCACACAATATCCAGAAACAGCTCATGATTACCTCTAATTTATCCATTGTTGGAATTTACATGGCACATCTTGTTGCAAGTCTTTTCAGTCCTCTGGATTGATTCAGTTCAATATTGAAACTGCTTTAGTTAGCTGTTAATTGTGACAAATCATACAGGATTGCTGTTGTTCCTGAGTGGATTAGCACAACTCATAATTAAGAGAAGGGTTTTCAGGGTTTACAGAAAATCTTGAAGGGGTTCAGGCTTTCAAGGAGCTGTGTAATAAACGCCACATCCTAAGGTGCCTTCTTACCCCTTGTGCTGCTTCCCCAAAGGGGCACTGCCTAGTGCCTGCCAAAGAGATGTCTCTCTAGTCAGCAACCAGCAGTATGAATCCCCAAAGGATCTTTGTCCCTCAGTAGAAAACACATCCTTTTTCAGGAAGTTCTCACCTTCTCACAGCAGATACCGTGTAAGTGTGCTTGTCCACTTGAAGAGAAATTTTCCACTTTCTAATTGCAATGGCTATGCCCTAGCTAGAACATCCAAGAGTGTTTCTAAGCTCCTAGAACAAGACAACCCAGACAAAGTGAAGTGGTGTGAAATGAAATGGTCCCAGACTGGGATGAATGGAAGGCAGGGTTTGGGATGGACACTGCTGAATGTGCAGACCCTGCAGCTAGGCCTAGGTGCACCCTGTAGGACTTCATTGTTAAAAATCTGTATAAAGATAGAATATTAAGTTTAATGTAGCCACCGAAAAATCAAAATTAAGTTATTAAAGTAAAAAGCATCTAATCCACTTTAAAGATCATTGCTTATCAAATTCATTCAAAATGCGTGTTTTAAATTTAAATATTATCGTCTGAGATGAAAAATTCAGTTTGGGCCAGTCCTGTGGTAGGAGGCATTGCCAGGACATGAAGGGCTTATCAAGTAGTCCACTTGCCTGAATTATGTCTGCAAAATCTGACAAAGTTGGAGAATAATTTTGATAAATGTATCTATCCAGGATTTTTGGGTATTAAGCAACCTGGATTCTATTCCCTCCACTTGAGTTTTGGTACAAATATGGCCAGAAATTCCCATCTTTTTCCATTTGGAACTTGATTAGTTTCAGCCTCTTGCTGATCATCAGTGGATGAACAATCTCTACAGCACCTGCAATTGTTTATTCATGGAGATACTTGCCACACTTGATCAAATCATCTCTAAAACTACTATTTAAAAAAATACATAAATTGGACTTCTTAAATCCCTTGCTGTGGGAAGCAGGCTTTCAAGACTTCTGGATTATTTCCAATGCTCTTTCCTAAGCCCTCTCTAAACTTCTCTCTTCTTTGCCTAAAGGTAACCATGAAACTTGTTAAAATAATGAGATCTCTTTTTCTTCCATGCCACAGAGATAACACCATTTTTTCAGTCAGAAGGAATTTATTTGAGTCAAATTTTCCTCCTTTTTGAAAATCCATGGATTAAAAGTCATGGGTGCATTGAGGTTTCAGCTGAAAAATAGAAGAAATTAATAAAAAATTAGAAGGTTGCTATAATTCTAAAACTGAGGGTTGCATTCACCAAAAGAAGGAAATGGAAATGTAGAAAATTTTGCACGCTGATACTGATCCCAGCCTCTTAGACATATTTTAGGCAGCGAAGAATGGATGCTTCTCATCTCACTCACTAAGTGAGCCTGCTTCCTCCAGAGGGACTCTTTTATGTCCTAAGAAAAACTGTGTCAGTTCCCAAATGTTCTCCAAATGTTTGACACAAAAGGGTAAACTAAGGACAGAGATCTTGTTGTAAATTACTTTTTTCTCTCTTTAGTGGATTTAAATGAGATGTTTATTATTGCCTTAACATTCTTACAGTGGTTTAGTTCTGTATAATAGCAAAGCCAGTACTAAGTTAATTAAAAGAGCTATAAAGTCTGAAAGAAGCCAGCAGGTTTCTATGGGTTGCTGATCAAAGGGAAAGTGGTTCTTTTTTAATACTGTTTTTTTCTTGGTCCTTTGGAAACACTACATCTCTCTAACCACCTACAATGTTGCCATGATGACAAAATTACATAAGCCAAATAATTTGAAATATAATAAGGTCAAAAATTGAATTCACCAAAACAGAAAAAAAAAAAATCAAGTTCAGAAAATCAGAGCAGTAAGAGCAACCAAAGGTCAGTCTAGAACCATAATATTCTGTAATCACAGCACTTCCATGACCTAGTTTAAGAATGAGTAACAAAGGAGAGAAATTATGTGGATCAAAAATTCACTTGAGTGGTAGTGATGCATTCATGTAATAATGTAGCTTGAGTCAATGAGATGAAGCTATGGCTATACAATACTTGGAACTGAGGGAGCTGTGTGCCAGTGTTATACCCCAATCAGTTGTCAAGTTAACATGCACATAGGTATTTTCAATGTTCAGATCAGTGAACGATTTGACTCTAATCATACACTTACCTTACTTGCACATAATGGATTTTTGTTTGTGTCTGTAAAGAATGGCAGCATTAATATGATCTGTATTCTGAAGGAAAACAAAGCAAAATATTTATTCTTCTCCATAATGCCTGAAGAAACTTTTTAAAAATACATTTAAACTCTGGAAATACCTTCTTACTCTGAACACTTCGGATCACCTAACTCATTTTCTCCTATGCTTTAAACTACTCTTCCAGTCCAAGTATAAATGGATTTCTGAAGCAGGGGGATTTTTTTCTGGGACAAGGAGAAAGAGAAGGTTGTAATTTGTTGTGCATATTAACAATTGACACAAAGAAAAAAGGGAAAGTTTCTTAGCTTTCTGTAACA
Source organism: Edolisoma coerulescens (assembly GCA_013397115.1). Lineage (NCBI taxonomy): Eukaryota > Metazoa > Chordata > Aves > Passeriformes > Campephagidae > Edolisoma > Edolisoma coerulescens. The sequence goes on from VWZW01001014.1 coordinate 678,410, forward strand.
TTTCCTGTAAAAAAAAGTTATTCTATATTAAAAGTACCACTAAAGTGTATCCCAAGGTAAGCTATAGAAAGAAAACCCACAGGCTTCTGAATTTCCATTTTCATATCTTAACACAGATATTGTGTCTGTGTCACCTATAAACATTTTTACACAGTTGTTTTAGTGTGCACATAGGACATTTCTTAAAAAGTGCTTGCGTCAGGTAAACAAAAACTTTCGCAGAGAGATCTTAACTTGAAAAGCGTTCAATGGGAAGATTCTGAGGCCAAACTGGGTACAGAAAGACAAAAAAGGAAACACTGTTTTAAATCTCTGAATCTGACTTATTTGATCTAAAAAAAGACCAGTCACGGTTTGAAAACACTCCGGGTGTTTACTGGTTTTCTGATAAGGAATTAAAAGAAATATGAAAGTCTGAAAGGTCAGAGCAAGAAAGAATTATCAGCCCCCAGGCACTTTTTATTTTGGTGTCATTAGCAATTATAAAATGCTTTGCCACTGAAACCCCTCAGTGATAAGCATTCTTAATGTGCCATATCGATGGGGCAGGAGAGCTGAAAGGTGATAAATTTGACATAAAAATTACATGGCTTTTTGTATTTTCTGTAAAGAACTGGAGGCAATTTGATTCTAGCACAGTCATCTTCCAATGTAAATCTATTTTAAGTCAGAGTGTGAGAAACAGAATTTAGGTAGTGAGAAATTTTGTGAATAATTTTTCCCAGTAAATGTAGCCCTATTTTTCAGTGACAGGACCTGGAAAATTAGGCTGATTTTTGCTGATCAACTCCATTTCCACAAACATTCACCGAATTATTTACACAAAATCAATCAGCGTGTGGTGTCTTTGCACACTGTTCACTTTATTCTTTTCCCACATGCTGAAATGGGGACAATATGATATAAATCCCTCATTGACTCTACACTGGGATACTTCCAGAAAATGTAAAAAAAGTTTGATTAGCAATAAAAAGGAATAGCAAGCTATGATTAGTGAACGTATTTCTTTCTCTGCATGATTATTTTTGATGGCAAAAGAAAATGGGTTTCATACCAAAAACAACTCAAATACCTACAATGAAGATAATTTTAGAAAGTACTTGAAAATAACAAATATTTAATCTGGAGTTAAGAAGATGATCTGTAGAATTCATAAATATTCTTAGGGTTGCTACTGGTGTCTTTAATGAGTTTAGATCTGTTAATCTATTTCAGACTTTGCACTGATTAAGAACACTGACTGAAAAAATACCTTGTGGCTAGAGTGCACTGTCTGAATACCAAGCCAGGCTCCTGCCATGAATGACACAGTCTTGAGTATATCTTGAAGCTTTTGGCTGCATGAGACAGAAAACACATACTGAAATGGAGCTGTTCTGGAGTAATTTATGAATACTGTATTTTGATCTACATAAAAAAGTGTTCACTGCAAGAGTACAAGAGGGTTGTCAGGAGAAACAAGCAGTGAGATAAGCAGAATGGCTAGAAGTAAGACATAAACCCAGAAAATGTGTGTGGACTTTCAAATCATGGACTTTAAAAGTTTTGTTCCCTCAAAGAACAGGCTGCAGTAACAGTTTCTCCAGAAAGACCAAATTTTGTGAATTCACTGTAAGGGAAGGACCTCTACTATAAGCAGTAAAGGTTGCCAGGTAAATTGTTCAGACAAACTGAGTGAAGAAAGATACCTGCTCATGCTTCAGAAAATTAAGTGATATTTGTAAAATCTTTGGGTATTTATCAGTTCTCTAGTATCATATACATAGAATCATATACCTAGTTACCATCTAAAATCCTTCTCTTTCCAGTTGCTCACCTTCTGGGTGAGTGTGGCTAATGCCTGCACAGCTCTGCAGCTCAGACAATAAAGATGCACAGCCTGGCCTTGAGATGCCTTAGAGGAGGCAGAAAAGCAACTACCCTCCGTCACAGCTACAAGACTACCAAGGTGAATTGGGGATGTTCTGTGAAATCGTAAAATTCCTGCTCAAGACCTAAGTTTTGAAAAATGCATGTGTATTCTTGAGTTTAGAAATGAGACTTACAGCTTCATTTATTTGGAGAACTGCAAAGCCATTTAAAGTGGCATTATTGAAAGAAAAGATAAAGAACTTTCCATCCAAAGCTGTTGAGTTCTTCCCCTATGCAAGCAAGCAAGTAACTCTCCTCTATAGATAAGAGAGGTGGCATTTTGCTATCGTGACTTATGCCAGTAGTGGGAACTTAGCCAGGGGCAGCAGGGAAAATAGTTACCTAAATCAAAATTCTCCATACCTAATAATAAATAAACGCTCCATATATTACACCAATGTTCTTTCTGGAAAATGTCCTCCCCTTTCAGTCAAACTGCACAAAAACATCCTTGCAAGAAATATCATAAAGCTCGCTATAAAATCTGTAAGGAAAGTTCCCTCCCCAAATCTGTGTATGGACCTTTCTTTTAGAGTAATATTTCTGTTATTGTACAGGGCATATTATACCCACAGTTTCCAGAAATGACTGGAATAAATAACTCGCTTTAGACTCCCCCTAATTAGAGTCAGGGAAACAATATGTGATTAACAGCCCACAAGAGCCAATAGAAGCAGGGAAGGCAGAGATTGTGGAAGCAGGGTCATGCAGAGGTCTTGGTGACAGAGAGGTGAAGCAGACCTAAAATCTTCATCATATGCTGCTGCAGTCCAATTACTGTGCATTTCACTACTAAGCTCAAAACAAAAATTGTAGGTTGTGACAGGAGAACGTGGCTAGGAAAAAGACCCTGAGGAAATGTAAACCTTGCAATGTGTACTGAGGAAAGTGCAGAAGAGAACATGCCTTGTCACCCAAAATAATAAATAGGAAGATGCCACCATACAAGAAAACACAAACCAATGTGTTACCTAGAATCTGAAATGTCAGCTTCCTGGGCCCAGCTCTGACACTGTTGTACATTGCTGCACTTAAGGATTTGTTTTACTTTATAGAGATGACTTCAGTGGGACTCCTCACACATGCAACCAAAATTAAATCATTCGATTGCTTAAGAGCAATTGCTGGATCAAACACAAAGATCTTTGAAGGTGCCTGTCCAATTTGTAGACCAAGCAGGGCATGCTTATAAAAAGAGCTGAACATTTTTCATCCTGCAGAAAGAAGACGTAGATTCTCTGCAAATTAAGTAAATTGAATGGATCTTACAGCAGCTTCCAGAAGCCATTGTTTTTCCAACCAGGTGTGTTGGGAATTTGGCTCCTTCTGTATTTCTCTACTAGAGACCCATGCTATAAGGTTTTTGCACAATAAATTCATTGTTCTATTTGCTGTCACAGTAGCAGCTGTAGGGTGTTTGGAAGCAGCTCTAGTGGGGAAGAAGCTTTTGTGGTGAACAACTGTGGTGACAAGCAGTGCAGTGCACAAGCTCTGGAACATATTGTGTGCCATTAATTTGAATACAGCAGTATGGAACGTTAGAAAGCAGGCAGCTGAATATTGCAGTTTGGCAAGGTATAATCTAGGTAGCCTCAGCACTATATGCAGGAGCCACTGGGAGCCTTTGGGTTGAATGCCAAACCTCTCCCACTTCCACACATTTTTAGACACTTCTAAGTTGCTGCTCATGGTAGCACCTGTTGCTGACTTGAGTCTCCCAGAAGCCATCAGTGCAATTTTAGTGCCCACCACAGACAGCTTGATAGTCAGAGTAGCCTGTATGCACTTGAAGGAGCAGAGAGGGCTGTAGGGATGGATGGATAAAAAAATCTAAAAATATACCCTTTCTCTGTACAGAGGAGTGAGTGCCACAGCTCCCTTGCCCTCCCTTTCAACATCGTATGCTGCTGAAATGCAGCATTTGTGTCACTGAGGTTCAGTGCCAAGACGAGCATTTGCCACCTATATAGGAGCTTAAAATAGCACAGAGGCTGACAGAAATACCTTGAAGACTGACAGAGGGGTGGTTTTCTGATGTATTATACTCTGTTGTAGGAAGTTTTTATTTATTTAGAATGATATAAGCACCCTGGGGAGGAATATGGCTTAGATTTACTCTGGTCTAACCCAACCACAGTGTGTCTGAAATGCAAAATTATCATGGAGCACTCCCCAAGGGTCTGGAAATGGTGCAGCCCTACTGAATGATAGATTTTTAGCAGTTCTCCTGCATGGATCCCACTTGGTTGATGTAATGCTGATTAAAGCAAGCACACTTCCTCTACAGCACTCCCATTCATCCCTCCACAGCCACTTACTGCAGAGACCATGCAGGCTTTTAATTATTTTACTAAACAGGGAGCATTTTTCTTGGAAGTACATCATGAAATTTTAATGACCATGCTTTTAATTCCAACAGGAAGACCTCAAATAGCAACGAAGTCCACGTGAAATTCCACATATGTTTCAGCTTTCCTTCCCCTGCACCAAGCAGAAGGAAGGAGTCCAAGGGGAAGGAGGGAGCCCCAAAGAAATATGTAGCACTGTTACTGTCCTCAAGTTATAAACCCCAAGGCTTTGCTTTCCTACAGGAAGGCAAAGCCTGTTTTTTCGTATTTCCACAGCCATGGATCTCACTGTCCCGTCTCACTGTCTTTAGCTCAAGCAGAGCATAAGAAATATACCTGTCCACTGAGGTATCTATGTCTCAGACTCATAGTCAAGATTACAAGTTACAGTCTTTGAGAAGAGGAAGAAGGGAGAAGAGGAAGGAAATGGTCCTCTTTTTTTTTTGCCTTCAAACAAGAATGAGGCTCAGCCTGTATTTGGACTAAATTCTCAGAGGTAAAATATATCTCCAGTCAAAGGCAGTTACCTGGCAAAAAAACCCACCAGGTCCCATCACTTTTCTTTACTAATGCAAAAGATTCCCTGAGTAAATTCATCTCAAACCTGAAATCGTTCTCTGTAAGCAAATTTTGCTTCAATAAATCAAGAAATCATCAATCTTGGAATGTTTTTTACAAGGATGACCCAGCATATTAAGTTTTTGCAGTATTTGGTGGGAGGATGCACTTATGAAGGTGCAATAATTAAGGTGAATTAGCTACCAGCTGAAATTAATTATAGAGTGACCTTGAGAGAAATTCAAAGGAAAAAAAAAAATTGAAAGATAGAAATCTGAGAATTCACACTTTGCTTTATTAAGCAATGAAAATTAAGATGTCCTTGCATCATTCCTAGGCAGCTTAATCCTTTATTACTAATAAATGATCTTTTATTTAAAGGATTTTGAAGTGGACAGAGATAACAGTTTAATCATTTTGATGAAAAGCCAAGATTTTTCATCTTCAAAGTGCTAAAATATCAGCATACACCACTAATAATGAACCTTGTTAATCATTAGCATCCCTCAAATATAGTGGGAATAACACTTTTCCTATGAGCTTGCAAAAGAATTGAGAAAAAAAGCGGGTGGGTTTTTTATAGGTTAGACCTTTTATAACTAACTTTATTCATATTTTAATGAGTAATGTATGAATAAGTGGATTTTTAAGTTAACAAATGAATATTTAAAGAAAAGAGAACAGAATAAATTTGTCAATCAAAATCCTCCAAACCCAGGTACATGCTCCAGGCGTGATCTTGAAAACATTTATGCACATGAGTAACTTGTGACTCATGACTCATCCCAGTAAAGTCAAGGGTACTAAATTAACCTTTTATGAGGAATGCATGTTGAGATGACGGTTTGTATTCCACCCAACACAGTGGAAAAGATAAACATCTGCAAGGTAGGGGCCTAATATAAGGGCATCATCTAAGATTTTTCTCCAGAAAAAGATGGAAATATTGGGGAGCAGCTCTGTGGGAAAGGCCCTGGGAGGGTGGAAGGCAGCAAGGTGAACATGAAGGTGTGATGTGCCCAGCAGGAAAGGCAGCCAAAAGCTCCTGTGTGTGTGAACAGAGGCATGGCACACAGACCAAGGAAAAGGATCGTCCCTCTCCGTGTGGCACTCATCACTCTAGATAGGGCATTGAGTTTTGGGCCCTGCAAAGCAGGAAACATATGGAAAAACTGGAGGAAGCTTTTGGAAGGCCCCAAGGCAGTAGGTAATGGAGTCCTTGGCCTATGAGCAGAGGCAGGGGGAGCTGGGCTGCTTCAGCCTGGAGAAGAGATCACTTTAGGGGAACCTAACAGCCCCTCACTGCCTACAAGGGGTCATCAAGGAGATAGAACTGGATTCCTCACAGTGGTACAGGATGGGAGAATGAGATACAAATGTGCATATGCAGAACGAGAGAGTTTCAGACTTGATATAAGGAAAATCTTTTTCCCCATGAGGACAATCTGGAAATGGGGCAGGTTGTACAAAGTGGTTGTACAGTATCCCTCCTTGGAGGTTTTCAAGATCCAACTAGACAAATCCCTGAGCAGTCTTGTCTGATGCCATAGGTTACCCTGCTTTGAGCAGGGGTGTGAACCAGGTCACCTCCCCTAGCTCATTTTAACTGATCCCACAATCCCACAAATCACCTGCTGTTGCTGAAACCATGTAAATGTTGAATTGGCTCTTATTAGGGAAGAAATTGTCCCTTTATTCCCACATTCCCCCAGAAACTGTTACGTTTTATCCTTCTAATGAAGTTCCCCAAACCTGCATACTACCAGGCAGCCCTGATCCTTCCAAAATCACAAGCACTTACCAGGAGTTACTGGTATTACTATTTCAGTCAGTATCTATACTATACTCCTGGTATATCACATCAACAGTGAAACAACACAAACTTGCTCAACAGATCTTTCTGTCTAAGAATAGATTCAGCTTACTTCATCAGCCACCTCACTTGTTTTTTCATTTTCCCTGTAAAACACAATGATAAAAGGATTATATGCATCATCATATGAAACTGTGTTTGACCTCTAACATAATACTTCTGTATTGATGACTGCTTTGGCAGGAAAATGTACCAGCACATTTGTAAGAGAGTGAAGGAAATCAGTATATATGAATCTGGAATGTCTTTTTATTTTATATGGCCCCTGCTAACACCGGATGCCCAAACACAGGCTATTTTCAGTTACCCAAGGAATTTATGTACAAAGGTCTCATTCCTGTGGGCTGAACACTGAGCTCGATGGTAATTCTAAGAAAATCCCACTCTAAAGTTTCTTATGTATCCGAACTGTCTGCAGGCATGAGCATCTTTGTAAGGGTCTACCTAAAAACTAGAAATGGTCATGGTTATCAAACCTTATAAGCATCCTGGCTGGGGCACTGTGTCAGGAATTCGACTCCTGTAGGCTGGGAATGGGCAAGGGATGCAATGGGAAATGGCAATATCTTACATGCAAGGTATGCAATGACTGCTCTTACTCTGCCTACCTTTTAAAAGCAAGGTATCCCCTGAGGCTTTCTGTGGAGGAACAGATTTTGTGTGTACATGCATGGTACCACGCAAGGTCCCACTGAGAACTTCTGCCCTGCCAAGTGCCTGGCCCCCAGCAGGGCTCAGGCAGGAGAGATGAACACATGAACTCTAGCTAGGGGAGCACATTCAAACCCAAAATACTCAGACCTGGGGGACTTTGGCTTTGAAGCAAGGGAGAGACGTCCAGTGAGTTCCAGCAGCTCTGAAGTGGCCATTTTTACTTACAAAGACTCTGGGGATTTATATCCTCTTAAATACTTATGCTTTCTAGATCTGGCCCCAAGTCCATTAAAAATGTTTGCAGCAGATCTTGGGGAAGGAACACATACTTTTGCAAAAATAAAACAAAAATAATAAATAAATAAATAAAAATAACTTTCTGCAAAAAATGCTAGAGAAATATCTTCTTCAGCAATTCTACTGCAAAAAGGTCAAGCTCAAGATGCAGATAATAAAAAGAGAAGGGAAATAGCTGAAGAAATTCTCAGCTGGTATCTTAATAGTCATAAATCCTCTTATCTCTCTTGCAGGATGCTTGCAACTGTTGCAAGCTGCTTCTTCCAAATCAAAGGGTGACAAGAACTACAAAAGAGGACAGATTAAACCAGATTTCACCCATCCTGGACAGATATGAAAATCAAGTACAACTCTGTTCTGGATAGCACCATAATTACTTAGAGGGTCTGGTAGGTAAGGGGAGAGGAGAAGAGGGGTGTGCTGGGAATATTTTCTTTTTACAGTATTGGTATCTTCTGCTTTTTTCAGCTTTCTTTTGGGGTCATGTTAAGAAAGAAGGAATTCTATAATCAATGTTCCAACATCAGAAAGTCAGCTAAAATAGATTGCTTTCTCACTCCAGATCTCCTTATCGACACAGTAATTTAGTATCTACAAAAGTTAATGAAATCTGAAGTGATATTTGACATAAGTTTTTAAATCAAGGTGAGGGAATACCTTGCTGTCCAAGACTTTGTTCTGTGGTTAAGTGTCCATGACTATCCTTTGGAGACCATTCAAGGTTTTTTTCTGTGTAGCCTTCCCAGTGTAGACCTATATTAAATGAAGGATTGTAAATCTTTCTCAGTAGATGATAGGGAACAGCAAGACTTGTTATCTCTCTGATTATTCTTGAATTCTTAAAAGCGACTATAGTAATATTATGGATTGGTCTCCCTCTAATATGATGATGATTCGGAGGTTTATCTTTATCAAATGACATAAATACAACAGTCTAAATCTAATTATGTATCTGGGCAACACAAAGGATGGATAATGAGTAGCTGCCTGAGCCACACCTGAGTAAGACTGGTGCGTGGAAGAATATTTACTGAAGGACTCTCCCAAGTCCTGGGCAGGCTTCTTCTTTTAAGTGCACACAACCTGTAGCAAGGCCATGTTGAGCTTATTCCTTTAGTGTCCTGGGTGATTACCCACTGCTGGATGCTCCCACAGCAATGTCCCCTCAGACACATGCTGAGGCCTGGAACAGTTCTTTTTCTCACCCCCACGATGCTGTGACCTTACCCATCACCAGATGTTGGCTGACGCGTAGCAGGCGATGACCTGCCCCCTGCTAGTGATGAAGCATGTTTCAGTGTACAGCCTTACTCATCAGGGAGTTGGACACACAACAAGTGCCTCTCCTCAGCCACCTCAAGTACCTCAGAGCTTCTTAAAGGGCGTGGAGTCATATTTAAAATGAGTAGCAGCACCTTGGACACAATCCACAACTTAGGGCTACGTTATGCTCAAGCCTAGTTCAAGCCACAGAATTACCATATCCTTAGCAAGCTCCTTCTTGTGTGTAATGGAACTCACATAATGATGAAGGCCATATGGAAGACAATACTTTTTCAGGAGTCCAAACAGTGGAAACAAACAATTTTAGGAGCTAAGGAATATGACCTTTCTTACCAGCTTCTGCTTGAAGGACTGAAAATATGTTCTCTAGAGCATTTGCAACATTTCTTGGGTTATTATGGGGTAATGAGGCATGTCTTACCCCTCAACAGCATGAAAAATACCTCAGTGAGCCTTCTGCTGTGAACACTCAGCCCTTCCAAGGTTGTCACTAGTCTACAGCCAAAAAAGATTCTAAGTCATAAGTCTCTTGCAAAGTCAAGAGTCTTCAGAGCACTTTAGGGAAACACAAGGGGAAGGCTTTCTTTAAGCTCCCTCAGGAACTGGGTTTGGTGTCTTCACTAACAAAACCCTTTCTTCTGGAGAAATCCCAATATTTAAACTAGTACAACCCAAAGCTAAACATTTGCCTTACCATCAGATGCAGAGCTGAAAATAATGAACTATATAAATACACATGTAGTTTCTTCACTTTAGCCTCCTGAGTATGCTCCTCAGGAGCATATGTGCTTCATGCTGCGTCAGTTTTCATCTGCTGAAGATCTGTCCTAACACTTGCAAATTAAGAAATGAAGCTCAAATAATACTTCTTGAGTAAGTTTGGAGGTGGTAGAATACAGTACCTGACTGAAGTTGCATAAAAACTTTAAAATATTGTGTGTGGTACTTATTTTTCTATTCTTTAGCCAAAGAGATTGATAGAGTTAATACACATGGTGTTCCTGATATTCATGAGCATCTTTTTTCAATACTGCTACTCCATTGTCTTCTTTCTCACGTAATTTTTTCAGAACTGAACAAATCCCTATTCTGGTATTTGGCTTTGTTCTTGTATTCTCCTTCATGCTCCACACATAAAGGAAGGAAATATATTTTTACTGCAATATGAAATAGTTAGAATCATAACACTGATAATCCAGAGTCTGTAAACAGACACTAACCAATAAATGCACCCTCACCCCAGCATAATGTTAATTAGCAATTAATTGCAAAGTTGTTTGTAGGTTGGTTTGTGACTTGTACATTTCAATTTAGCCTCACCAGAAATTCCTTTCAAACAGATAAGTAAACAGATTTGTCCTGTCTAGCTCCACCTCATCTTCAGCAGCTGGTCTCCAGGCCTATCTGCTGGGGGGATACTCTGAGCATTGCTGCACAATATGGAACCTGGGTGGAGGCACTGTGGAAAAAAAGCCCTGGAAAAGTCATTATTTAAATATTTTTCATATGAGTCTGCCCTCTTCTCCTCCCTAGCTTTACAGCAAGTGTATATGACAATGAAAATATAAAGAAAAGCAATGAGCTGGAATTCCAGAACAAGACAAACCTATAGAAAACCATTGACTTTGGGACTCCTGCTGTAAAATATTCCATAATGATTTCGCACATGTGCAAGGAATGAAAAGACTGTAATCTCACAAATCTGACATAGCTAAGATGACCCTCAAGCCTTGATCAGCACACACAGGTGTCTTGGATCCCAGTGACTACAGGATGTGAGCGCAGTAATTGGAGTTTAGCAAAGCATAGATGAGAGCTTGCTGCATCCAAGTTCTCTGGTTGTGTGACCCTGCAAAGGCCAGTGCAGCACCAGAGGCTTCCCACCCATGCTGAATACTCTTCAGATGTCAGATGACGTTTCTCTTTGTGGCTGATCCAAATCTAAAGCTACCTTTTAGCAGTAATTAAGCACAAAGGCTCCACTTTGTCTTTCAGGATCATGCAAGACTCCTTCAGAACATCTTTCAGAAACAGGAAAAAGGTAGAAAAATCCCTATCAACTAGAAGTTGTCCTTGTAGCATACATTTTGGAGACAATTTGAAGAAAAAGATCGGTCTAGATGAGAAATAAAGATGCCACATCTAAATCATATTTTTAAACTGAAAATCTCTCCCTCTCCAGGGAGTTACAAAATTCTTACCACAAAGCAGAATAAAAATACATCAAGGCCAGCTTCTCAGAGTGGGTTTAAATGGTAGTTCTTATTTCTCACTCAAGTTTTTTGAAGTTTGAATGTGCCATTTGTGCTTGTGTTGTAATGGGCAATATAGAAGGATTGAAATGCTAAAAATTACATGATTATCACTGTAATTTAACACTCAGTTAATGAAGGCTTGAACTGTTGCCCATACTGCCATAGTGTAGCTAGCAGGTATCCATACTGAACAGAGTTTACATTGCAAGAAACTGAGTTAGAAATAAAGGTTAATCCACTGCCATATAAACATTTGATCTTGCAGTGATCCCATTAACCTTTCTCGTATGCAAGGATTAGGCATAAGTAGCTAGGAAAATACTAACCTTATTTAAAATCGCAGAGCTGTGAGTACCCAAGTTTTTTTTATTCTTTCACATAGGGGCAAAAGTTTAAAGGCTTCCTGTGCAAAGTGATCAAGCACAAAGTCTCACAGGTTTTGTTAATGTGTTAAAACCATGCTGCAATCAGCAGTTCAATGAAGCAAACTCAATTTAAAAAAAAAAAGTTTTTTCATCTCTGTTCACTTGGTTTGAATCCTATCCCGACTACCAGGGTGAAGAGGGGTTGGGAGGCTCCTCCAAGTGGGCTCCTCAGCATACCCTTTCTCCAAGAACTCAGGTGAGACATCCTACAGCTATGGTAACCTCCCAGCAGTGTCGGTAGCAGAGAGATCCTCTCTTGGCTGGTGCTAAGGGAGGAGCGGTCATTCCAGGCCTTATGACCTTAACAGCTAGAAGTTTCCCAGCACTGATGTCTTCTCATTGATGAGACTTATCTGCTTCCTGATGGAGGGACTCTGGAGAGCTGCACTGGTGTGAACTTTTCAACTCTGCAAGATCTCAGTGAGAAATAAATGCAGTCAACAGGTGCACTGCAAAATTCAGCTCCAGTGCTGAGTGCAGTAGCTTGGATGTCTGCATGTGTGACTATAGAATTACTGCTTCCAGGCAAAGAGGAGGTCATTAATCACGAGGTCATAGAATAATTTAGGTTAGAATGGGCTTCTGGAGGTCATTTAATCTAACCCCTGCTCAAATAAGAAAGAAGTTCAAAACCAGAGCAGGTTGCCCAGTACCTGTAGCTTCTGTGAGAGCTTTGCATGGCAGGGAATGGCACACAGAGATGAGTAGTGTGACAGTAGGAAAGTGACACTAAGAGTGGATGATGGCTGTGAAGCATGGTCCTAAATTTCTATATGCTCCATTGTTTGGCAATCTGTTTCCATCTTCTAACCCTAGAAGAAAGCTAGTAATAATTTATTTGCATTTTCTTTAAATACAAGTAAACTTTTTTGGCATGTTGCCATGGAAGGTCAGCTTCACTATTTCAGGAGTAGAACATCTCAGGTTGCTAAGGGATGAATTTAAAAACAACAATTAATTTCAACCCTGATAGTGGGTTAACCCACAAATTAATACTGTGGATGTATTTTGAATGATAATGCTAATATTTCAGTCAGGTTAAAAAAAAAAGTATAGATAATATACACCTGTGTTTTATAGATTACCTGAATCAACCTTTTTGGCATGAAAACAGAAGCTATTTGCAAAAGAGGCTTTGGGTCTTCTATGAGCTTGTGCAGCACCTAGCACATTAGAGCTGCTCAAAATAAAAATCCAGAAATATTAAGTTATTTATTACAGTAAGTTATTTATCCCAGTGTTTTTGCAGATCTTTTGTCCTGTGTACTCTTTCAACTCTGAGTTTCAGGAAAAATAGCTACTCTCAGCTATCCCTAAGGAGATGATGGCAAGGTGAGTTTCCAGGGCACCACTGAGTCGTTAGGCATTTCCAGAAGCAGCCGTGATGAACAAGACCAGCCCTGCAGCTGCTGCCATTCAAGTCCTCTTTGGTGCAATGACACGTTGGTGGCACAGTCTGTAGCATACCCCCACAGCCATACAACTCCCATGCTGGAAAAACTGACTCCAGGAACACCAGCGCCCCCAGATGAAGGCAGCTTGTGCAGCCCACATGGCAGGAGAGCATGTGTGGCTGGTGGCAGAGGTGGTGGAGATGCTGCACCACCACGCTGTGACCTCCTGAGCAGCTGTGTCTGGCAGGCCTTGTCGCCACTCAGGCACTTGTCTGTGCCAACCATCTCTCTGCACAAGAGGATATTTCCCTCTGTATGGACAGCCCATTTTGGTCATGTTCCACCTTCATTTATAATGGTAGCTGAAGCATATTTAAGATGCCACTTTACTCAAAGATGGAAATCTGCAATTATATTTCTTTAACAACAATTATTACCACAGATCATGGTGAAAGTGGATAGAAGTCCTTACCATTGTTATGGTTTCACCAAATGACTCGTGTTTATTTCTCCCTTATGGCAGCAGAAATGGCAAAAGGGTAGATGTCTGGACACTTTAATGGACCTGGCATAGATGGCAATACATTTGCACTTGCATCTAGCTAATATGCACTTTCTAGACTGCACACTTTATAATCCGCAACAGAAGTTGGCAGCCTCTCCACCTCTCATCTAAGATTTAATGGAAGGTACTGCAGTCTCCTATTAATAGCATCATTTCTCCTAGCTACAGCGCATGGGCTAGTGAGCATAACATGAGGAATTGCCTTAGTACAGCAGCTTGAAAACATACCATTGTCATAAACAGCAAATCAAGGACGACAACATAAATGAGCTGAACACACCTTTTGACTGATTGCACATTTCCATTTGCTTATCTACTTGTTAGTTTGCAAATTTAATTATTTTCAAAAGAGTTTCTAATCATTACTGCAAATTAGTGAGCTACTGTTGCGTTACATATTGTTAGACTGACCTGACTAGAAGAAGCAGAATTAAATAGCAGAAAATAGTAGAAATTCAAATGGAAAAAGAAATTAAGTTCTCATAACAAGCATAAGATTACTGCACATTTTCTCGTCATTCAGAAATAACAAACTGCAGGAACAGCCTATACTTTAAGATCTCTTCTGAAGGAACGGATGCCCTTATTTGTCATTCTCCCTTGCCTTTTTCCCCCCACCAAAAAAAGCAGGGAATAATATATACTATGGTGAATGTCAATGCTGACATAATCTATAGCACTTCTTAGGTTAGGAACCACCTGATCACATCTTTCTTGGTTATCCAGCCTGTGGTCATTGTCAGAGATGTCATGCCATATTTTTAAGGAAACATTGGTCAAATCTGAGCCTTGTCAAGAGCAAGAAGTCCTTGGGAATACATCATCCAGGCTGTAAGAAGTGTTTTGTAACAGAAATTATGTCACATCAGGAGGGCTGGCTCTGGGGCATGCATTAAGTTCCAAGCCCTCTTGGCCCAGCCAGGAGACAAGCAGCTCTGCTATGTTCAGGTGGAGGTGTTGAGGGCAGGAGCTGCCATCCTGAGCACACGGTGTTGTGGCTCACCACAGTGCCCATGACACCCCACAGTCCCAGTGCACTGCTTTGGGTGGGTCAGGTGCCGAGTTGGGACCATCTCTGGCCAAAGGCGAAACAGATGGCTGCCCCAAATCACCAATGCAAACCACGCTGCTGCACAGACTTCACGCTGTCTTGACACAGAGTCGCCTGTGGCAGACACTTTTTCCAAAGAGTTTTATAACATGTACAAAGAAAAATTAATACATTTTCCCCTCCTTTCTAATTTCAAATTGAATTTTCAGGTCAAAGAAAGGAGAAAGAGCTCTCACATCAAATTCAGCAGATGATTCATAAAATTAATTTTTGAAGTCACAAAAAATAAAATGTCTTAAAAACTGGAGCACTGTGTGTCCTTTCACTCATTTTTGATCTCATCTCTTTGACTGGATCAATAGCAAAAGCAACAGAAGAAAGACTATCCAGGAAGGAAATCTTAAATAAAATACTAGTTCCTGTGGTGAGTGGTAACCGGGCTGAGGCGGAGATCATTGACGTTAGCAGCCAGCATACACAGTGGAGAGGAACTGCTGACGCAGAGGAGAGACAGCCATGCACAGAGCTGAGCTGAGCTGAACACACCTGCAGCTCAGTCCACAGACCATCCTCATTATATTTAAAATGCATTCCCACTGTGTTCTCCCTTGGCTGTGTCCTGACTTGGTCATGAGAAAGGCTCATGAAAAAAAAAATGTGGTCTTTGAACCAGGAAATCATGCTTTGTCCTCACCAGGATTCTATCAGGGAAGAAGTTGGGAGAACCTGATTTATACTGCTGCATTTTCTTCCTGCTGAGCAAGGAAGGAGCCCCATCAAGGCAAACTACTGATATCTTAATCTACCATCAGGTTTGTGTTCATGAGGGTCCATTCACTGGTGACCTAAGGCAGATGGACCTGAGGGGGGACCCCCTTGGTAGAAAATGTTTTGATGTCTAAATACAGGTAAGACTTGTCTAGAAGCAGATCATCATTTCTCTCTTTTGTAGAAAATTAAGCCGAACTGAATTTAATTTCATGTGAGAAAGCAATTAAGCATCAAGGTTTACAGGTGACTGGGTTTTCTGAGGCTGCAGACATGCTGCACTGGAAATATTTTTTGGTGGCTTCAGTTAAATTTAATCTGATTCTTCTACAAATTGAGAGATTATCTTGGATTCCCTTTTTCGAGGGATGCAGCACATCAGGCTGGCTTCATGTGCACTTTGCTTCCCAACACCAGAGCCCTTTCCAACTGTGGGAATCTTTCATTCCCTTTCCTGCACATCACTCTTTAATGTTTCTTCTCCTGCTTATTACACCCGATTAAAGAAATAGGCTAATGCTGCAGGATTTCCTGATACAGCCACTCCATCCAGGGCAGAAGCAGTACCAAGCCTGGAGTGCAAAATCCTACCTGAAAATTTCTCTTGGTTTTATGCTATTGTTGGGGGCATTTTGGTGCCTAAATTTAAATACAATACAAGTGACTGAGAAAGGAACACCGTCTCAGTGCATTAGATAGTAAATAGAGAGCTATGGGTACAAATTAGATGTCCTGACTAACCTGTATCTTTCTGCAGACCATACAAAAACACCGTGGAAGTTGATGACCTAGTTGCTTACATCTAAAATGTTAATGCTAACATTGTCCCAATCTCATGCTGAGAGCCCATACTACTCCTGACAGATTTTTATATAATTTGAGTTTTAAGGCATCCTTTGGTGGACAATATGTCTCCCTATAAAAGCATCCTATTTAGCCTGACTGTTATAATACTTGGAAAAAAAAAATCAGTCTCCTCTGATGATGTTTAACCCTCTCTCATTTTCTTTCCGGAAGCCAGATGTGCTTTTTCAGAGAACCGTAGAATGGTTTGGCTTGGAAGAGACCTTAAAGATCATCTTGTTCTTCCAACCCCCTTGCCACGGGCAGGGATGCCTTCCACTAGACAATGTTGCTCAAAGACCCAGCCAGCCTGATCTCGAACACCTCCAAGGATGGGGCATCCACAACTTCTCTGGTCTTCTATTTTGGTAGTGAGTTGATTTTGCCTGTGGAGGTGCAGAACTTTTCAATTTTCACCCCATGAATTTCACACCAGTTTGTTGCATTGCTCAGTTCATCATGAGTGTTCTGAGGTATGGTTCCAACTTGCAAAATATTTGCTACCTCACTTTCCTTCCCCCCTGCACCCCACAGAGGGGCGGTGTTTGCCAGCTTCCATCTTGTTCTCACATCTTTAGAACAAGATGGGTAAGTATTCAATTAAATCAGCTCCAGGGCAGACCTCGTTCAAGGTAATGGGTGTTTGTTCCTAAAGATCTAAATCCCAGACAGCCACATCAGATGCTCTCAGCCAAGCAGGTGTTGTCAGAGAGGGCTTCATCTGGCCTGTTCCTGGCACCTTTCTCCAGACCTGTGACTCCTTCCAGGGGTGTGTGCTGCTCTCCCTTTAGATTTTGGAGGAGGCCAAGTGAAGGGCTGAAAGCTCTGCTTGTGATGGCGTGACTGTGGCATACATTTTCTGCATTTGGGAGCCGTAACTACAGATCCCTCACCACCACGTCACCCAACACAAACCCACAAGTTAATGTGTCCTCAGTCTGCGTCTGCACACAGAGGCACCTCCCAAGGGCTTTTTGGGGAGGAGGACATCAGGAGCACATGCCACAGCAGGTCATGCAGCCTCCAATTTATGTCCACTGCCACAGGCTACAGGCCAGGATAATGACCCATCCCATGGGCTCTGCCCTTGAGCATGAGAGACTCAAGTGACCCCCCTCACAAAGTCCACTCAGATGGTTTGTCACCATCTCCTTTCCCTGTGGCCTGTAAACCTGCCAAAGGGAAGAATCCATAAGGGCCGTACCTTGGAGCTCCAGTCAGTGTGAATCTACTACCTTCTCCCTTAGAATTCTGCGTGATAAATTTTAATGTAATTTACCCTTGCTTTTATTTTTTTCTCCTTTCGTGCCTTTCAAATTACATGCCTCAGCACTGGCTCATAGCATGTCAGTACTGCTATTAGGTAGCTGCCTAATGAATTTCAAAAGCCTAAAAAGGCTTCCAAGAGACCTCTTTTTTGTTTACAAAGATGAAGAGGCTGATCAGCTTTTCTGGAAAAATAAGATTTTTGGAAAAAGGGGCTCTGTCAAAGTTACTTTATAACTTATTTGCTTTTTAAACAAAAATAAGCCTTTAAGTAAACTTGTAAGTTGTTACAGTGTGCTGCTTTCAGAGTTGTTTCTTTTCTCAATGTTTTTATTAAAGTGAGGAAAACTGGGGGGGGGGGGGGGGGGNACTTTTCCTAAAAATGTAGACATATTCTCCCACAAAGAAACAATTGTGTACCGACAAGAAATAAAAAATATGAATCATAATGTGAGCAGAACCAAGAGATTAATTAATTCTTTAATCCATATTTCTGGTAAGTATGATACATACCTTTCTAAGCTGCTATAGCTGTCTTTTCCCCTGGTAATCATAGGCAAGCCTCTCCACCTAAAACCAGAAAATAATAGAACACTTCCTTATATTAGACATATGAAAAATGCATTTCCAAACCAAACCACCACACGGAGCACAGCTTTTAGAGATGGAGAGTGTCTGATCTTAACTCTTCTGACATTTGCTCATTCAGTTTACATAAATTCAATTCAACATGTCAGCTAATACTGGTCACTGTGCTGCTCCTCCCTGAAAGGACTTTCTTTCAGCAGAAGCACCACACACAGCAGAAGAAGAGGAAGGAGCATAAATTAACAGAGGTTTCCAAAACAGGCAGGATTTGCAGTGCTGTGCTGCATATGTACCTCTGGAGCTCGTTTCTTATTTAGGCAGTTTCTCCCATTGAAAACAGGAATTTTCCACAGCCTCACCCCAAAAGATGAGTGAGAGGTAGCAAGCTGGTTTTGCCCACCTAGAATCTAAGAGTAAAACCACTGAGGATGCATAACACAAGGAGTTGGGACAAATATTTCCTCGTTCACTCCTTCTGCCAACAGACAAAAAACGGAAATTTACCTACATTCTTGGTTGAGATTTGACATTTGAAACAGGCTTTCCTGTCTGCTGGAGGTACCCCAATAACAGTGCTCCACTTGCTCCTAAAAAAAGGAGGATCCTGTTTCCATAAACCAGACTAGCAACTGAGTTTGCTAGTCTGGTTTATTTTGGGTAACTCTCTGTGGGTTTGCCAATGATTTCTGTGGAAGCAGGATCGTGCTCCACCTAAAGTATCTCTGCTCTGAGATTATCAGAGAAATAGTACTAATGAAGATTTCACTGTAGTAACCAATGATTTATTTTGATTGTTTTATTAAAGTACTGAATTATAGACAACATACAGACACAAAGCTAAGATAAGGACCCAACAGGAGGTCAAATGACCTCTGATAATTAACTGCCTATCTTTTAAAAGGCCAGTCATTTGAGGATCATCCTGTCAGGGAAGAGATGGGGAGAAGAGGCAGGGCTTTGTTTTGCTAAATTAACAGGGGATAACAAAACGAAAGTATAGTCATTGCTAGTTTGCTACAGTGTAAGCATTCAAGGGTCTCTAGAGATCCCTGTGTCACCATGAAGGAGTTTAGCCTGAATTAATCCATCTAAAGAAACTGGTGAACACTCTCCTAATCTCTAACACTTACAAGCTTTTGAGAGGGAACAACACAGGGGAGAGATTTAAAACCTCAGATGAGTAAAACCTTGCAGGTGTATCCTTAACCTTGAGCACCCTCTTCTCTTTAGGAGAGTGGCTGAACATTTCCTTTTAATCTCATTGACATTTTCTAAATCCTATTGTCTTTCATGGAGCCCACAGGTATTACCAGAGAGCTTTTCTGAAGAATATCTGCCCTTCCACAGCACCACTGATTGTTGAACTTGTGCTAGCTCCACCACCTCCTGTTGCCATTCCTCTTTCAGTATTTCTATTTATGGTTTCTTAGGTGAGAGGCCACTATTAAATCATACATTAATTGCTTGCTTTCAGATTACTTTATTTTTAAATATCAGATGCACTCCCAGGAATTGTTCTAATACATATAGCAAACCATCTTTTCCACCTCTGATTTATTTTAGATGATGTCATTAATGCATCTCTAGTATGTGCCTCCTCAGCTGCATTATTCCTGCTCCATATGAAAAGCAGCTCAGGGCTGATCTCACTTAGCTGAAGGAAACCTAGACTCCCACCTGTGAGCAGGGAATAACTGAGGCTCCTAAACACCCAAAGCATTTCATGAAGGTGGCTGAAGTCCAAGAAAGTCCAGCAAGGACTCTGATGGCACATTTCTTGCCAAGCAGAAAGGCACAGTCCTGAGTTCTGGCAGATGGTTTGCCCGTCCTTTTGTCTCCTGCCCATCTTGCCAGGACAAGGAACCAGAGTTCCCCAGCCTGGTGACCCACCTGGGCACTTGCCTACTGGGGCCTCCCTGGTTTCCATCTCTCTGTCAGCCTACTGTAGCTAAGCCTTATTTTCCATCCTTTTTTTTTCTTTTTCACACAAAAGCAGTTACATCATCAGTTTTCATGACCAAAACCAAGACAAAGCAAAAGCAAATCCCCACATTTTGGACAAAACTGTCCTTGAAAGTATGTTTTCCCCAGCTTCATGAGTAGTAATGAGTTACAATTTCATATCTGTATCCTAAGCCAACACTTCTGAAACATTCATCGAAAGGATAGCACGGCAGGGCTTTTCAGCCCACCAGGACATTCCCCTCGGCTATGTACTCAAATTACAGATGTGTACTACAGCACGCTGAGGGTACGTTCATTTGAGTATCATTCAGTTTAAAGAGAATGATGATGGGGGAGAAGCTGACAAGAGGAAAAGAAGAGGGCAGTACATTAATGAACTCTCCTAAATCAGCGTGTGTAACCATCTAGCCTCTTCAAAAAGACAGCAATCGGCGCCCAGAAAAATAACTCATTGCAAAAGAGATGTCTCTTTTTCAGCTGTGGTTATTGCTCTGCCTGCATGGGCACTGTGTGCAGTGCACTTAGAGATAACATCTGACACAGTTTTTCTTTTCTGTTAAAAAAAGTATATTTTAGTCAATGGAATCTATTTATTCCTTTCCTTGCTTAAATAGGAAATTGTCTTTTAACCAAGATTTTCCTGTCAGCTCAGAAATAAAGTAATGAACCATTTTTTTGGTGTGCTTTGCCTTGTAATGGTTGCCAGCAAGCCCTCAATTTAACTATCTGGAATACATTTTCCTGCATTACTGCCTCTTTTTTTTTTATTGCATTTGTTCTATTTTGCAGCAGTGAGCTGATTTTAGTTTTAATTTTAAACAACAACAAAACCTAGCCCATTCCCAAATATGTATGAGTGTGGTGAATGTAGGAACTGTTTTTCATCCTTCACTTAGAGCAGAAAAAAATTATGTTCCAACAAGAATTTCAGTAATTAAATGGTACGAGTGATTTTCACAAATATGCTCATGCTGTGAGACCTTTTGCTGCAGATTAACTTTTACATCCACTTCAGCAAAAAAAAAAGAACAGCTAACAAGCAGTTCAATAACCTCTCTCCCCATTCCACTAAGCTTTTCCTGCAATCAAACTTTTTATTTTTCTGCACCCAGTCATTGTGGGAAAATGGACCAGCTGGAAAGAGGTAAGATAAAACGTGGTAGAGCATCAGTTCTAATTTTCTGTTTGTGTTCTTGAGAAAGGTTTTGGCACGTCCCCGCAGTTTCCATGTAGATTACTGATTTGTAATGGGACTTTGCAGTAAGATACTCATTTTCCATGTGGTTAAAATTGCTTCCTGATATTTCTCAAAAGAGCACAATGGGGATTAGAAACTGCTGCAACATCCAATTTGTGGAGATCTGCTGGTGAAGTGTAATTGTTCTGAAGCCATGCATGCCCTCTGCCCAAAAGCCAGATTCTGCATGTTGCATGAAGGAGACACCCATATGTCTGATCTCTGCGTGCATTGGAGCCTCCCCTTCCCTCTGCCTATGGCACAGCCCTGGCTGTAGGACACTGGGTTCAGTGAACCAGAGGACAACCAACATCCCTCGTGGACCGTGTGCTCACGGAATGTGTATCTGCTCCCACAGCACACACAGAGCCCACAGCACAGATAAAATTCAGCTTTATCATGAACATTCTAATAGTCTCTGCTTATCTTAAGGTCTGATCTGCCAGAGGGAGGTGGAGGGTCTTGGGTGCTGTTTTTGCAGGATGTCCTCTTCTAGGTTTTGGAACTGCAGATTAAAGCCCAAAATTGTGAAGCAAGCAACCCCCGAAATCCAGAAAGCACTTGCTCATGAGAAAAAAACAGACCAAAAATCATTTTTAAAACCTTATTGAGCCACTCCCATTATTTTGGAAGGGGCAGATCATGATTTTGGAATGCCTCAAGAGAAAAACAGTGAAGTCCTGTTAGCCATGGCAAGAAGAAATGGTCTCTTGACCTCCCTGCCCTGCACTAGCACAGCCTGGAGCATTCCCCATGCTTCCAATGGAGCCAGGATTTCACCCACCTCGCCCAGTGTTTCCCTGTGGCATCTCCTCTGTGCATTAACTAAAGGGCACAAGTTCACAGTCAGGAAAAAGAAATCTTTGGTGTACCTTCTAGTGGCATGGGAATTGACTAGTGACATGATTAAAAAAAAAAATCAATTGAAAGATTCAGATAACTCTTCAATGTTCCATGTATACTGTCAACAGGATATTTATGTAAATTGTTGTTTCAATACTTTTGATTTAGATTGCTGTAGGCTGTTTTTTTTCTCTTCCTTCCCCTTCTCTTCCCTTTTCTTTCTCTTTTCCTTTATTTACTCCTTTTAAATTCCTTTCTTCTCTTTCACCTTAGTATGGTTTTACTTTTGTTGCTTGAACCATAAGACTGTAAAAGCAGTAGAAACAATACATGTTCTGAATTTTCTTCAACTATGTAAATAGGAGAAGACACGCCTGACTCTGAGGCAGCCTACGCAGCATGCATGTCAGATACCAACAGACCTTCTCCTCTCCCATCAGCACAGCTGCTATTCCTGCATTTCTGGCAGTATCAGGCTCAAGATGAGCAGAGGCAATGGTTGGTCACACCAGCTACAGAAATTCATGCCACATAACACCACAGATGTTAAATGCCTCAGGACAAATTCACTGAGGACTACTTGGAGCAAAAATGCCACTTCTGGCTCAAAGACTTCCTAATTCTTAGATCACTGGAAACCAGCAGAGTGCTGAGGATACATTTGCCTTGTTCCTATTTTCCTAGGCATCTGCCTTGGACCACAACAAAAGGCACAATATTGAGCTAGATGGACTATTCTCATGGGGGTTTTTTAACGTGCAAGTAGCCAGGCAAAAAAAAAAAATTTACTGTCCTCAGAATATGAAGTCTTGAAGCTCCTGGCAGCAGGATCATCAAGGTTGGTGTTTCCCAAATAGCTTGCCATGCAATCCATCCAGAACCCAATCTCCTTGTAACACTGTATGGAGAATAGCAGGATTTTTAGTTTCGATTACGAATGGGAAAGAAAACAACTATCAAACTCCTCCATGAATCAGAATTACCATTGCCATCCAGCTGCATTAACTATTCATGACTACGGTGTGCAGGGAACTTTGTTTCACATTCCTTTGGTGCTCTGCTTTTCAAATTGTGCCAAATGTACCTTGAGCGCTACAGAAACAGCCTCAGAGCAGCATGCCCAAATATTTTCATGTTTTCTCCTCTTCTTGACAACAACTGCATTGCCAGAACAAACCCAGTCTGGTATACCTGCCCTCGGATCCGTCATTCCACAGAGTTCCTCATTATGAAACAGCTAACCATGAAAGACTCTGTGTCGAATAAATTGACTTCATCTGGTGGGGCAAATGAGACTGATCTGGGCTTCAAACAATATCTCCAGCATACTTGATGTGTTGGAGGATATCAGGATTGTCTCCTGGATCACAACCTGGGACAGGAAATGCCCCACATTGAGTGGGTAAAAATTTCTTTTCCAAAGACCATCCACAAGCAGCAGGTGCAGCAATGCAGGAGGAACCCCCTGAGAAATTAAGCACAGCTGGAGATCTAGCTGGGACTTATTTCAATCTGATTTGAATTACTATCATTTAGCCCTTTGTAAGATATTTTGCAGCCTCTCTTGTGTAAGGCAGATGTCTGCACCTCAAAAAAATGTTGGTAGAAAACTTTGTTTGAGAAATGCAGATTTGCAGAAAATTTTCTGAAAACAAAATTTTCCAAGAGACTGAGGTCTCCTATCTAAGGTCCATGCTGCAGAAGTCCATGCTCTCAAGATGAACCTAATAGCGTGCCAGAGGTCTGATCAGGGAGTGTCTTAACCTTGGCATGAAACGTGCATCCACAGCTCCCAAGTCCCTGAATTTTTTGCTGTGAACAGGGAGCACATAAGCCAATTAAATTGTGAAATAAGATGTTTATAGGAATGATTTCTAAACTACACTTACTGAGTGAGAAAAACTTTTTATCAGTACCAACTTGGGAAACATCTGAACCACTGGCTGGACCTAAAAGGCTTGGTTCTGTGAAGTAATCTGTTCATCAGACTCTGCATCCCCTTGAGCATCTCTGGAAGGAGGACAGCTGAGACCCTAAACAGATTCTTTACAAGACAAACATTCCTCTACTTCTGTGTGTAACACTAGCTCTGGTGTTCTATTACTCTTTTCTCCTTTGTCTTTTGAGGATGTATCTTTCTCCTCTTTAAAGACTTTCCCTCTAATCCTGCTAGCAGAAAGTTATTTCCCCTCTGGATGGAGTGTCGTCAGTCCACACCAGCTCCTCTTCCATAGAAGTCTCACGTCTCCTGAATCTAACATTTCTTCTGCCAAAAGTTTGTTTTCAAAATCCCGTTTGGTCCTTCTTTCATTTAGTACTTGCAGGACTTGTGAGAAAGTCAGTTGCAGCCCTCTCATCCAGTCTTACTCTTCCTGTGAGGCTGCTAACTGTGTCACCAGGGGCAGCTAAAGAAAAGCAACCTTCCCTAGCTCGGATTCAAACTGTCCATCCTGAATTCCAACTGTCCATCCTGATAGCCATACTTTTTTTTTTTTTTTTAAATACAGTCAGTCTTGCCTAACTTGGAGTCACCTTTCAGAAGCAGTTGCTATTTTGCCAGGTTCCAGATGGTGTCTCTCAGATTCTGGTATCTTTACCCACTTGCTGCCCATCATTCCTCATCTCCAATGTTTCTTCAGGGAGCAGCTGGAAACACCCAGCAGCCACTGTCCATTAGTTCTAGCTGCCTTCCCCAAAATGGTGTATCTCTCTGTGTTGTGCTCATACCTTAAGCCTCCTCACACAGGAACCTTTCAAGCCCAATACTTCCATTTTGCTCTTTGAATGAAAGTGTGAAAATTTGCACCTGAGTCCTTGCAGGCAAGGGAAAGCTGTCCTTCATCACACCATTGATACAATAGTGTTCATAATGACAGCAAGAATGCACCTCCACTTCTGATCCTTCAGTCTCGGCCCTGCAGGCCAGGAGCGTACAGCAACATGGGCACCAGTGTAAGCAAAGCTGTCAAAAGGGGACTGATGGCTCTGTGACCTCTTTGCAAACTGCACCTCAGACAGTGACACCTGAATTTTATCTCTCTCACAGGTTGCTAAAAACTGCATGTTTTCAGTGGGGTTTCAGACTCATAGACACAAAAAAGTGTCACTTCTTTCTTCTCACTTATACATGGTGTCCAGCTTTCATGCTTGCTCGCTGGATGTGGACTACATAACCTGGCTTGTGGCTGTGTCCTCAGAAGCAGATGGGTCTCAGCCATCTGCAAAAGCCTTAACCCCATTAAAATCACCATTGACCAAATAGTAGTTACAAATTTAAATACCTCTGTGAATCTAGACTTTAATTACTGCACTCCTTTCATGACTCACAAAGAATCAGGTGGCAGGAGTCCAATTTATATGCTCCCTTCTCCAATACATACATGCCTTACAACAATGGATTTATCACTATGGAGTTTCATACCTTTTAATCCTTATACCTGTCTTTGATGCCTTGATATCTGCCACTGTAGTTTCCCAAGGCATCCTGCCTTCTGCTGCTGCTGTCTGCCTTCTTTGGATTTTGGCTGTAACTCAGCCCCTTTTCTTTTTCCATATGGTTTTTCTATTACACTGTCATTAAAATCCTACTGAACTTTCCTGTTGTGCATTTAGCAACATGATGAACTTTAGCTAATCCCCAGTAGATATTCAGGTCTATTTGTCCTCATTCTGTAAAAAAAAAAGACTACCTGATATTCTGGCACCATCTAAATATGCCAAATAGTGAAGAATGTGGACGACATTTATTTGCAGACTGTTCAGCTCACATGCTGAATTTTCCAGTACCTGCCTGCACACTTGCTAAATTCCTCTGTATGTATAATTTATTACCATTATATTTGTTCTGATTTTCACAGCCCAGAACAACAGGTAAAGGCCAGACCCAGTGAAGACTCCTGCATCCACCAAGCAAGAGCTGCTACTTCCAGCTTCTTGGTACCTCATTTCCAGGGAATGACATCCAGAAGAAGTTGTTCACTGGGTTTAGTGGGAACCCTGAGCCAGGAACTCAAAAAAGTCCATTGCATGTGCAGACCTAAAGCTAAAATCAGCTTTAGACCCTTCCAGAGCTGGGCAGCAGCTAAGAGAGGGGAGACTGACATAAAGTAAATTGACCCTGTTTCAGGTATCCTAATCCTCTTTTTTTGTCATAGTTAATAAGAAATAGCAACTTATATTTAATATGAAATTCTGAAGAGTAGCAAAAATAAGCACAGCACTGAAATGGTGCCTCCTCTTAATTTTTTTTTCTTCCCAAAACTTTTATTTGGTTTAGGGGTTTGAGTCCTTCCTTGTTCCTGTTCCATCCTCATGAATGCAGAGGCTTGTATTCTTTCAGGTGCAACAGGAAATAAATGCCAATATTTTCAGCTTTCTTGGTCTTTCAAGTCACAGAACATGTAATTCTGCACTCCTGCAATATTATATTTGGCAAGGTCTAAAGCACCATCACAGCCCATAAACTAGAGAAGAAAAAGAATTTGTGATTAGGCATTTCTGAAAGCAGAAGCCAACCACACATTTTGGAGGTGCTTAAATTTCACAGCTCTGCCTTTTGAATATTCAGCATAAACTGAGGTCCATTTTACAAAAATCTCTGCTCCATTGCACTTGTAATCATTTGGCAAGCTAGAATTAAACGTAAAGTTTGCTGGTTTCCAACAACAGCATATTGCACTATTATCTCATCTTGGTTTAACCCTCCTGCAACCTAAAACTGCTTCCATTTCTACCACATTCTGTTTATCATTTTTTTTACTTCAAGCAACAATCTTTTCCAACAGCATTTAATGAAGTCTCAAGCAACAAAACATTCCTTTTTGATGAGTAAGCCTTTTCAGCGATTTAGGGCAGGCCATGGAGGATCCTAACCGATAAACAGAATGAGTGTTATGCAAATTTTTGATAACCAAAGCACACTTTGTTGACTTGGATTAGAAGTGTTGAGTGGATTCCCTAGTGAGGTTTCTTTCCAGTGTGAGACCTTTCCATAAGAAACATTCATTACAGGGAGCGTGGTGACCCAAGCAGTAGACTCCCCATTGACCAAGGTTTCTGTTCCGGGGCTATATATAGACACAGACGGTGCAGAGGGACCAAAACTGTCTGTGTGGTCTGCAAACTGTTTGGGCCTGAGCCAGCTCTGCTCCAGATCATGGAAAGTCAAGTTAAAGTGAAACTACATCCAAGCCAATAAAACCTCCTGGGAGCTTTACTCTACCATTGCTGTCATACTCTGGACCTAAGTTTGCTGTGTCTGCCTAGTCTGGTGCATGAGCAGAAGTGTCCAAGTCTTGGATATCTCCCTCCTTCTAGGAAAAAACCATAATTCATTATGGGCTGAAAGAATCTGCTATGGTGCTCAAGCAACGCTCATTACTGCAAGCAGAAGGCAAATCTTCATTTCTGACAAACAAATAAGGAAACAGAAATGGCTTGTTTGTGTACCCAGACTGTGCAGTGAGAACACATCTCGTAATTCCCAGTGCAGATCTCACAGGCTTGCACTGCCCTGGGAAATAGGTTGGAAGCTTTTAGCCCAGCATAGTGAACCCAGGAGTCCCAGGCAGGAGAAAGACGGAACAGGTCACCATGCTCGAGCTCTGTCTTCTTATTAGCAGCACAATTGCAAGGGACAGGGTACCAGCAGGTAATGCCACACTTGGCCTGAGCTGCAGTATCCAGCAGGAGCTGCAGCTGTTTTCCCAGGGAAACAGCCTTGCTGGCTCAGAGATTGCTGCAGTGACCCCTCCAGCCCTGCCAGGCTGGTGATGGTCTCCAAAAGGATAGTTTCCAATGAATCCATCCAGGTTTCAAACAACAAAGGCTGGCGAGCTTGATGTGAGGGGATATGAGGCTGGAGGAATGCCTGTCTGCCAATAAGGGTAGGCAGCTGCCCAGGGGAGAACTGCAATTTCTGCAGGAGCTGCTGGGTACTAACTAAACATTTGAATCCCCAGTGTAATTGCACCACATCCAGCAGAGTAAAATCCAGGTCATTCCCTCTTGCCTAGCACATTTAAGCTGTAAAAGCCTGTGGAGGAGACTGCTACCAGGTGGCTGCACACAGCATGCTGATCTACACCTGCCATCACACTCCTGATCACAAATCGCAGGCAGCTGAGGGTGAGGGCTGCCCGCAGCCCCACAGGGCTCTCAGAAACTGCGCTGTGCTTCCATCAGGCACCGAAGCAAACAGCCATCCCTGGAGGAGGACATGGCCACTGTGTTGTGGGAAGCTTTCCCACGTTTTGGCACTCATACACTTGTGACAAACTTCCTATGGCAGGCAGGATCAGTGGCATTTACACCTGGACACCAGCAATTTAGTTATGCAGCCTTTAGTCCAGCCCTTTCTGGAAAGCATGGCCACATTATACATTGGCCCATGCAATGACTGAACACAGATGGAAAAGACCAAGTATCAAATCTAACTCCTGCTCTCTCAGGTACCTCTCATGCAACTCCTTCCAGAACTCATCATAGGAGTGATTAGGGGTTTTGGTCCTCTTTTCTTTTTGTACAGTGAAGGCACATCATCAGACCAGAAGAATCTACTCTGTCCTTTTAAGGCTCCCCTTACCAGCATGACAGCTTTTCCAACACCAGCATGGCATCCCTTTTTTCTCTTGCCATTCCTTTTTCTTGATCCTTGGTGTCCACAGCTGCAACCTCTGTTCCAGATAAGGTTACACCAGAGCCCTGTACAATGCTTTAATACTTCCTTCACTCTTCAGCCAAACTGGTATGCCAATGTTGTGTTTAAATTATTTTTCAGTTTTTGCTACAAATCCTTCAATTAGTTTTCATGCAAGAAGGTCATCAGAGACAGAGCTTGCTCTGAGATATTTTCATTACATACATAATACTTCTGCCGTCCCTGGCTGTACAAAGTCACAGGCTGGGATGGTAATGCATCCTCAGAGCATACAACTCCCAGCGTACTAGAGAAGGACGACTTTGATATTGATCTGAACAAAAGGGTTGCAGTTGCACATGGCTGAGCTGGGAAATCCTGGGAGTGCCTGAAGCCACAGGGCACTCCCAAGACAGCAGCTAATGTTCAGTTGTCTCTCCTGGCAACAAAACAGCCACTATACATCTCACTACTTACACATCCCTTGAAGGAGGCATTGGTAAGGTCCTTGTAGCTAAGATCCAGACTGTTGTGATCTTGATCACAGGGTGGTGCCACAGGGATAATGACAGTGCAGAGATGGGCACAGAACATCAGAGCTACCTTCACTGCAGGCAGCAGCAAGGCTGTAATCCTGGGTTCCCTGTGGGAGTCCTGGCTGCCTGGAGCGGGCAGGAGGGCAGGCTGATGGATGGTGGCCCCTGGGCCAGCTTATAAGAGACAAAGATCACACTACCACCTCTGCTGCCAGCGTGCCATGAACATCCGGAGAAGGCTCACCGCAACAACAGTGAACTCCAGCTGTGCTTGGGACAAAACAGCCCCAAACACGGGAGAAGTTGGTCACTGCTCTGGGTACAAGCCAAGGTACAATAGCACAGTGGTGGCCAAGTGCAAACCATCTTCCACCTTGAGTCATAGGTGATTGTCTTCTTCCACAGAGGCTCCTTTCACCCATTCTAAAGTACTCATCTTCTTTAAAATGTTTGGATTTCTTGGGTTTGTGGGGTTTATTTTTTGAAAAACTATGATATTATACCTGGAGGATGTAGTAAAC
Source organism: Edolisoma coerulescens (assembly GCA_013397115.1). Taxonomy (NCBI): domain Eukaryota; kingdom Metazoa; phylum Chordata; class Aves; order Passeriformes; family Campephagidae; genus Edolisoma; species Edolisoma coerulescens. The sequence continues at coordinate 708,229 of VWZW01001014.1, forward strand.
TTTCCTTCATTCTGCAAGTTTGTTGGAAAGATGCAGCTAGGCAGCAGAAAAAAATTCCCCAGGTGGATTTCAGGAAAATGCATTCTTGAAAATAAAGACAAAGACCCTCAGCATTAGAAAAAATGAAAGAAATAAAATCAGTCATGGTTCTTTTAGCAGAATTCATAGAACAGCAGAGATATTATGAAAAAAAAAATAAGTATCAGCAGAAAAGTGTTCACAACCTAGTGCTGATGATTTAAGAGTAGTCAGGGATTCAGAAGACATTTTAATGTGCCAGCAGCAGGGGGCTTAAAACAAACAACAAAAAAAGTTTGTGATTTAAAGGGGAAGTCATCAATGTTAAGACATCAGTTCGTGTCTCACCTTCTCTCTATTTTGCTGGGTCTGTCTCTCACCTGGGAAGCCCAGGAGCAGGAGTAAGGGTGGGGCTTTTGTCTTTTTTTTCTCTTTTAATGGAAAAGTGTATCTAAGAGCAAGCACATTCACAGTCAGGGTGAATTGTACTTCCCACTAGACACATAAAATGGTTTGGGTTGGAAGGGACCTCAAAGATCATCTAGTTCCCCCTCCCCTGCCACGGGCAGGGACACCTTCCACTAGATCAGGTTGCTCAAAGCCCATCCAGCCTGGCCTTGAAGACTTCCAGGAATGGGCCATCCACAGCTTCTCTGGGCAACCTGTGCTAGTGCCTCCACACCCGCATAGTAAGGAATTTTTTCCTAACATCTAATCTAAACGTTTCTTCTTTTAGTTTTAAACTGTTCCCTCTTGTCCTGGCACTCTCTGCCCATATAAAACATCTCTCCCCCTCCTTTTTAAGCCTTCTTTACATACTGAAAGGCTGAAATAAGGCCTCTCCCAAGACTTCTCCAGGGTGAACAACCCCAGCTCTCACATCTTTCCTGCTGGTGGTTACCTTGGAAGGGGCAGGTCCGATGTCCTTCACTCTGTGACAACACAACGGGGTGCTCGCGGGCAAAGGGAGCCGGAAAGGCCTGTGTTGATGTGTGCCCCAAGCAGATGTAAGCACGCCGGCACATCCACCCGGAGCGCCGTCGGGAGAGCCGGCGGAGCAGCGCCGGCCGCACGCGGGGCCCGCGGGCCTGCAGGTGGTGCTGTTTAATTGTGGAAAGGACTCCCCGTCCCACCACAGCATCCCGCAGGATTCGCCCGGGCGGGAGCAGCGCTGGCCCCGCGGAGCTGCCGCCGCTCAGGGGCGCGATCCGAGCCACCCAGCGGCGCGGGTCGCTGCTGGAGCCGTAAAACATCCTGCGCTCTGGCAATCCAGTTTCCTCTGAATGGGAAAAGAACCCTTCAGTAATACCAAGAAAAAGCCATCAGCTGTCGACGTGGTGTGAGCACAGCTTCCTCTGATTCAGCGGGAGAGGGTTGCCCCTTTGCAGACGGTGAAGATACGGCCATGTTTTAGAAGAGAGGGTTTTGGGTGCCCCCCTGGATGTTGGAAGACCCCCTCACTAAATCCTGAGTTACTCCACCCTTGACGAGCAGTACCAGGAGACCATGCACACATACGGCCACAGAAGCAGAAGAGCAACATGGTCTAGTGCAAGTTTTCCCTGCCCTTGGCAGGGGGGGCTGGAACTAGGTGATCTTTAAGGTCTGTTCCAAACTATCCTATGATCCTGTGATCAATTAGTTTAGATAAAACTTCCAGATTTGTAAAAGCTCAGCACACCTAGCAATGCCCATTTCTTCTGCAAATTTTTCAGAGTCTGCCCGACTCCCTAGTCACCCAAAAGTAACTTTAACACCTGGCCTGCCTCGATTCCTTCTGCAGGACCACTGCAGCAGCCTGAAAATGGTCTCTTTAAGAACTGGGTTCCTTTTTCTGTTCTTGGGACACAGCCAGGCCATGCAGCCATACAAAACGCCTGTCGTTTACCAGATGTGCAAAGGATTCTCACAAATTTCAGAGCAGAAATTTCCAGCCTCTTTCACTCGGGCTCTGCACCTTTAAACCACGCTACCTCTGCTGCAGTGCTTTTCTGCGGCCTTTTAGGGAGAAGGGGAGACAGCAGGCAGAATAGCCAGGCAAGGGAGAAGGAAGCAAAAAAACCCCCAGCAACCTTTTATATCAAAAATCTGCCTAGCTGGGGAAGAAGTGGAGGCAAGGGAGAGTAGGGGGAAGAAGTGAAAAGGGGAAAAGGAAAGAAAAGTCCAGAAGTCCTGCGTGGTGAGATAAGGAAACCTGGAGGTATGTTTGGATGAAGGGGTGTCAAATTTTTAAGTGCTTTCTGACCTTTGTAATCTTATTTGCAGACACGGTTTCATTCTTTCTTTTTGGGACCTCTGGAAGAAATAATTTGCTAAGCAGAAAGACATATGTGGTATCTCTGACAAGACTTCTCAAACCCAGCTGAGCTCATGACCTCTCAGTCTAGCATCACAGTCTCTCCACTTTTTTTCTTTTTTGGAGGTCTTCTTCATATTTCCTACAATGTCCCTGTATGCACTGCAGCTCAGGAGAACATCCCCTCTCACTGATCAAGGTGTAATGTCTTCCCATCCTGGAGGAATGGGGCTTTTTACAATCAGAAAAAGGAATTTAAGGATCTATGAACTCGTACACCGGAGTTGCTGCACAACTGTCACTTAACCATCCTCTTTTCAACTCCTCACTGCCTTGCCCTTCTCCTTTATATGTACCCCAAGTGGTAATGATTCAATATCTGAGAAACAACTGAGCAGCAGAACAATAGCATTAATGCTATAGCAAAAATGTATTTATTTTAAACCTCACCAAAATCTTGATTAAGACATGACTATCCTCTGAAGTAGGCAACAATCCAGATTAGACATGGACTGAGACATTGCACTGATATCTTATGGTATGGTATGGTGATAAGTTTGTAATCAATCAAATTAGTGCATCTTAAATAATTGCCACCTCTAAGGTGATCAAAGCTTATAGTAATCCAAATGTGAAGTAAAAATAGTTGAATTTAAGCTGCCAACTTTGTCCCCAAACATATCCCTTTTGATCTTGATGCCACAGATCGTTCTGTGGTCTGCCATTAGCAGAGATGCAGAGACCCAGTGCTGAGTTAATTCGTCACTGAGGTGACTCTAACTCCTTACTTGAAAACTATCAGAAGATGATGTGAAATATGCATTGACTAACCAGTTATGTGACAGTGTGAAGCTGACACACAAGCACCTTCCACATGATGATGAATGATGAAAATGTATCTTAGATCTTGAAATTACCAGAGAAAAGAGTAGTTCTACTTCAGGTAAGGAATTCAATATTTCTACAGCTGGGAGGGAGTCAAATATGTTTGCTTTATCACTAAAAATGCCTCTTTACAAATGTAGGAGGACTTTCAATTCACATACTTTTCTCCCAGAGATGGATTAAGTCTCCAGAGGGCTGAAATCCAGAGCTGACTGGATTCCACTTATCTCCCTCACCCTTACTTACTGCCCTTTGGGAAAGGTTTTATTTTTTCTCCTTCCCACTGCTACATTGACCAAAAAGACTTTTTTGAGGCCTTTGGGGAGGAAGTGTACAGCTCCCCAGTTTGAAACAATGAGGCTGTGTGAAATCAGTGTAGACATAGGAATGGGTTACCAGTAAGGTATCTGATACATCCTAAACTTAAATGGCAAAGGACAGAACATTCCTCTACTGAACTTTTAGAATTCCTAGGAGTTCCCAGACATTCTTGGCACAACACTATTCATTATCTTTTCATTAGTACTACTTTCTGGAAGGAACTGTAAAATAATTTATAGTAAAAATGGTGAAGTGATATATCATGATGAGAGCAGAATGTTTATGTGTGAAAGCTCACCCACACTCATAAAGGGTGCTTAGATAAAGAACACACAGAGAGAAATTTTAAAAGATGCCTTTAGAAATACAAGTGTTATCCCTGCTACCTTCCTATTGTAAAAAAAAATTTAAAAGGAAAAAAAAAATCCAGGGATCCTTGGACAATGGCAATATTTTGGGAATGCAGTAGACAATAATATCACTACAAGCTCCAAGGACAATAGAGTGGCGAGGAGCGTAGATCTGAAGGCATGAACAATGGATAAGAATAAGGAACAAGAAGGTAGTGTTCCCCTCTCCAAATGCAGCATTGTAAGGCCGCCCCAGACTACTGCCTGCGCCTCTGCAGGAAACTACCAGCACCCTGTGCTCCCCGCTAGCACCGAGGAAGGCTGGTGTGAAATGGTCCTTATCCGTGCCAGTAAACTATCCTAATTTCTAAACCACTGTGCTTGCAGATGAGCTGCTGGTTGGGAATGACTGCTGGCTTGTGCTAAGCCCAAACTGTGCTCAGACATTCTCTGGGATGAGTGGATCTGTCTCATTGATCCAGGCAAAAACCACACAAGGGCCTGTGCTAACAATTTAACACCAGGGGCAGTCAAGTTCAAGCACCCAAACAGTTTTCTGTTTAATTTACTATTCTAGATGTAGCCAGTGTGTCTAGGCTTGATAAATGCATTGAGAGGACGATGGTGAAAAATGGGAAAAGGCTCAGAAGAGGGCCACTAAAGCGATTTGTTGCCTATAAAACTTAGTGAGATGCTCAAAGAGCTGTATTTATTAATGCTATTTAAGGGATCAAAAGGTGTTGAAAGTGATCTACAGGAACCCATATAAACAGAGATTACTTTTGCAGACTACTACCCTGTACTCCAGGAGTTAAAAACATGCTGATATCCAGGATCTAGATAAATTCAAGCTGTAAATAAAGACATTTTTAGGCATCAGGAGAATTAACTATGGAACAAATTAACAAGTGCTCTGGTGGATTCCTCATCACGTTTAATCTTTAATTTAATTTTTTTTCAATATCCTGTGAATACAACAGATGCTTGGGAGCTCATAAGAAAAGAGTATCTTGAGTTTCATTGACTTTCTTACACAAAAAGCCAGTCTACATTATTGTACTGGTGCCTTCTGATCTTGAATCTATGATTTGATGAAAAACACGCTGTCAGTGTCTCTAAAGTGTGAGCAGACTTCCTGCTAGATCAATGAAAAAAAAAAATTCTTATGTTTGGTTGTAATTCAAGCTATGTAACCATTTTAGCAATTAGCCATGTAGAAATTAAGGCAAAAATTGCTGTCCCTTATTGGAGCCAGACACCAGCTAGAGTAAATCTGCTGTAGAATAAAACTGCTGTGAAAACCAGAAGCTGAAAATATATGGTTTTAGAGACCTGAATGTTTGTATCTGCTCTTTCTAGCTGTCTGAAGAGAGCAAGACCCACTCTAATTGGCACCTACGTTTCACTGAGAGCACCGGAATTTCCGTGCTAAGGAACTTAGTAGAATTTTTGCCAAAGAGATGTTTGTGTATTCCAAACAACCCCAAACATAGCATGAGCTAATTGGCATGCTCTACCTTACCCTCAGTTATAAAAATACAAATACGATCCATATTATTGCTATGTAAACACAACAGTAGCAGAATTTAAAATAAGATTTCTGTGTGGATAAGAAACTGATGACACAGACATATGGGTTTCCTTAAAACATCAGTTTATTCATGAGACAAAGGTACAGATAAGAATTCACTGGAAGGAGTTGGTGGAGCAGAGCTCCTTCCCCAGCCCATGGGGCTGAGTTCCACTACACATCAAATAGACCTCCAGTGCCTTGTCCCCCTCACAGTTATGCAGTAACAAATCTATCTATTCAAAATCCATTTTCCTTTACAGCAAAGAAATTACCTCTATGTGAGCCTTTGCTGGGAAGAGAGTTAGGTCACTGTAAGACACACATGTCTTTACACTGCCAAATCATTTATCCCACTACCCAAAACACCTCCATGCCAGAAATTAGCTGGATATGTAATGATCCTGCCTGCAAAACATGAAACATAAAAATGGGGTGGGGAAGGAGAAGTCCCTTCAAATCTTGTGGGTTTGGAATGGTTGGGTTATATTAATTTGGTTATTGGGATTCCTCAGGTTGAAGCAACATCCCTCTGGGAGGAAAGGTATCTGTGATGCTGTTCCTGATTCTGCACACTTCTTGAGTATGTACCCTCTGTCCAGCACTCTATAATGATGGAATACCCCCACACCATGCCCTGAGATCAAAATTACTTTAATGCTGTAAACAGCTTTTTAAAAATGAGTTTCCTCTGAAAGCTTACATTTTCTGTTGGTGGAAGGTGCCAGCTTAATGATTAATTTAGAAAAACTAAAAGTCACCTCAGATGACAAATTTTCATCCCCTTATTTTTGTAGCTGTTATTGCACAGAACTAATCCAGGATTTATTTCCACAAATATTCATCATTTTTGTAGTTGAGTGTAATCCACTCAGTCAGTAATTAAATATCTTAATTTATCCACACAGACATTGTACTCTTGGTATTGTGTGACTTACATTGTATAGGTTGTCTTAATTTTGTTTCTTATTCCTTTTTCTAGTTGCAGTAGGTGTCTCAGCATTGCCTATCACCTTCTAATGTTGTATTATGGGGAAAATTATTTCTGATATTTCCTAGTTATTTAGATAACATAAAACATATATTGAACGGTAAGGAATTAATCTCTCAGGATTAATTTAGCATGAAATGGCTAATGTTTACTAAGCCCACAGCCTTCTTCCAAGGGACTATTCACCCAGATGGGGTTTCCTAATCTACTCTTCTCAGTAAGCAGCCATTAAAGGAATTTAATCCCAAGTGGCACAGTAGAAGTAGCTTTGCAGCATGTTTTTAAAGACCTTTTTAGTGCAAGTTCCTAAAACGCAACAAATCCAACTGAAAAACAATATTAAATTACTATCGTGTCAGTCGAGGAACAAGCTGCATCAGCCAGGGCAGTGTGAGTCAGTGCCAGAGGAACTTCAGCTCCTCCCTGGGGAGCTCCACATCACAAAGAGCACCAAACTTTGCAGTTCCTTCCAAAAGTACTTTACTTGCATGCAGCAGGACAAATAGGTGGCCAAACATCTGTGTTCCTCCAAAACCTCATCATTTTCCAGGATCTGTTACATGCGTTCCGAAATGTCAGCCACATGACCTCTCCAGCATGTCTTTCACATTGCCGCAGCACTTCAGAATTTGGGTGTTTTGCTGTAGGTGTGACAACAACCTGCAGGGACTCCAAGAGCACCCTCCCACTGTCACTCGCAGCCAGGCACTGCTGCTGCCCCCCTGTCCCCACCAGCCTGCATGCCCCTGCAGGCTGTGTGCCAGTGCTGGGAGAGCCACCAGCTCTCTGCATGGCTTGAAACACAGCCTGAAAAATAGGGTTTGCATGTTTGTGGCACCTCAGGGAATTCTAAGTCAAGCTCAGCTCTATTGGCTTAAGCATCTTCCCCAAGAAAACTTGGATACAGAAACTTTGATGGGGCCATACATTCTCAGACTATGCAACATTTTATTCTATTTGTTTATTGTATTCATAAATAAAAATGCCTCATTACCTGCACAAATGAATTTCCTCTCCAATTATAGTCACCTTTTATTATATATTTCAATATAGAAAAACAAGTAAGCACTGACATAAAACACTGCACTCTGTTGAATTCTGTATTTATCTAAAGTATTTTTTAAAGTCCTTCTTTGTGAAGCCTTAAAACATTCAAGTTTATTCTTCTTCAGAAGCAAATCAGATTTTAAAATCTTCAGCAGACTGGAACATCCATCCTTCTAACTACTAGCAATATAAATTCTGCAAATACAGGACTGTTATTCATCAGAGAGCTCTCTTAGCTCTGCAGAAATGAAAGAAATAATTCATAAAACCACACATATAACCCACACAAACCCATAACTTAAGAAGACTGTGAGAACCTATGATAATATCATAGACTTAAATCCGTTTAGAGGGAAGATGCTATTGGCACATATTGATTTCTGGTATGTTGAGAACAGCAGAGCAAGAGGGTGGGATGGGGGCTAAATTTTTGCCAAATCTCAGGATAGTTTCCTTTCAGTATTTCTAGTACTGTTGTAGACATGATCAGTTAAAGACATGAGAGAGGCAACACTGACAGGGAGAGATAATCTAATTAATTAAAAATCTTGCTATTAGATCACTGTATTCCCTGTGGCAGTGTCCTCAAGAAAACAAGCTGGTAACTCTTTCTAAGCATTGCTTCCAAGTGTGAGAGTGTGAACCTCTATTACGCTTCCATGGACAGGGACTGGGCTGGGTGGAAAGAGACTTGTTAAAAATGTTGCAGTGAGGTACTGGAAGGGCTGTCTGCACCCAGACCTCCCTCCTGCCTGCTGGTTTAGCAAAGGACGTCCTTGTCACTGACGTCCTTGTAAAGTTAAAACCTACAACTTCATTCTTACAAGTAGTTACAGTCACTAAACCGCAGGCACGGGAGTGGTCCCATTACAGCCAATATGCATACGTGCATGCTTCACCTTCAACATCTTTTTCACAGAAGCCCCAAACCAGCCTAGACATCAAATCCAAGTTAAGGAGATCATACCCAGAGTAGTGTCACTAATATGGACATCTATTGTTGTCCCTCTGCTCTGTGCCAATGGCCATGAGATCCACTGGCAGGCTCTGAAGCACTGTCCCTGGCCAGAATGGGGTTACTTGGGGGTGCTTCCTTCCCAGATGTTGGGAAAACTTTAAAAGCTGGAATTGCATTGTGCAAGGGGCAATGAGGGCTCTGTAACACAACAGGATGGTGGGATTTGCCCTTCCATCCATGTGTATGACAACCTCAACAGTTCTGGAGCTCACCACCAAAGGTATCAGCCACTGAACCATTGGCTGAAAGCTGTGGGAGCTGTGGATTTGAATATGGTGATGGTACAGGCTTGAACACGTCTCTCTGCATTTCTCATGCTTCTGGCCAGCTATCTCCTTCACAGGCTGTTATTTAAAATAACTGATAGAGATTTTAGACCTAAAGAGCTGTATTTTTTTTACTTAAATGTAAAGATGTGCAATACACCACTAAATGATAGTTAATGGAGAAGTAGAAAAAAATTCCCACCTTTAAAGGCATCTGCTGAGTGCCATTAGTGGTTATCATTCAAGCCCAGACATTATGAGCCAAATTTTCCTCAGCTGAACCTGACTAGTAGTTAATGAAACTGCAACCATTTTGGTCATGTAATTTTAAATGTATTCATGAAGCTCAAGTGTTAAACTGCAAAGTTTTCTTTGACTGCAAGTATCCCAAGACCAACACAATTATATTTCTTCAAATGTCAGTAGGATGGAATTGATGGACAAAAGTGAGATGGACACAAGTTGTGCTACCTTATTCCCCAAAGTTTATCAGAATCTTTCCAGCCACTGTACAACACAGTAGAGGAGAAATTTCAATCTGTTTTCTTTCTTTATAGACTCAGGACAGTAGAGCTAAATTAAATTCACTAGCCAAATCCACCTACCCATTTGCACTATTTTTCTACTCAAGTTATATTTTCTGACATTTTTAGACTTTGCTACAAATAAACTCATCTGAAAGTAGGAGGTATATTTATTTTGGACTTTTTTCATGCTCAGTCCACTGATTTGAAGCTGTTTGGGTACAGCTTTATTAGCATTCTGTGAATTACTTTGTTGTGTGACAGACTGCAAAAACACCATTCTGAAGGATGCATTAATAACAATAAAGTTGATACTGTGATGTGGTAGTGAAAGGTGGTTTAGACAGTGTTATTTGGGGTAATTATAATTAGCAGTAGCCATTTAAAGGTCCCAGCATGTGTTTTGTAAGAGAAGAAATGTTAACCCTAGTATCTTGGCTGCTCTCCAGCATAAGCAATTACATTCTTCCCACAGTAGTTAACTATCCCTTGTTGCTTCAATTAGATATGGTATTCTTCAGTTTCTCTCCGAGAGCTGCTGAGTTGTGTTACTGGCGCTGTTATCCGGCTGTTTCATTCCAGCCGAGAGGTCCCAGTATTTCAGTTATAAATGAAGTCTTCTCTGCTTGTAAAAGGCCTCTTGAGCGCAGTCTCAGAGCACTGCATAAATCAATAAACAACAGATGCATTTGATATTGTACACTGACTTGAGGGCAGGAGGAAAAAAACAAAAGGGAGGAATGCTACTGGCAGAAAGATAACCCCAGGCTATGAATAAAACATGCACACCTATACCCATGAAGGGTGCACAGAGCAGTGAAAGGGCAAAGGCAGTAACAGTGGGCTTGGTCCTGGAGGAGGAAAATGAATTAAACCCAGAAAAGCTGATTTACCATTGAATCAACCACACAGGATTGAAAGAGACTTTATGCCAGATAATTTAAGGAATGGAAATAAGGACAGCTGGTCCCCAGGTTTCCCTCTGTAAAGGGTGAAAGCAAGAAAAGAGATTTAAAAAGCAACATGACTGATACCATTGCAACCTTGCATGGTTAAAAGTACTTTATAGCTGCAGCTAGGTGGGATATACCTCAATTTCCAGAGAACTGTTTAAAGGAATCTTCCCACAAACCAAGCAATTCTTGCATATCCATTCTATATCCCAGGGGTATTTTACAGAAAAATAATAATGCGACTACATCCCAAGAGATCTCTAGACAACTACAAGTTATAGCCAGGATAAGAATGTGTAGAAAGGACAGGGTATAAGAACAAAATGTTAAAAATATCTCCTTTATCTTCACAACCTGGATTACTCTACTGAATAATCTGAACTAATTTTCTCTATCCATCTTTCTTCTACTTTTCCACTTATTCTTTTTTTTGTAATATTAGATTTCCATAAGTAGAAACATCCTATTGTGGTTTTGGACTATATGTAGAAGGAGGAGAGGAACACTTTGAGCACTTCATCTGTGAGGTCTAGTTTATTGCTGTCAAGGTGGTAAGGGAGTCATAAGGGGTTTGAGTTTTCTCGTTTTCATAAAATGTCATGCTGTTGCAGAAAACCTGCTGATATGCCTATTAAACCATCCTCATCCTCACAATCTGGTGTTTCTCTGACTCTTTTGCCCCAACACTTCACATCCCCATCAGAGCAGCTTGGAATATTTTCATAGGTATCTGCTCCTTCTTCACCCCACCCTCACAAAAGTCACCTGTTTAACTGTCCCCTCTTGAGTCAGAGTTGGAGGGTAAGAAATTGAGCTACAGGTATAGGAGTTTGAGCTTCATTTTGTTGTTTCCTCTTAATAGATATATTACTGAGAGGACTTCTGAACCAAGGGGATTCAGCTGAGGTGTTTTTGGAACATATTTTGCTGTGGGCACAAACCCTCCACACCATGAGGGGCAGTTCTGCCATGTTCAGCTGGAGACTTCAGACAGACCCCAAGAAATACAGGTTCAAAAAATAAGTTTCTGTTGACCTCTCAAGACAGGCAGTGGGATTCTGATGCAGAATGAGATGTCATTCTGAAATACAAATTATCCAAATTCAAACTCATTAGGTTTAACTTCTGTGCAAGGAAATCCTGTTTACCACATTTAGCATGTTTTGACTATTTCCTCTATAATTCTATTGTTTTCATCTTCATGAAAATTCTCAGGACTGTTTGGTAAATCACAGACCAGGTTTTTTAACCTGATGAACAAACTATGCCAGCTATGACCATACTTTGTTTCTAGATGATCTCATTTTCAGTTGGGTCTAATATTTGCTTTCTACATTGGATACTGGGCATGACCCATTAAACATCCTTGTCTTATGATCCAGCTGAAAGTCGTTGCCCCATTATAACCCAATCTGAAAGAAAAACTGCTACAGGGAACAAGCAGATCTTAAGAAAAGAGCAATGCCGTCCAGAGAAAGGAAGGCAAGTGATGGAAAGCAAAACCTCTGGTTTATTTGTATTCTTTACTGACGCTGCCAAGATGAAAATGGTTTGCATTTGACACAATGGAGGGACAGATGGGAATTAATCCCCACTGTCTCACCTGGTTCCCCTTCACCTAAGCAATAATTCAGAACAATATTTATGGCATCAGAAAGAGAAGACAGCTGGTGGGACTTTGACAGGGGGTACCAGCTGTCTCTACACCAGCATATACCACCGAGATTTGGGGAAGTCCTGGCTAATTACTCCTGCATCAGACACTTGTTCGGGGTGCTGGTTATAACTCTGAACTGTGCAGAAACAAGAAGGAATCAATAACAGTCTTTCTGCATATTCTGCTTTTCTTGCAATGTTCAAATGCACCTTTTTTTTTGTTCCAGGCTTTCTGCAATCCTTGATATCCCATCCTCAGAAATAATCATCTCAACACTGTTTAAATACAGAGATCACAAGGATTTAATGAAAAGAAAGTGCAACCATGGGGGGAAAAAAGAGTGAGCTTTCCACCTGGAAAACATGGGGAACAGAGGATCATGGTGGAGAAGGGATGGAGGCAATTTAGCAGGTAGGACTAGAAATCCTTATGGTTATCTTTCAGCGCTTTTTGAATCATCTCACCTCCATGACTCCAAGAGAGGGCCTGTGGCAGACTCAGTGCTAGATTACTGATTTGGCCTAGAACATAAGGCTGGAGAGGGTGATTAAAAGCACAAGGGATGCCGGGTGCTGAAGAGACAGAGTCTAAGTTTCTTGTGCACACTGTTATGCCTCTACCACCTGAACTATCTCCCAGCGCTCATCCCTCTTCACATGTATGGCATACGAGAGCAAGAGCAGAAACCTCTGCTCCAGACTGTGAATAGCATTCACCCAGAACATGCTCCTCATGGACAGCCAGGGAGCTTCTGCCTCCCATTGCAAACTCAGTGCCAGGTGACCCCAGAGCAGCCAGCCTCCAGGATGAGGGGCACACCTGGGACTTGCTGTCTGGTTTCAACCACGTGTTTCTATTCTTCTCAAGCAAGAAAATGAAAGCAGCCACCATCCACTTCCCAGCTGTAGTCCCACCCTGCACTATTTTAGGACAATTGCTGCCAGCATATCTCAGCTGCCTGGGCCAGCTCTGTGGGCAGCTGTCCTTCTGCTAAAGTCTCATTGCACTGTGCCTCTGATTCACCAGGGAGACAGGCAGGGATGACACACACCAGATAGCTCCCAATGTTTTGGGGCAGTCATGTTCCCAGCAGAGACAGAGTTGGTCTCCAGATTGGCTCAAGTCTCTGGACAGCTGGGCAAGAGGAGACCTTAGCAGTGAAATCATTCCATTCCAGGGCCAGTACAGGGACCAGTGCAGCTCTGTGCTGAGCTGCAGTGCAATGGTGTGAGTTGTGATACATAAGCTGATGCTGGGTGAATAACTGGTGAGGATCAGGAAGGGATAAGTAGAGGCACAGGGTAGCTTTACTTCATCAAAGTCTTTTTCCTGTCCATCATTTCCAAACCATCATTGCTGTGCGTTGTATGTACACATATATCTGTGTGCACACACCCATTCAAGTGTTTTTATGGCTGCTTCGTACCTCTCACAACACCAGCCCAAGGAACATCTCTGGGACCAGAGAGCAGCTGGTTTTCACAGAAACCTGACACTAGAGGACCAGGCAGACTTTCCCAGGAGATGCTGGGGATCAGCTGCTGTAATGGGCCTGGGAAAACCCTTCAGACAGGTAAAGAGGTACAGGTGTACATGTTTGGGATCAGAAGAGCATCATTGTGAATTCCTGGCTCTGGTCAGAGATCAGAAGCTTTGTAGACACGAGAAGTTGAAGAGGTATCAGTGCTATGCTGTTCCTGATACAAAATGCTCAAAAGATGGAAGAGAAAATATGGGGAATAAGCCTCTTACCTTGGCTAGTGGCTCGGTCCTGTTTCTGGACCTTTCTGTGGACACCTGAGAACTAAGGAGATTCCCAACCATTTTCCCTCTCTCCTTCAAGACTCTGTTCCTTATATTTGGATTTCCCCTTTTGTGGGGATATGGGGGACTGGCTTTGTTCCTGAACTCAGGAAACAGCTGCTCCTCACTTTCCAGGCTGCAGTCAGACTTGCTGTAGTACAGGCAAGCTTTCCCTGCCCTAATGCCACATTGGCCACTGATAACCCCAGTCCTCTTGCAGGTCCTCTAAGGCCAGCTGGCCTTGCCTCTGTGCCTTTCCCTCACTGCTTTTGCTGAAGTATCTCTGCAACTAGGGTTCAGAAAGTGGCATCCTGCTGCAAAACAGCCTTCCTAGCGTGATGCCCAGCAGGGCTAAAACCTCTGCTTCTACCTAGTCAGGACTCCATTGTGTAAGGCTGGGTCAGGAAGATAAGAATGTTGTATACACAGTGTGGGATGGCTATTGCATCGGCTGCTCCAGGAGGTATTTTGGAAAATCCAGTCTTTCAGTGGTGCAGAATTCTAATACAAGACTGGAGGTCTCATTCAAAGAAAAGTAACCAAGGAACATCAGCTGCAAAAGAAAGCTCAGTGCAAACACAGTTAATGAAAGCCCAGTGGAGGCAAACAGCAAAAAAAAAGTGGAATCACAGGGCTCAAAACTTGCAGCAACTGGAGAGCATGATCCTGGGTGGCAATGAACAGGAGTTAGAAAAGCAGCAAAAACCATTGCAATAACTGTGGATGGCTGGATTTGGACAGGCAATACTGACCAAGTATAAAGTCTACTGACAGAGAGTTAATCCATCAAACTGCTTTGAACACATTTGAAACAGGCAGAAGGAGTTTATAAACACCTGACATTTTGTATTAGAGGTTCAAGGCATTTTTTGCCAAGTACTAGAAGTGTTTGAGCTTTAACACATCATCAAACCACATCTTCACATTGAAGGATATGCAATATGCATATATACATACATATGTATGTACACATATAAAAAAACAGGAGGCATCCCCAGTCCAGAAGTCAGTGAAGGCAGATACTGCAGCTCTCCAGCAATGTCTGGCAATTATCAACAGCAGATGGAAATATTCTCTCCCAGAAAAAAAAAAAAAAACTCAAGCAAACATACACTCTGCAAGGAAAAAGAACAATTGTAGTAATCAGTTTGAAAGGATTTTTTTGTAATAAAAGCATTGTAAGCTCCAGTGAAATACCTAGAGGCTTCATTAGAAGGCCCCAGATACATGGTTTTCAACTAGTTACTGTAAGGGAATGTGAAGAGCACTAGCAATTACGCCTCTGGAGAACCAAAAGCAACTTTTTGTAGTTTGGAGGCTAACTTTGAACTGGAGAAACACAGGCAGCCACAACAGGAAGAAATAAAGTGTTTGATTTTACCCTTATTGTATGCATCCTATTTTGACAGATTTCAAGACTGGTAGGGGAAAAGATTTATTTGATCTACCA
This sequence comes from Edolisoma coerulescens, assembly GCA_013397115.1. Lineage (NCBI taxonomy): Eukaryota > Metazoa > Chordata > Aves > Passeriformes > Campephagidae > Edolisoma > Edolisoma coerulescens. Next base: position 723,378 of record VWZW01001014.1, read on the forward strand.
GGATTCTCTGCCTCCATGTAGATGTGTCACTTATTTTTGTACTGACATTTTTGTGTCCACTTCTGCCTCTTGCTGTGATCCTGATGTGTGCACTACAGTTTGAGTTTGAGCTCATGCCACTCTAGGATAAAGAAAATAAGGAGCAGGGGGAGTGGCTGAGGGGGCTACTAAAAATGGCTGAGGGAATACAGGGGAATAAATATGGCAATTTCTTTATAATTAAAGCTTTTGAGTTTGATTTGTGGACACTGAAATGAATCACAGAATAAGCTGAGTTGGAAGGGACCCACAAGGATCATCAAGCCCGACTCCTGGCCACAGCAACACCTCCAAGAGTCACACCATGTGCCCAAGAGCATTGTTCAAACACTTCTTGAACTCTGTCAGGCTGATGCTGTGACCACCTCCCTGGGGAGCTGTTCCAGTGCCCAACCACCCTCTGGATGAAGAGCCTTTTTCTAACATCCAAACTAAACCTTCCCTGACACAACTTCAGGCCATTCCCTTGGGTCCCGTCACTGGTCACCACAGAGGAAAAATTTTCACCTTGGAGGTTTAGGAGTCTTGTAAATTGAATGCAAGTGTACTGACAGTAGGCTGCCTTAATCTGCCTTGGTAGATCCTCTGAGAAGCAGTTTGCAGGTTCACAGAGATACCTTAACCACAAATGGAAAACTTCTACTTTACAGGATGGTTTCATTAGGTCCAAGTGGGACAACCTAGGATGGAGGGGAACATGCACACTCCAAAGTTCAGCTCAAGTTGCCAGATGCCCAATTGCAAGGCAGCTGGGTTAGCTGCAAGACTGGAAGTTGTGTCCCTGACAGACATGCATGCTGAAGGTTGAAGCATAATTTGACTCAAGGGAGGAGTTTTCATGTGTAGACAGGATGGAGTTTGGGTCAGATTCACTACCAAAATGAACTCTAAGTGCTTGGAATAAACTGTATTTTAAAGCTGATACTGTCGTTGCTTATCCTTTGTTTCATGTTTTCTTTTACCAGAAACTTACTGAGAGATTAGGGTGAAACTTTTCTAGGTCTCTTTGACACCAGTGATTGTGGTTTCATGTAGCCTCTCTTTCTCTTCTCCTCTGGGAATAGAGGGCAATCCAATTTTTATGCTGCTTCTTCAGTGAGGCTGAGAAAATTATGCATTCAGAAAAATTCATTCCCCAAGTAGTCCCATTGAAGGGATCATGACCCTAAATTTATTCATTAGCTCAAATTGTCAACAATTTTCTGTAGCAATTTATTCCTTGACCCTCAAGTGGTCAAGAACTGTCAGCACATGCAATGTGAGGTTAGCACTTACTGAAATACAGCAGTTAGGCTTCTAGAGGGCTTCTTTTTTCTCCTGTGCGGGTGTCCACTGGTTTGACAGACTTCCTATGGCTTACCATCAATTCCAGCTGTAACAATATCACTCTGCCTCAAAATGGGAAAATGAGAGAAAACAGAAGTGTACCAAAACAGAAACATTATTTGCCAGTCTAGGTCACTGATAAAATGACCTTTAGTTCTTAACAAACATTCCCAGTGGGAACTGTGAGTCTGAAATCTAAAATTCAGACTTAATGGTGACTTAAAATAGAAAACAGGAAACATAAGTTCACTAGAACCTCACATGTAAGGGTATCAACAGGTGAACAGCCGATAAGAATTTCCCAAAATTTTTCAAGACATTTGGTAAAGACCACCTAATTTAGACAGAAGAGTTGCTGGAAAAAAAATTTAATTGTTTTGAAATTGATACATCCTCTTCTTTCCAAGCTCACCCTCATGTGAATGTCCAGCAAGGGAAAACCAGACTGTGATTGTCAGACTCCACAACAAGACCAATGGACCAATGAACCAGTGTCTGATCTCCTTTAAAAGGTTTTCAAAATACAGATGATAAATCTGGACATGATTTTTCTGAGTCTAAGGTAGTTTGGGTGTGGTTAATTAGACTGGCACCATTCACCTTTTTTCCACAACTTGCTGGGAAACTGTTTATATCCTTTTCTACCATCCTCTGAAATGTATCTATCTGCTCTCTGAAATGCACTGCTGGTGTAGGAAGGGCATGAATACACACGTAGGTGCCTTTTCTGCAGCTCAAATCCGTTCTTCCTCAGGCTATGGAACCACTTCGTATACGGCAATAATAGGCTGCAAACATTACATGTACTCTGACAGCTGTAAAGCCACATTTCAGAGATACAATTTTTTTGTAATTCATATATCTTTTCCCTCCTCCTACATGCACACGTTTTGCCTTTTTGATAGCAAAATGGGCCCTGCACTCTATGTAAAAGCATTGCTCACTAATGCTCCATAGCAGGATAGCATATGACACATATTCAGCAAGCACACACATATCCACCCCACTGGCATAAAGCGAATCAGGGTTCTCAGGAAGGGATAAGGTTAAATTACTCTAATGGCAAAAGGAAAAACATCTAAAAGAGAACTAATCTAAAGTGATAGTTTGCCTCTTGCACGGTGAGAGGGATATTTAATTGCTGCACACAGAACTGCATGCTTCTCTGATCCTATAATAGAAGTAACTTCCTTCTGACCAGAAAAACTCAGAAGTCTTTCCCCAACCAAGACTCCCACTGAAGCAGACAGTTGCAGAATGAAGATTTGGTTCTCACTGCATGAGGCAAATAACCCATATAATTCTCTAAGCAAGGCAAGCATGCATGAAGTAAGTAAGCCTCTCCCCAGAATTTAGTTGTTCTCTTAAATTCCTGGAAATGTTGGTGCTTTGGCATCATGTCATAGTAGAGCATAAAGATATGCAGATTTCCGAGCACTGACCACGCCTAATGCTGGAAGTAAATATGAGAGTATTATGAAACACCCACATCGCTGCTAATGGCTCCTCTGTATTTTTAGAGAAAGCACCGATCCATATTGTTTCAGTTCTATGTTGTTAATGTATCAATGGACAATGAGAGAATAACCATCATCTCTGGAAACAAAGAAAGTGATTCGCACACAACACCTCCCTGCACAAAACATCCTCGCTTTCTAGATCAAACAGATCAAGTTGCTTGTATCACTGCCATGAGGGCAGCGTTGCCTTAAAGACATTGCTTGGGTAAAATATTAGGATGTGACCTAGTGCAAAGGTAAATATCTAGGACTACATGGTTCTCTTCAGATTAAGGGTTTTGAACAAGTAGACATGTAATTGATCTCACACAGTCTCACTATGTTCACCTATGAATGTAAGAAACAAACACATATATAAAAGTAAACTTCCACAGTTACAGCCATGAAAAAAGTACAAAAAAAAAAAAGAGTTTCACTGATTCTACACAAGAGAGGAGCCGATGAAGATTATCCAGGGTAAGACTGACAACTGGAGAATAGTTACTTTAGCATTTATGAATCAATATGTGACATCACCCACACACTCTGTACACAGAGTTCAATGTGTAGATGTATATATGTCACAAATATCAGTGAAACATTCAGTTTAAAGTATTTCTTCAGCACATGAAATCTGACAGGTTGTGTGGACTTGAGGAGGTTGTACCAGGAGACCTAAGATTTTATATAATATCGTCAGAGATGGATGGTTCATCTGAGCTAAGCTAAGATAAAAAATTGGAGTTTAAGAATTAATTTCAGGTTTTCTCCACTTCTACTTGAGATAGGTCATCAAAAATAATAATTTTCTATTACATTTCTGGATGCTTTAGAAGTCTGAAATGTAAAAATTTGCACTACTTAGTCTGTAAGTGCCTGATCATTAGAATAGACAGATATCACAGGGGCAGCCCCTAAATGAAGCTTTTGGCAGAGAAGGAAAAGGAGTCTGTATTAGAATTTCTCTCTGTCATCCTCATGACACCTAGAAGGGTGTTTCAAAGTAGGGGTGGGTTTTTTTCTTTCACCTCAGAGAAAAATGAAGATCCATTTCCAGGTGTTATATCTTTCACCACAGGTAGTACACTGCTTCTCCCAGTCCCAGCTCTGTGCTTCCTTGTTCATCCTCAGATGCTCAAGTCACACTGTCACCCAGCCAACAGGTTTTCTGGTAAATTTATCCCTTATAATTAACTTGCTGAAACATACAAACCCAGAGATAAACCTGGGAAAAAAATCCTGACTATTCTGCCCTGTAAGAGCCATGAGGAACAGGAATTTTATTACAGTGGTGTGGAAGTAACTAATACTAGGAGCTCTAAACTTCCCTTAGAAGTATTACAAGATAAAGCTGGACATTACTTGCTATCATTAGGATTTAGCACTCCTATTAAATTATCCACTAATTCAATCCAGCCACCCAGAGTGAATGCTACAACTTGATCCGAACATCTGAGGTGGACCCAGCTATAAAAGTTCATTTACATACACACTCGAATAGCCTGGTTAGCACCACAGGAAAGCCCAGTTCTGCCCATGGCAGCAAAATGCCTGGCTTCCAGTTGCCTGCAACAGGGGGAATGAAAGAGTCATTTTGAAAAGCAAAAACAAAAAATCCATTTGCAAAGTAAGGAGCAAGAGGTGTGAAAGAGGAGAGAGCAGCAACAACATCTCTCCCGTCCACAGTGGTGCCTCTGCAGGAAGGCGAGGTGCCCCTGCAGTCCCCATCCCCAGGCTGGGCTGGGTTCCACATAACTCATACTTTGGTGGATGCATACGGCCAGGCAGGAGCCATTCCAGGCCCAAGGTAGGAAGTGGGGTCTGAGCGGTGTCCCTTGTGCCCAGTCACCACAGGCACATTTTACAGGCAACAGGCACTTGAGGTTATGGGTTGTCAGACTCTATGGACTGCCAAAGGCACACCTCAAAGGCATTTTCTATCACCATGAGCCTTGCGAGGTACTTGCAATGTCTGTGTTTGCTCATGTAAAAACCATAGTGGAGCCCAGCTCTGCCCTGGTTGCAGACTTTCTGTTTTGCCTGTAGGTGACACCAGCCTTACCAATTAACTCTTGCCAACAATGCACTGAGTACCTCTCTCCCCATTCGCATCACCTTTGCCATGCTGTGGGCACCTGCCCTGTCTGTAGACAAGCTGCATTTGTATGTCCACGGACCTCTGCGTAAGGCAAGTGAATCTATGCTGCAAGGACAGCTGAGGATGACAAGGATAGAGAGGTTCAGTGATGGTGAGAGACAGGCTCTGGTCTGGAGTGTGTTTGGTGAGGCAAGAAGCATACGGCTGCTTGTCCAGAGAGAGGGGAGAGCTCTCCACACTCCCCTTGCCACAGAGGGCTGGTACTTGTGTCATGTTAGGATCTGCAGGCTCATTTTAATTCAGATGTGAAATGTGATGAAGAGCAACTTTACTCTTTGGCCCCTGCCATGATCCCCCACAGCACATTAGCACATGAAAGTAGAGGGAAGGAGAGCTGCCGGAAAGCCAGCAGAGATTGCTTGAGCAGTTATGCAGCCTTTCCTGAGAGAACAGGGAGAAACTAATGTAGGAAGATTTTCCCAGCAGATAACAAAGGCAATCTGGCCATAAAAAGGTCCAGTTCCTACACATTAAAGGCAGTTTACAATTGCAGGCATTTTCGGCAGCCCTCCACAGATGCAAGGAGTTGCTCACATACACGAACATGTGCAGAATCATACTCTGATCACAAACCAAACCATAAGCTGGCTGGCATACGCTTATTTTTCAGGGTTTGCAAGAGCTTGGCCAGTACCAAGAAAACACTTGGCAGAAAATTTGCTTGTCTGCTGTGCTCTGCATTGGGTCCCAGTTTCTCTAAAGGAGTCTTTATTTCTTGCCTTTTTATTGCAACATTGCTCTTAATTTAGGCAAAGAGGTTTTATAAGGAAAGAGGGGCTTTATGTGGAAATCTCAAAAAAATCAGTGAAGTGGGGAAAGTGGTGGGGCAGAAAGGCAGCACAGTTCCTCATTCCTGCAGAGGTGCAGCTGTGAGAGGCAAGGAGGGTTGTGGGAGCTACTTAAAAGATCTGCTGCTACATCCGTGTGAGAAACTGCTCATCCACCACATTCACCCCTGAGCACTCCCTGCTCCCCACTCGTGACAAGCGGAGGTCTCAGGCTGTTTCCGTGCACTAAGGTGCACCATGGCAAAGCACAGGGCACAGGCAAACTGAGGTCTGCCAAGAGAGCTGAAGGCATCGGTTAAGCAGTGAGGCTGCACCAGCCCAGTGTAAAAAAGAACAAGAGCATCTCTGAGCAATGCTCCTAGATCTGGCTTCCCCAAAAAGCAGCCCTCTGCTTGGCCGAGCCCTCCCTTATACAGGCACCTTCTAGTTCCTCTTCAACTTTTATTTCAATACACAGAGGCTTTTCACATGTGTTTTTAAATAAAACATCAGTGGCTGTATGTAAACAATCCATATCAGTTGCCTGGTAGGCCACTACAATTCCTTTGCTGCTTTTAGAAAAATATTAAAAGCAGAAGCTCTAATGGAGCTGAGTATTGCAAATGTTCAGGCCCTAAAATCCCAACTAAAACACTTGACAATAAGCAGCTCACACTGAATCACTCTACTGTGTGATTATTTTATTCAGGTTTTGTTTCATTTCTACTGAAACTGTTCATGGACCTGTAAATAATTTTATCCAATGTGTTATTTACTGCAAATGCAGTCTTTAGACACAGATAAAGTCTACCTCATACTTACTACTAATTTCATTTCCAGTTATATATCAATAGTTTGGAGACTCGAATCTTTTCTTAGTAGGATATTTCCACTGATTCTGTTCAGTTTAAAATGTAGAAAGTGTTTGTGACTAAAGCCTGCCTTTTGAGCAGTTTCCCCGGAATAATGTTTAAAAATCCTTAACAAGACTGTAAAAAGTTGTAAAATAATTCCTTCACAGGTTACAGATGGGGACTGCTATCAATCACAGCCTCCGCAATCAAAACCAACAGCTGTGTCTTGTGTTTGCATAGTGACTTAGAATAAATAAATATTTCTGTGGACAATGACTCTTGTTCTTCTTTCCTGTGCCACTCTTCTTAACCGAAGAAGTTACAGCTCCTTCCCTGTCCTTTCAGTCAGCCTTGCACTTCCCCTTCTTGCCCTCAGCTGGATGATTTTTCAAGCAGTTGCCCAGAGTGAGGAAAGTCTTTGAGCAATCACTGAAAAAGAGTAGGAGTATGTGCTCCCTAGCCTTCAGAGAGAGGAACAGGACATTACTAAAACATAAGGACCAGACAACAGCTATGTAAGCTTATGCTCTCAGGAGGGAATTGGCTTCATCTAAATTTATCCTTACAGAAGTTGCTGCCTTCTCTGAAACAGTCAGCTGGCATCCATCCGAAGCCAACAGGGAGAGATAAGGCATAGCTGGAGAAGGATTCCTCTGCAGTCAGCATCTAAGACTGGTGAGAAGATTCCCCACTCCCAAGTGTGTTTATCTCTCCCCACTGATTTAGAAGTCTTGTTTTAGGAGGTCCAGGGTTTGACTGTGGACACAAAGTGAGGGGCACCTCTGTTGTCATGCTGGGTGAGGTTCCCTTCCCCTGTCCCTGATGTATGAGGCTGTGGGACAGGTCCAACCATGCTTCTTAGAGCTTAGTAAAAGAACAGAGTGAGCAGGAAGGGTGGACATTAAAACAGCATGCAGCAGCACTGCCCTTTGTACCCATGCAGATTGCAAAAATCAGTCTGTACCCTACTTCAAGACCCACTTCAAAGAAGCCAGTGGGCACACAGCCATACTGCTGTGGTGTCCTCATGCCCCCAGTCTCCTGCGAAACAGGTGGAGGTCAGCTGTCAGAGGTGGTCATCTCCACCCTGCTCACTGGGACATGGGCCTGGCAACATTCTGTCAACTCTACATTGCCTGCCCATGTGCTGGAAGACAGTCCAGCTGCAGCTCAGCCTCAAAACATTCCCTTAGCAAAGAATAGGCTCCCTCTGCTTGCTGGGCAACTGGCAGCTCCTCCAAGCTGCCCCTATCCAACCCCACTGGTTAGACCCCAAGAGCCTAAGGAGTGGACTGGCACACCCAGGGGCTTCCCTGTCCTTGAGAAATGCTGTCAGCCCAAACCAGGTGTAAACAGAAAGAGGCCAGGCTGAGCACTGGGAGGGAAGGCTGTGGCTGCTGCCAGCACTTCAGCTGCAGCACTTTGAACAGGCCAGCCACCCTGGCATCACCTCAGGGCTGCACATGCCAGCAAATGTCCCGGGCACTCCCCCAGTGGAGCGGGAAACCCTTTTATCAGCGTTCTCACAACTGCCAGCAGGGCACACAGGCAGCTCAGCTCAGGGTACAGGACGTTCAAAGCCACCCTGAGCCATCCTAACCATGGTGGCCGACTGCTTCTGCAGCTCCTTCTGGACACTGCTTGTTGTCCAGATATTTGCATTCAGTATGAGCTGAAGGAAAAGACTGAAATTTGTCTTCAAATCTCTCAAAGGCTGAAAAGGAATCACACTTCACCATCCAACCATTTGGGAGCTGGAAGGCTGTCAGGCGGAGGTATCTCCTCCTATCCAGTTGTTGTTGTGGGGCTGCAGAGGAAGAGTGTTGTATGACATCCTGACCTATTGTCCCATAAAAGCAAAGTTCTCCTCAAATTAACTGCTCTTCTGTGAAAAGTCAGTGCCATCACTGTAAACAAAGAAGAAATATGGTCTGATTTTCTCAGCACCAGGTCTTCTCAGAGAGCAACCTGAAGAAACATTGAGGCTTTTAATCAGTCATCCTGACGGGCCATGCACTGATCAAAGTAAGAGTGTAAAACATCTTCTCCATTGAAACCCTTCTGTGAAGGAGCTATTTATTCATAAGAGGTTGCAGCTCATAAACATTTGAAGGAAGAAAGGACCTGGTGCCTTGCAACCAAATAGTACTAAAGATTAGGGGACCCCAGAGCTCTGGAGACAACACTGATTTGAAAGTGAGGTTGAGTGCAGAAATAACCCCAGGTGATTGGGCAAACTACAGCCTTCCTGTACTGTCTATGACAACATCACTGGCACCTCATTTCCCAAGGAATTATTAAGACTCAAGGGGTTGCATCCTACTTTCCTGCACCAGCAGAGATGCTTTTTCCCAGTGAATTGCAAAGTGAATTTCCTCTCTTCCTGAGAAAGACTAGACATGCTCCAAGGCCTGCCTTTGTCCTCACCACAGAGCCGAGTGTAAGCAGTGCCTGGACTTAGGCCTGCACTCCCAGAGCCAGACACAATTTGACTAGGATGAATTGATGATACTTAGCTGCAGGTAAGTGGATGTGGATAGTGCTGCAGGCATGCCAGGGACTGCTGGTAACTCTGTGCACACTTTCATAGCACGGTGAAGTTCAGCACAGAGATCCTTAGGCACAACACAGCCAGCGTGAAGTGAGTAAGGTTTGTTCATGGTGCTGTGCTATGTCAGAGGGACATCACTTGGGGTAATCTTGGCTGCTCTTCTCCGTGTGGCACTGTACAGCGTGTACACTTGCTGTCAGGCATGCCTTCACATTTCTGCCTACCCCAGATGCTCACACTACAGGCTTGAACTGATTTTTTATACATTTCTGGGATATGTAACATTCCTTCTCTCAGCAACTTCACCACCCAGAATTCAAAGAAGAGGCTGGAGAAGCACAGAGGATCATGGAGTGAAAATACCTGTAGTATCAGCTACAGTACTTACACTACAGAACTGTGGAGACCATGTGCTATTTTTCTAGGAACACAAAACACTGAAAAATGCATGTGTTTCCCAGGATAACCAGTTCCTCACTGCCCAGAGTTGACCGTAGCTTCATGGGAGACAGTGGGGTCTTCAGAGGGTGAAGCACAGGTTTGGGTCTTGGAGGGAGGTGTCTGGGTCCTGTCCTTGGCTTTATCAGCCAGCATACAACACACAGGTCACGTGCAAGCTTCTCTTTGCTCAGTACCTTCTGTCAGTGAAACACGGACGCTCATCATTTTCAGCAAAACTCTTTCTTACATACTTGTGAGCAGCCTTCTCCAAGATGAAGATGTTAATGTGCTAGCTCTGTTCTGGGAGAGAGATCACTCTGGTGATCCCTCTAGAAAGTGTCTTACCAGTCTGGGGAAAGACTGCTTAATTTAGGTTTTGTGTGCCCTATCTAAGGCACTACACAGAGAAGAGCAAGGCAGGGGTCTCAGTGCTGCTTCTGAGACAGCTCATCCAGAACCATTTCTTCTCAGGGGAAATGCCACTGCAGCACTGAACAAGAATTGTTGGGAAGGCTTCAGTCCAATGCAGTCTGCAACTGTTGAATGACAAGTGACAGCCAAGTGAGGACTGCTACCTGCAGTAGCTGACCATGGAGTTTGGGAGAACCATAGCATCAGTTCAATTTTTTTCCTCCTTCCCCCTCATTCTGCTGTTACACTGTGCCCAGACATTGAGGTTCTGGATCTGCTGGGATTTTATTTTACATTTTTAAAGAAATCTGGTTTTTGGACTTCTGCCTCTTTGTTGGCTGATGAAGGTGGATGAAGAAGTATGGGATTCATTGCAGTACGTCAGACAGCGCTGCAAGCCTTTGCTTGGACAGCTGTCACTTGAGGTTGACAATCTGGCAAAGACAGACTTGCACAAACTTCCATATCGTGGTTAAGGCTGTGATGTATTAGAAAAGCTTGATGTTCTCATTTAGTTGGCTTCAGCTTTGCTTACATCCCTGAGATTACACAGATGGCTCTGGCTTGCAATCTGCTCCAGGCTGTATCTGTGAATGAGCTCCCAGAGTGGTATCTGTAGAGCTCCCTGATGACTTTGGCATCTTTGATCACCAGGTGCCATCACCTGTCTGCCTTCCCCTGAGCAGGGATGCCTTGCGAGGACAGTTGGGTTTGTTCCTTGGAGAACCCAAAAGGCCATGAGGGAAACAATCAGATTTAAAATTTTCAAAGTTGACAAAGATGCTCAGTCAAGCAAACATCATTCATTTCAGCTGGGAGCTGCTATTAAAACCCCAATTCACACTGAACCATCAGGGCTGTTTAAGTAACAGATTATTCCAAAATATACTTTAACATACTAGGCTCCTAAAATGTAATCTGGCTGGGGTTTTTTACTATAACAGGTCCCTGCATCTTCACATCATTGTATTCCAAGAAATACACTGAATCCATACTTGCAGTGTTCAAGGGGTTTTTCTACTCTTGGAAACAACACTGTTTTAAACACAGTTGTGCATGCATGTACACACACATACAAATAATATATTTTGCAATCGTTTAGCAGACAGAATAGTAGAAGAAAACATACAGACACTTTGGGATCAGGTGGCACCAATGTGCACAAGTGAAAACTTTATGTACTATGCAGCATTAGGAGAGGAGTGGGAATAAAAATACAAGAGAAATCTGTAGTTTAAAGATAATGGTGTGTTAGTCTTTGATTTTTAGCAAAGTAAAAAACCAGTGTCCACGTGAGCTGAATGGTAAATTGATGTACTAGCCTTTTGTTTCCAAAATTATTGTTTTCTCAAAAAGAACTAAAGACTTAGATATGTAAGTTCTGGTAATACATGTATGCTCCAGAAACTAGTGGGCATTGTTTTTACCATGTGTATGATTAGAATCTCTATGGCAAGTCTTGCCAAAACAAAAGAAAAAAAAATTAAAATGTTAATTTGGAGTGGGTTTGCTGTTTTGGTACTTTTTAAGATAATAAAAAGAGAATGAACTGAAATCTTGGGCCCAACACAATTTAAACCATTCAGACCCTTTTCTTTAGAGGTATACTGGGCAGCTCAGTAATGCCCCTTCAGGTCCTTCTGAAATGGCATTTGCTCTTCTACCCAGCAACTGACACTTGAATCCTTTTAGGGATTCAAGAGAGCTGCAAAAATCCCAGAGAAGGTGCACCTTATTGCCCATCTTTGAGGCACCTTATTTCATGAGGTAGTTGTTTTGATGCCAAAGATTCCAGCACACTTCTGTAGGGAGCACCTTTATCCAACACAGGGAGACAGACCACGCTGCACTGGCACTTTTCTGGATTCCCCTTTTCCCAAGCAGTCACAGTAAACAATTACTAGAGAGCCTCATGTACCCAGTTTGCCGGAGCAGTGCTGCTATGTGCCATAAGTAAACATACATCCTTTCCACTCCTCGTTCAAAGATGCTTGTGTCTGCCACTAGAAGCATCTCACTCTGATCCCAGAGACTATGCTGCTGCCTTCAATGTCATGTTGCCTTGACTAAGCCTGCATGTAGGACACAGGTCAGTGCTATGATGAGGTTCCCAAAGTTCATGACTCACAGAGAACTCAGAATTATTTAACTACGTTTAAAAAACAAAGTGACTGAAACTAACGAAGTAATTTCTGCAGTTTGGCTTCCTGCTGCAGACCAACTCAGCAACAACATTTGTTTCTCATTAAGTTTCTGTGGTTTATTTTTCTTAGCTCAATGGATAACCAGGCGGAGGAGGGTACAGAAGGGAGCTATGGTCTCTGAATGAATCACAGTCTCAGATATCAAATTGTTATCCTGTACTAAGTCTCCTGCTACCCAGACCTCAGCTGTAACAAACTGAAGCCATTGTTTTCAATCTGCAATCCTCCAGTTATTCCTGTGAAGATGCAATACCGTTATAAAATTCCCATATGGGCTGCTGTAGAGCTGATATATTCATTTATTTTTCTTTTTCAACAGACCCCTCAGCAGTAAATTCACAAATAGCAAGAACTGAGTTTTCTAAACTGTGAACCAGAGCCAGGTGCTTCTGTGGCAGACAGATGAAGAGGTCAGACAGCTCTCATATCATAGAATCATAGAATTGTTACATTGGAAAAGACCTTTAAGACATTGAGTCCAACGGTATCATCAAAGAAGGCGACAAGGGGGGAACTGTTTTCAGCATTCATCAAAGAGCACTCCTGAAGTTGATGAGCACACATGGCAAGCAAGCAGGATAACACAAAAATCTTCTTTAGATCATGCTTATTCTCAACACTATTATTCCTTCACTATACTAGACATGGAAAGCATCTTACACCAATTGATATATCCAGGGTTCTCCTACATGCAATCTCTGTACACTTAGCTGGAGATTAGAAGTCATCTTATTAGCTGATATAGCCAACTGCATGGATCTGCAGATCTTGCCAATTAAGGGTTATTGCCAAAGGCATTTGAATCTGTTTGGTCCCAGCTAGTTTGATCTAGAGTTTACTTCCAATATACTTCAGTACTAGCTTGGGTATTGATGAGAGCCTGTTTACAAGAGTGCATAGTGAGAGGAAAAGGGGGAATGTTTTTAAACTGAGAGTAGGTTTAGATCAGATACGAGGAAAACATTCTTTACTGTGAAGGTGGTGAGGCACCTGAACAGGTTGCCCAGAGAAGTTGTGAATGCCCCTTTCCTGGAAGTCTTCAAGGCCAAGTTGGATGGGGCTCTGAGCAGCCTGATCTAGTGGAAGGCATCCCTGCCCATGGCAGGGGGTTGGAACAAGATGATCTTTGAGGTCCCTTCCAACCCAAACTGTTCTATGATTCTCTGATTCTAGGTATCAGACACCACTCTAAGTCAGGGAGACATGCCTTAAAGCAACCCACAAACACTCTATTACATCAGCCCCAGCCTAAGTGTCAATGACTAACTTGGTTAAGTTCAGAGTAGTTTAAGATCAGAGTTGAAAATTATATTTTTTCTTTCAGGCTCTGTTCTGACTAAAACAACATGGTATTAAAGCACTTAACATTCCCTTCCATGCTGAAGGGAACCACCCTGTTCACTGCCTCCCTGTGTGGCTGCACTTCATGCAACGCAAATTTGCTCTTCCTTGTTTGCTTTGGAAACTCGTTGGCAGGAAGCCATCTCCAACTGTACAAGGCATCTGGAGCTCAGGCTTTGATTCAGTGAGTTTGTCTCACACTACTCTGGATGAAAAGGGCAGCTCAGTCAAGCAGGTATTTTCTTCTTCAGTTCCCAGTGCCATGGCAGCTGCTTCCTCCTCTTGTTCAAAACATATAATTTAAAGATGCACTTTCATATTTCTATGAGGAACGCAAAGGGGGAGGCAGTTAAATTCACCTCCTTTATCAAACTCCAGAAAAAAAAACTTAATGCAAAACACTCAAATAATGACATGCAGCAGCTGCACATTTTTTGGGTGGTGCTCTTAATTTTTCATTCAATCTCTAGTAACTGAATTAAAATGAAAAATGCCAAAAATCTAGAAATAATGTTCTTTCAGAGCTTGTTCCTATCTATTTTTTTCAGCCTGGTTTCTAAAGGAAAAAAAAATTCTGCAATCTTTTTGTATCAGACTGTTTGGTCCTGTTTCTCCCCTTGCTCCTTACCTCCACTACACCCTCCTCCAACACACTAATTCTCAAACCATTTAGTTATGTCAATCAAATTTGATATGAAAAAGTACAGTGATACTAAGACCCAACCAGTTTTTATGGGAGTAAACAAGTAAAGGGAGAGATTGTTAAAAACATGCTAATCAAGGAGAGGCCCCTGGCATTAGCTCAACCCATCAATCACAGGAAATTGCACCTGATAAATATTATGAATAGCCCACCTGAGAGAAAAAAACCTCAGATCACTGCTTCTACTTTAATAGACACCTGAGAATCCAGCCATGAGACACAAGTCCTCTGGCGAAGCACGCTTTGCTGCTTCTCCTGCTGCTAGAGCTGCTCATTTGAAAACAAGCGTTAAGAAAATTTCTCACTCCTTTCATCCATCCGTGTGACTTCTTTGACCTCGCTGAATTCCAGCATCTGCACCTATCCTTCACTCTTTCAGGCTCATTTCTTTACCTGATGCCAGCTGATAATGGTTAGGCGGGTAGCAAACTAGATAAGGCTCATTTCTTTCCCCAGAGCTTACCATTTAATGAGGGGCAAACCAGACAAAAAATGTTCAACAGAATCTATGTTCCCAAGTTCTGCACTCAGATATCCTATGCAAAGAAAAAGTGCTGTATGTTTTTTATGGGTAGGTGGAGCCTTTCCCATGTAACGGTTCGGATTTTTTTTACAGGATTTTTCTAAATGAGCATGCCTTTCTGAGGACAATAACATAATTAAATGTTAAGGAAAGTACTTCTTTTGCCTTTAGCTTTTCCCCATACATTTTTCATTATTTCTGAGTACCTTACCTAAGACTTGTTTTGTTACTATCTTCTATTCTCTTGCACATTCTTTGGTTGCTTTTCATGCCTGTTGTTTACATCTCTACTTCAAACCAACCAATCTGTCCCGCTCTTAATTCCTGGGAAACTCCAGTGCCACAGCTGAGAGCTTCCCATGCAAAGATTTAATTTCTGGGCAGCTCCTGGCTCAGTGGGCCTCAGAACTGCCTACACTGGCAGTTCAGATCCAAAGTGTACTTTTGGTGCTGATCTCCTGGCTATCCCCATCAACCACACTTTTCCTGTCATACCACTATGGCCTCTAATGGGCATCCAGACCGTGGGACAAAGCTAGAACTAGTCCAGAGTAAAAATTCCCAGCAATACATCTTGTGTGAGTGTCATTTCCTCAGGACCAACTGTTTTGTTCTACAAATGCATTTTAACACAACCTCTTCCAGTGATAGTACACACCACTGGATGCAAGAGCAGAAATTGTCCTAGAATTTCCAAGAAACATTTCTATAGTTTTAACACATCAGTGTTTATAATTAACCCAGGTATAACCTCAGCATGTTTTTGCTGTTCATTTGACTTGTTTGCTGTACATGAGGGTGAGTTTGCTGCTGCTTGAGCTCATTTTGTGACTAAACCACTCTCCAAGTTCAAGTTCATTAATAATAGTCAGATTTAAGATTAATCCAGCTGAATGGGATGCAGTCAATCTGGGAGGGTTAAAGCCATATTGACTCCAGGGAAATAAAATACAGAAAGCAAAATACAGAGGAAGTTTTCAAAACTCCTAAAAGCACTTACTGTGGTTACTTCTCTGAGGTTTATTCTCTTATATATGGAACTAGAGTCTGTAAATAACAATTCAGCATATCAAATTAATGACATTGAAAGGAATTACAGAGGCATCTGGGTTACACATTCATCTAACCATATATGAGTTCCCCTTAAATGGCATTTTATATTCTTGCAAATTGAATTAGATACAATCTCATAGTGTACATTAGCAGGAATTAAATACTGAACAAGTTCCAGAGAAGCTACATTCACCACATGCCCCCCAAACCATTTTATTGATGAGTATGAAACAGTTTATGTAGGTTCAACAATAGCTGTGCATCTTTATTGAGATGGGTGAATTTTACACAAGAAAGAAATCACAATTACAGCAAACATGAATTCTCATCATCATCTGACCTCATCAGTCTGGACTCCCCAGGGCCCCATGAGGTTAGCTCTGGGTTGCCACTGAAATTCACATAATGTAAAAACTGGGGAGGAGAGAGATTTTTATTCAGGGCTTCAATCACAACAGCACACAGCTATGGCCTGTGAGCCAGGGAGATAGCTGCAGGACAGAAACACTCACCACAGGTCCTTCTCCCCGAAGCTGTGCATGCTCACTCTGGGGCTTATGACAGCTTGGCATAGAGTTGCTATAATTAGCTTGCACTGACTTAGAGTAGATACTTTCTGTTGTGGTTTTTTTTTTGTTGTTTGGTTGCTCTAGGGGTGGTTTTGGGGTTTGTTTGTTTGTTTTCCAGAAATTACCCGTGTAGTCTATGTTTACAATCCCTAACATCCACCAGCCAAGAAGCACGGGAGAGCAAGAAGAACACAGCAGCTGACCTCTCCCCCTGCTTTTAAACTCATTACACATGTTAGTTTAAAAAACTAGTTTGATAAGACTGTGAATGTACCAAAGCGAGCGCCTGCCTCCCAGCAGATGATCACTATGAAGAGAAGGGTAGGGAATTTTTCCATGCAAAAAGTCCTTTGGATATAACTAATGCTCCTTATATTGAAGCCCTCTGTGTCTCCATTCTCATTTATTTGTTTTGCATTGGTCTGCATTGTGAAGAGATGACCAGTGCAAGGAAATACTTAAGCTAGAAAAAGAAAGGGCACAGAGAAAAGGGGGCTTCAGTCAAGATGTCCTAGTCAAGGTATTACCTGAACTGAAACTGGAAGGTAGAAAGAAGCATCTGGCATTTAATGTAGCCATAGAAATTTTGTAATTAAAGGAAAACAGCTCCTGTGCTGTAAATATAAAGGCACTCTGGTCAACTTCTTGTTCTAAATCGCAGACTACTGCCAAGCTGGCAAAGCTATATGGACTTCAGTGATAACAAAACAGAATGTGTCAGCATCCACTCACTTTGGTAGAAGCGTCTGACAGAAGTGAAGGTGCAGGCAGGAGAAATTACAGGCATGGTAGAAAAAAAGACAAATAGTGATTTCTTTGCCCTAGTCATCCCCTGCGAGACTATGAGAGCTTGAGGGCTTCCCAAGTGCAATGGTTTGTTCCTCAAATGGCACTTTTTCCATCTAGTGTCTCAAGTGTGGACGTAAAATATTTGAATGAAGTGGGAATTCTAATAATGTCCTGTCAGACCTATCTTAAAACCAATGTGGTTAATACCCTGTTGTTTATACCAACCTAAAGTAATTCAAATCAACACAAATCTGACAGCTTTTCCTCCCAAACCTCATTAATGGGAATCTGCTCCAAATGAGGCCATTCATGCTACACTGCCTCTTCCATGGACAGCTTTGAATTTTAAATGCTTTATTCTCCTTGGTATTCTTCCACATTGCAGCCAACATCTTGCACAAAGCCAGCTATATTCCTGCATTATCAAAGCAGATCCTGAGTGATGTGTCAGGGGAATAGTTAGCTTTGTCCACTCTTGTCCATGGATTAAGTTCATATACATGTCTTTTGGTAGCATTTCTCTATAAATGTAGCTTTCTGAATGTTTTTTTCTGTTATCTTTGGACCACTGCTCTGTTCTCCCACTGCTGTTCACTGAATCACCATGTCCATTACTATCAGTAATGTACTACTAGTAGAACTATTAGTACTACTTTGAAGCCAGTGGTCCATGTGCACCCAAGAGGTCTAAAATAGGAGAAAAAGCAGAACCATTTTGCCTGAAGTATCTGTGGTGGTTTCTCTGGAGAACTGTGTGAGTTGTGATTCCCTCTGGACTTCTGGGTTCTCAGCTGGCTCTGTTCTCTCCTGTCTCTTTTCTTCTTATGTTTACACGTGACAAACCACTGGTTTGCATGAGATTTGCTGTTGTAGCTACGTGAAGCTCTGAAGCTCTGCTGCTCCACGTGTTGCCTCCAGACTAGATGCAGTACAAACACTGATGAAAGCTATTTCATAGAGCTTAGGTAGCACACAGCTGTAGCTCTCTGGGGTGTTCCCACCCCGTCCTGTCCCCAGTGCTTGTCACCACCTCTCTGCTGAGGCTGGTTAGCAGAAGAAAGCACCAAGATCTTCCCTGATACATCAAGATAAAGGCAGCTGCTGGCTGGGGGAGCTGAGTTACATGACCAGGCTTCTGCTGAAGCTCACACGCACTGCTCAGCCATCTCGGCTTTGGGGCAGGTGGCCTACAGCAAAGGAACAGGGACAAGAGGCTGGGGAGGGAAGGAGCAGCACAAATATCACAGACAAGCGCCATGTACAAACATGAGTGCCCATGGGTTCCAGCAGTAACTACGTTTCTGTCTTAAACTCTCAGGCTGGTGGTACTGAAATACAAACTGGTGGTACTGAAGAAGATTAAGGACCCTTTGTGCAATATGCTGTTACACTCATCCACAGTGAGAGGTGGTCCATGCCAGGTAACACCTAAGGAGCTAATTAGGAAACCAGATGAAGTCTAAAACTGGTGGGACAGGGAGATGACCCAGCCCTGGTAGACCCTTTTCACTAGTGAAAGAGCAAAGACATCCATCCTCAGAGAGATCCATAATGAAAACAAGGAAAAAACTCTAATAAATTGTTCTACAATTTTTCTACAAAACCTTGTCCACTATGGTGTGTGGGTAGGATTAGGTTCAGAACGTGAAAGGCAGAGTACCTGTTTCACGTAGAGAGCAGGCACAGGTTAAAAGCAGACTTCTTGGAAACTTCCTTGACCAGAACTATTCAACCATGATCCAGAATACTCCTTTTTTTGGTGAAGGCCATGCATTATCCTGCTGTCCTTGAGACAGGCAGGTTGCTTGCAAAGCTTGATCTTGAATCTGGGGCAGCCAATAAATTCAACATGGATTTCTCTTTTTTAATTCTGCATGCATGTCATTTACTTGGTCACTAAACCGATTTTTAAAAATCATATGCATTTTTTTCAAGTGAAGGAATATTTAAAAAGAAGTATCAGAAAATGAGGCAATTTTATTATCAGATTTGCCACATTGGATCGTAGAAAGATAAGAAAGCTGTACTTTCAATTCTAAGTCTAATGTCATTTGCTAATTCTATTCCAAATGCCATTTATGTTCACTCTTCATTTTTGACAAAAAACTGGAGCAAAACTTTAAATGTTCACTATACATACTATTCTCTACATTACTGGTTTTCCAAATAATGTGTATTTTTAGGGATTTATATCTAGCAGCAAATTCAACTATAACTTAGGAAATATGCATAAGCAGTCTTTTTGTACTAACATAAGCATGCAGAATGCAGGAACTAATCCTTAAAAGCCTACCAAAAGTATGCTGAATTGGCCAAACTTGCAAACAATGGAGTATTACTAGAAATGGAAACATTTTTTATTACTGAAATCTCTGAAAAGAACATTCTGCCACAGGAGGCACAGGCAATGAGGATGAATGAGCTGTGTAGCTGGACAGAGTGCACATCTATTCTGGATGGTTATTTTAAATGGGAAACAGACAATTTAGACTAATTTTTCCGTGGTATAAATCTATTAGCATTAATGGTGTTTTGACTTCTTGTACCAAACTCAATTTTGCCCATGTCTTTCAAAGACAGAACCATTTAACTATGGTTTTTAAGGCTGTAAGCTGAGCTAGCTGTGTTAGGAAGAATAGGTGCATATGTACAAGTTGACAGGGGCTTTTTCTTCTGAAAAGGAGGAACAAAGAGAACTCTCTTGAGTGCAAGGAAAACAGGAACCATGAGAAAGCAAAGCACGCCAGATGCTTGCAGCCTGCAGCGAGAAGCAAACTGCCCATGACTAGGTTTGAATTGATGAAGGTGAGTGAAGTGACTGTGGTACATGGCAAGTAAAACAAGGGAGCTGGAAGGAAGAAATGGAAGAGAAAAAAGACTGCTCAGGGAAGGCTGAATGTGTTCAGAGGTAGTGGCCGTGCCTGCAGCCCTTGAGGACCAGAATGCTAGTGCAGGGGAGATGCATATCTAGAGAACAGGGAAAGGCCCTTCCACTTTGGAACAAGACCAAGCAGCTCCTAGCCCAGGCTGTGCTGGCTGAAGTACAGAAAAGGGTCTGCAACTGGGCATATCTAAGGAAAGTTCTCTATTGAACACAATAGGGAGGATAAAGTAAGTATAATACGAGTTCTTCCTTCCCCAAGAAAAGGAAGAAAAATTACTCCAAAGCCAGATAACCAGTTACCAAATCTGAAACTTGCTAGGGCTGCAGAATGAGTGCTGCTTTTGGGATCTGCACTCACCTTCCCAACAGCAGAGTCAGGAAGGAGGACTCTCAGAAAGAGGAATGAGAGCTTTGAACAAGTATCTTTCAGCTTGACTAAAGGTCATTCAAACTGTCATACTGTGACTGGCTGGTTTGGATGCTAATGATTCAGACATTTCTAGGACTTTGTCCTAAATTTTCAGCAGCTTGGTCCAGCCTGTCACAAAATTAAGAATTTGGGCTTGCAGCAAAAAAAATCTGTTAGTGTGGATGAATATTTCATTTTTAATAAAGGTAACAGAAGACCTTCAGCTAATGAGCCCTTCTAGAACAGCCCTGAAACAGCCCCCTCAGCCACATATTTGTTAGTGGGCAGTATTTCACAGAATCACAGAATATTGGGGTTGGAAGGGGTCTCTGGAAATCATTTAGTCATTTGCTCCTCAGCAAAAGGACTACAGGCTCTGCAGCAGTTCACTAGAGGCAACTAGAAACTCTGATGTTTCTTTCAATATAATGTGCTAATAATTCTGACAGATTTTCCCAATTAACTAAAACCATTTCAGGGAACCCAGTGTTAAACTCCCATTTAGATAGCAGCAATACCAGGTTTCTTCCATCTGCACATTTTTCTAGTCTTCTGAGGAAATGATGTCTGGAATAAGATAAGCACATTAACCATAGTGCTGCTTAGTCATTTTTCCTGCACCTTTTCCTATGCATGGCTTCTGTCATAGGAAGCATGACCAGTGATAAAAGACAGTTATAGCACAGCATTTGTCCAAGGTAGTTTTTGGCTGCAATTTTGCTTCCAACCATATCATCTGCATTCAGACACCTTGCACTGTTTTAAAGCAGACAAAGTGGTTCAAGACTGTGGAACTGGTAAATGGCAGTAGACAGGTCTAAAGTATATTGTTTTTAAGAAGCTCCTTGCTCAGAATGAAAAATGACACCAGGTATTCAAGTGTGAGCCAAAATAAATCCATTTTTAAATGCTGATGTCTCTCACTGAATAAAAATTGAAGGGCCATACTCTGACAACGGAGAACAGCCACCTACTTATGGCATGTCAGGACAGCAATGAGTGACTCACTCACCCACCTACACTCCAAGGACACCAGGGCCTGATGTCTCTATCACAAAGTTGTCACAACACTGAATTTAGACAAACAGTTTTTCCTACTACCCACAGTCTGCACAGTACTTACCGCTTGCTCACTTTTCCAGGTCATCAATTCCTAAAATACCCCAAGGTGAAAATGAGTGGGAGTGATATTACACAAACACTTCCCTTTATTAGTAAGCCTGTACTAATATTTGCTGTAAAACCTGTTTGTTGATAAATGCTAATTAAATACCAGCTCAAAGCTTTATTTTGACCTTCTCCTGGGGTCTTTTGGACTCCTTAATTTGCAGGGCAATCAACAAATCCCACCTAAAGTTTTCTGTGAGGTGAATAAAACCACCACCAGAGAAAAAAAAAAAGAAGAGAACTTTATATAGTGGGAAGAAAGTAGAGAGAAACATCTGGAGCAGAGAGATGATTTCCCAGTTGTGCCACAATTTGTTGAGGGTGTGAAAATGAAGTGCAGCAGTGGCTTTTTTTGTGTGATGGTCCATGAACTTCAAAGAATATTCTATCCGCAAAGAGATTCAAGGACTGGTTTGTCCAACAAAAGATCAGCAAGTGCTTCCTGAGGTTTCTTTACTCTTTGAGAGGCAGGTATCTGCCAGGAGTTAGTGCACTGCCTAATTCTGCTGTGTGTTACATGGACGTGGGAATTAGGGTGAAAGTCATCTGCAGGTAAGAAAAATTATTTTCTTTGTTCGCTGTGCAGACAAAGAAAATTAGGTGAAGAAGGGAACATAAAGGGAAGACATAAAACTCATGGGTTAAATAGAAGTGTGAAAGGACAAAAATTCAGCCTCAGAGACTACTTGTAAAATAATCAATAAAATATGCCAGGGCCCAATCTCTGGAGGCTATTAGGACAGTATTATTCACTTTTGAAGTGCTAAACTGTCTCCTTCATAATCCCCTCCCAAATATCTGGTACACATTATGCTCCAAACCATTGTCCACACATTGCCTGAAAGACTGGTAGGTGGCACAAACCAAAACAATATTGGGGACCAAAAACTGAGCTGAAAATGAAGCATCCCAGGTGATTATATGCCCATGGTTTATTTCTGGTTTGTTTTTAAGCATGCAGGAGTCAAGGAAGACAGAGTTCTGCACCAAGGACTGCATCAGTCAAACTGAGTCACTTGATATTTACATAACATATTCTTATGCAAGTTCCCAGTTTCACAAAACAAAAACTCAAGGCTTCATGCACAGCTGTTAAAAGGCAGGATTTCAGGCCTGGCACTGGGTGACCACTCTGTCATGACAATAGATGAGCCCCCTTTATGAACCACGCTTTACTTTCTGGGTTCTTAGATCCTCACTCAGATGTTAATTCCTCAGTATACCAGCACAAGTGTAACCTCTCAGGCTCACTCTGCACGCACAGCAGAACCAGAAGCTCCTCTGTCCCTCTGATAGGGTGAGACATCTTTTCCATCTCAAATCAGCTCCCCTGTAGTGAATGGTTTCTTACCACTGAATCCAAAAGGTAGATCTTGAGCTCTAGGGGCATTGTCTAAATCGTTGATCATTTCAGCACAAATAGGCACCAGCAGTGGAAGTGCAGCTCGAGTCTGGGTGCTTCTTTCCTCTTGCCATCCTCTCCCCTCACTGACATAGCCAGAATTTTGGAAGATTAAGAGGGATTAGGTGGTTTTCACTGTTTTAGGCAGAGAACAAGTGCTGTAGGATTTGAACTAGTTTGTTCTGTAAATGACAGGTGACGAAAAATAATAATCCTTAAACCCCCAGATACTCAGATTGTGTTATTATTTGAGAATATCAGTTTTCATATAAATACTAAAGCAGGAATTTAGAACTGATTGCATGAAAATAAGTTCCAACATTCCAAATACTAGATGACAAATAAAAAAGACCCAAATGTGCTATTTTTCTTCTGTACGTTAGGGGAGCTTGGGGAACAAAAAGATTCACTTTTATATGCCTTGCATTAGCAGTCTGATACAAAAATCCTCATATCTAGGAAATAAGAAGAAGATTTTCTAAGGGCAGGCAGGAGGTACCAAAAATTGTGTGGAGAATGTGACAACAGAGATCAGAGTACTGTGATACTACAGAATAAATGGTGGTGAGGTGACATCCAGAAACTTGGCTAAGTTTGAGAGGAATGATAGAGGCCAAAGCAGGAGAGTGAGTGGGGAAGGAGGCAGAGAGCCATGGTATGAGTTTAGGAGATATTCTTATTAACCTCTGAAGTGCAGAAAGACAAATTTATGCCGAGTGCTGTATGAGGTAGCTTGGTGTTGATAGGCTACATTTGGGCAAAGAGTTCATACTCCAGCTGCACATTAGACTGAGAAAACTCCACTTCTGCTGACAAAGCTTGCTGCAGCCCCTCTGAGAAAAAAAAAAAAAGTAATCCTGTAAAAGAACACTTTTGCTGATATGTCTTAATCCATACCAGGGGGTTCTGCTGGCACAGCTATGCTGGCTGCAGATCACACTTCATCACTCCCCTGATTGATGCACATACCTTGCAACAGTTTGTCATGCTTCTGGCCAAGGTCTATGCTAGGAAAAAGGGAGTTAGCAGAGCAGGAAAGGAGGGTCAGAGAGCAGAAGAGCAGAGAGGTTTACATGTAACCAAGCAGAGAGTGAGTAATAGTAGATAAAAAATCAACATATTAAGAATAAACAGAATAAACAGTACTCACCAGGGTATTTGTTTTTTTTTTTTTAAAAAGTCTGTTTTTCATTGCTGCATTAGTTATCTGGTGTTTTGTTGAAAGAGAATTATAAACTATATCCTTTCTTAATATGAAGATATATTACCCTGTAAACTTGAAAGGCAGCCTGTGGTTGTTGAATTCATGAGTCTTTAAAAATCACGGGCTAGTGCTTCATTACACATAAAAATTGCTTTATTTTGATCAAAACATTGTGTTGCCATTGCAGTTGTCCTCCACCCTTTAAATTTATTATGCTGGCTGGTCTTCAGATTCCTTCTAATTACTGTTGATACACCACCCTTTCACTGGCATTCCTTCTGGTTTCCCGCATTTTATTTATTTAAAACATTAGTTATCTCAAGTCCACTGCTCTTCTTGCAAGCAAGGCATATAGGAGCTGGAGTTGCAGTATGAAATGATAGCTGTTGCTTAATGAGTGTAACTAAATTACTAGAGGCAAGCAATGGCCTATGGAAATCTCTCAGATTACAGTATCATCACTACACACAGCAGATTACTACATCCCTGTACACTCCACAGAGATCGGTCCAGTGTGTGTCCACACAGACTGTGCATACATACAGTGGGTGCACACACGTGTGTTTGTATTGTGCACATATGGCGGGTGCTGTATCATATATACAGCTCGTTCATGGTCACTCTCATTCATGCAGCGATTAGTAGTGTTACCTGACGATATAAAAACACAGACAACAAAAACCTGTTTAAATTAAGGCTGGCAGGGAAGAGTAAGTAGGGAAAGGAAAGAAACATGGATCACTGACACTGCTAACAAAGCAGAAGCAGCAATTTCCCAAGTCAGTAAACCAGCACAGCACCATGGAAGCTATGGGGAGCTGGTTGGAAGTTTCAGCTTCTGGACAACAGGGTGGAAGGAATATCAATTTTTTCCACCACTGAGAGTTACTTCCAGATCGGAAGAGAGCCAGCATGAATCCTCTGTTTTTCCAAACATAGCAAAAGCTAGTTGATTATAAAAAGCCTCCCCTCCCATTTTAATATACCGTCTTATATACAAGTCTTATAGTCTTAATATTTACTGCATTAGTGAATGCTGAATTAGAAGTCATCTTTCAGCTGTTTCTGTGATATACATTCCCTGGTGTCACTGATGCTTACACACACACTACTGTCATACAGCCTTGACTAGCTATTGCTTGCTACATGATAGAGATGTCTACAGAACAGTAAGCTCAATCACTATACATGGAGGATTACACCAGGAAAAAGACCCGAACAAACCACCAAAAAACAAATAATGAGTCTCTCTGACTCTTTATAGGTTTTTTATCTGTTGGGAAATTATAGGGAATTTGTCAGTTGGAACAGGTCTCTCAACCCACTTCAGCAGAAGTCAGAGCAGATCTATTCTAGCATTGCAGAATCACCTGGTTAGATAGATACTGTTGTTAAAAGCAAGTCTCCAGTGAAGTTCGTTAGTTTTAGTAGGCCAAAAGTATGAGTTATTCTTATAGTCAGTGGCATATAATATAAACAGAGACAATAAGTTCGATACACATCACAGTATTCTTAAAATATGCAGCAAACAACTGTATCTTTGGATCTTGGCATTCAGCCATGAATTTGGACATGAGTATTAAAAGCAGGACTAGTCAGAAGCTTGTGTTGCTTTATTACAAGTAATTTTCTACCTTGGGCTATATTATTTTGTAGATAGTCTGAACTAGTCTCAAAGCACTGCTTTACTTGAAATATTTTTCAGGATGCGAGTTACTAAAATACTACATTTGCCAGTTTCTCTGTTGATACTAGCAGACACATTAAGAAGCCTGCAAGCTTCCAGAGCAGCTAGAAGGGCCCCAGCTACCAGGATGAGTGCTACAGAGTCAGGGATCCCATACATTAGGGCATCACTTGCCGCTGGGGCAAGTGGAAAAGCAGACTGGGCAAACTCCCCCATAAGCAGTATCACAAGACTCCTGACAAACAGCAGGTACCACTGAAAATGCTGCCTTAATTTCAGCAAAAGCTCTCCAGGCTACTAGTTTTCCAACAAAGCAGTCAGGCTCAATGAACCAGATTTTTTTTCCAATCAGTTCTACTTACAGATGAGTTCCCCAGAGGCAGGAAAGTCACCCTTTCCCTCTCCTGCTTTTGAGGTTTTTTCTTCCTTTTCTTTTCAAATCTCGTCGTTTACAGCCCATTTACACCATTTTGTACTAAGCCTGGCCATTCTGAGTCAGCTCGAGGCAAGAGACAATCAATCAGTGCTGCCAGAGACCTGCAGTAGACTGAAAGCAGCACTCGCCTTCCCAGGAGTAAGAGCCTGCAGCCACTTTTCTCTGCATGCCCGGCATCTGAGCTGAATGGAAGTCTTGTTTTGCCGAGCAGAGTCACAAAATCCACAGGCAAATCTGACTGTAGTGACTGGCCAGCAAGAAAACATTGGCTTGCACAACTTTCTCTTCAAGCAATTCTGACTAACAACCAAATAGCAGAAGAGCCTGAGCTTCCCTTTGTTAATTCTCCAGGGAAGGCATAGCTAGCTCTCCTCAGACAAATTCTTGTAAAAACTCATTCAAGCATCTTTAATTAGCTTTTTTGGGCAAAGTTTTTAAGAAATTTAGATATAGCAAAATAAAAACATGATGAGTCATTAAATATCTCTTAATTTGAAGAGACACCCAATTTGGCATTCAGGAACAATATCCTGAGACAGTATTTTCTTTTTTGAGAGATGTGAAATACATTTTGGCTCCATGCATACAGGAAATCCCACAGCAGCGCCTGTACGAATAGAATCATTTCTGAGTGCTTGGCGTTAAAAATTACCAGGATTTTAAAAAAAATCATAGAATTGCTTTAAGAATCACAGTGTTTCCAGAAACATTAAGTCTTTTTATATTCTCCTCTTTATTTTCTGCTTCTGGGGTTCCCACATTCAAGTTTTTTCCAACCACGTTTTTTTGCCTTAGCAAGATGAGATTGTTGCAAGATCCCATTATGCAAGGATATTCAGTTTTAAGAACAGCAACAAATACTGTGAGACTCACCATAAAAAAGCAAGAGTTGGCAGCACCGCAGTAAGGATATTAACTTTCGTTTCCTCTCAAACTGCAGTTTCTATAAATAGTATCTGTCTGCTTTTACTCCTGCAGTTAATTATATAGGTTTTCCTGCATTTCCTCTTCTGCAGTGTCCCTGTGTATGAGTATGTTAGTTGATGGGCTGAAGCAATGCTTATGGATTTACCCCAGTAAATGCCTTGGAAATGAAAAAAAACGTATTTCTGCGAGTGGGGAGGTTAAGTAGGTAAAGAGCTGTCTCTGATTTCCCACTGCATAAGGGGACAACTTGCCACTGTGTATTATAACTTTCGGCTGGTGTGCCAGGCACAGCTGAGTGGCCACAGGATTTTTACACGGCTGGGGTTTCTCCTGCATGCATCTTGTATTGTGAGTGCCCCATCCAGTTCAACCTCATCTTTTACAGTGGAGTGTTGGTTGTTCTGCTGTGGACTGGCTTGGGCAAGATACTAAGGGGCAAGTTCACTTTGCCTAGCTTCGGATAGCACCAAGGAAACACCTTCCTCTGCACTAATCACTTATGACTTCTACAGTCAGTGGAAAATGATGTGCTTTTTTGAGCATGGGCTTCACTGATCCATTTACCTACTGACACAATTTGGGATGTTCTTGGCACCCTAGAAGTGGCAGTCTTCTTCCACCAACTGTGGCAGCATTTTTTCAGTTATTTGAGATTACTAGACAAAATTTTCAGAACTGAAAGCTCTAAATGCTGATCAATGGCTCCATATGGTTATTCCTTACATCTCAAATACTACTAGTTATTAAGCATTTGCAAAGTCTTATTTTTTACTAGTAACATGCCTATAAGCTAACTACAGCTACCTGAATGCTTTATGTCTTTAATTTACAGCTGTCCTACACCTTGACTAGTTTTTTATCTAGTTTATTTTACAATAGTACCAATTTCCAAATCTGCAGTTCCTGAGGCTTAACAGGACTCCAGCTGGCTCATTTTCCAGGGATCTGCACGCAAACAGGGTCATAGAATGGACATGGCTGTTCAGGTGGTGGAGGAAAGGACATGGCAGCCCTCTGCTCTCTGAACTGGCTTCTTTCCACACAAGACACCAATCAAAGGTGTGTATTCCACAGTGCTGTAGCCTCCTTCCCACTCCAGTCCCTTACACGCCAGACACAGCCTCTATGAATCTCTCATCAGGCTGAACAGCTGGGTGTGGGGGAGCAGATCCTGCAACATGTACCTGGCAGGATGTGAGATGCAGGTGCCCTTGGGGCATGGTAGGTGGGAAAAACATTTCAGTGAAATGCATGCAGAATGTGAGAGGCTTGCTAGATAGCACTGCTCTCGCTTCCAAAAGGCAGAAGCTGTTCCTCAGTAATGTCTTAGCATTGCACTGAAAGCTCCAGCAGGGCTGCTCAGGCTCTGCACAAGATCGACTTCCCTTAGTGCTGCAACACTGAATATGCCTCTTTCTCACATGGCTCCTGCTCACCTTGGGACACAAATCTCCCCTCTCTGCCTGTTGAGAAACAAAGGAGTGGGATTTCTCTGGATGTAGACAGAGTTGTGGTCAATGGCTCTACGTCCAGGTGGAGGTCAGTGATGAGTGGTGTCCCCCGGGGCTCTGTCTTGGGACCAGTGTTCTTTAATATCTTCATCAATTACATGGATAGTGAGATTGAGTCACCAAGGTGACATGAAGCTGAGTGGTGCAGTTTACAGACTGAAGGAAGGAATGCCATCCTGAGGGACCTAGAAAACCTTGAGAAGTGGGCCCACAAGAATCACATGAGGTTCAACAAGGCCAAGTGAAAGGTGCTACATCAGGGTGAGAGCAATCCCAGAGATGAGTACAGACTGGGAGAACTTACTGAAAGCAGCGCTGCAGAGAACAACTGGGGGTTCTGGTGGAGGAAAAACTGGACACGATCTGTCAATATGCACCTGCAGCCCAGAAAGTCAACCACATTCTGGGCTGAACCAAAGGAGGTGTGGCCAGCAGGTCGAGGGAGGTGATTCTGCCCCTCTACTCCACTCTCATGAGATCCCACCTGGAGGACCTGTGTCCAGCTCTGGAGTGAGTCCTCAGCACAAGAAAGACATGGACCTGTTCAAACAGGACCAGAGGAGGGGCAAGAAGATGATCAGAGGGCTGGAGCACCTCTTCTAAAAAGTCAGGATGAGACAGTTGGGGTTGTTCATTCTGGAGAAGAGAATGCCCTGGGGAGACCTCATTGGATTCTTCCAGTACTTAAAGGGGGCTTATAAAAAAGAGGGCCAGTAACTTTTTACATGGGCAGATATTGAAAGAACATGGGGTAATGGTTTTAAACTAAAAGAGATTAGGTGTTAGGAAGAAATTCTTTACTCAAAGGTGCCAGGACAGGTCGCCCAGAGAAGCTGTGGATGCCCCATACCTGGCAGGATGCTCAAGACCAATTTGGATGGGGCCCTGAGCAACCTGTTCTAGCCCATGATGGTGAAATTAGAACTAGATGATCTTTAAGGTCTCTTCCAACCCAAGCTTTTCCATGATTCTATGAGGCTGTTTGTGGTGTATATATATATATATATATATACACGTATATATATATATACAGGCTTCTGCATGTGCATGTGCGTGTCTGTGTGTATCTATGTATCTCCTGCAGACTGGAAGGAAATGAGGAATAATGCCATTTTGGCTGCTGTCTCGCCTTATCAAACTCTGGCATTTTCAGCAGGCTGTTCACACTGAAAGCCTCTTGCCTCCTTTCTGCTAGTTCAAAACATGTATGCCTGTCCCCTTTACAGAAAGCCAGATGGGATACGTCTCATCTGCAAAGGGCAGAACAGATTTTGTCTGATGTGTGGTACCATGTCTTCACAGTTATTTTTATAGTTCTTAAAGTCCTAGATTTCAACTAAGGCCTCTGGGTGGTTCCATAATATTTAGCATGTTAATATTAAAATAAGTCCTCTGGAACAAAGGAGAATCACAAGTAATTTGACAGATGTTTCTGGCAATATCCAACATGGGAAATCTTTATTTCAGGATCATATAAATATTGCAAAAGTGGCCTAGTAAGTTAGACTATGTTAAAATTAGATTTGCTTCACTTTCTTATGATGGGAAGAAGCTAATTGTTAAAATGGAATAATGATAAGTCCAAGCTTTCAAAAACCAAGACAAATCAGGAGTTATAATATCAGTAATGTATTTGGGATCTTTTCTCTACATCTAGGGTGTTTTTTCATCCTTAGCATTCAGTTGGATGCCAATTTCAAACTGTTCCACATAACCATCAGGCTAAACGCATTTTTTGGTTGATGTTATGATTCTCACATACTGACAAAACCCCAAGCCATAGAAAATACTTCAAACATAACCAGGGCTGATGACTCTGAGAAGAGGAATAAAACTGGCTATCTGATCTCTAAGCAACCAGCCTGTTCACATAACAATTCAATAATGATTTCAAGCTGTAGCACATGTGGCATCTAAAAGGCCAAGTTAATACAGTATCTTGGGCCAGAAAATCCTTCTAGCCTCAAAGGCAGTGTCATATCCTAAGGCTCAGCTTTCAGTGGTCCAGGCTGTCAAAGAGCTCACTAGGTATATTATCAGCGTAAGTGATGCTTAGAACATCTCTCCTTTTTCAATTTTAGTCTTCGATCTGAAGAAAATGTGCACAGTTGAAGAAAAGAGTCAGGCACTGGGAAAGGCTCTGGAGAGAGCTTGAAATTCAAGAGATATTGGGCATCAGAGGCTGGATTCAGGTTAATGGCAGGAGAAATCAGAGAGCAGATATCCAGCAAAATGCAGTGAGACAAATGACAGTCAGAAAAAGTCATGTGACAACAAAGGAAGAGCTCTGGACAGGAAGGAGACATCAATGGGTGGGAGAGTGCAATTGGAGCACACAGCAATCCTCAGACATCACCTGGGTTTAGTGCTTTGCTCCAATGACCCTGAAAAATAGTAAACAGTCCACATTTTAGTTCATGTTATCCAGTAAATCTAGTCTTTGGCTCTCGGCTCCTCAGGCTTTTCAAAACAGTTTGCTTCCGTTTCTTGAGGGTGATATTTTGTAGGATCCATGCATCATCCAAAGTGATTTGAAGCCAATTTCCTTTCACCTCCTTTCCTTCAGAAGACTCCATAAAAAAAGAGATGCAGGTGTATTGCAGTTGACACCAAAAGCAACGCACTTGTCCTTTTGTATTCAAAAGCTAGAGCCAGACTTGTGCATGTGTATTTTGTACTAGTTGAAAGCTGAATTTGCTGCCTGCCTGCCTGCCTCTTATTTCCAACCTTGCACACTTGGACTGTGTGGACAGGGAGAGGTCAGATATGAGTTTAGATACAAATATTCGTGCTTTCCCAAACCCTTTGCGCGTGGTTTTATTTACAAATGGAAAGGAAGGACTAAATTCTTGGGAGTGTCTACATTGACAAAATTTTTGGCTAGAAAAGCCTAACAAACACTAGATTTTACAGGCTTTTTAAAATAAGGTTAACTCTTGTGTTTATTTATCATGGATTAAATTTTGTCAGGTTTTAGTATAAATATCCAGAATTTCAGATTCCTCATGTGACTGCTCAGAAAGCAGAGGGTTCCACATCCCTTCCTCATGGCACTGCCTTTCAATACTTTAGCTTTAGTTTGCCTGTATTAGTTAAAAAGCAGTTTACCAGCAACAGAGAAAGTCCCGGTCAATGATATGAGAGGAGCTTTTCAGCTCTTGACGAGTGGGGTGTGGCATACTTTCTACTTTTTCTTATAGTGAAACTTTCCAAGGGTGGCACTTAACTCTTCCAGTACATACTCAAATACAAAGGCTTTAAACTGCTTTTAAATAAACAATTTAGCAAACAAATGCAGAATTCTTCAGGGGCTCCCACCCAACTGTTTGTTATCTTTCTGCTGCTATATCTGTTTGCAAAACTCATCTTAAGGGAATTACATAAAAACTTTCAGCTTCTGTTCAATGTCTTTAAATTTCTCTCCTGTTACTCTGTTGCAGAAGAAATCTTGTTAATGTGAATCCTGAGCACTCCAAAACTATGCAAGTAAAACAGGTTTTAAAGTATAGCACACTGACTTTTAGACCATTTCTTATAATTGTGGGATTGTAACCAACAATTTCGGGATATCTGGTGTTACAGGCTTGGCCAATACCACTCGGTGTAAGCACAATTCATCCCAGGTTAGGCCCTCCAAACTTGCACAGGTGTTTTCCTTAAACAAGTAGCTTAAGGGTAGTGTGAGAATTGTCTTTTCTTACCTTGCCTTGAGCACTGTGTTTGAAAGTTTAATGTTACTACATATCTAATCCTTAATTTACTTCGTGTTACTGTTTGCTGAATGTGCAGAGCTAAGCCTGATCTACAGACCCTTTTTGATGATTTACACACCATTTTTATGTGGTAGACTCAGTGACTGAGCAACTGGCTTACTTCCCCTCCCAGCACAGGCTCTCACTACTCCACAACACTGGTGTGTGCACCATCTTTCCACTCAGATATGCTATACTGAAGCCACTTGTGAATCGCCTGATATCGATAAAGATATGAACGGTTTATTCTAAGAGGTGCTTTGACAAAAGAAAGGAACAAAGGTTACCGTTGCTTCTCCTCTAATCACCAACCACTGTGTTGATGCCTCAAGGCATCAGTGTAAACAAGTTGGAGGGCCGTCTAGAGGAAAGATGAAGCCTGAACAGTGCTTCAGCTCCTGGGGGCCTGGGGTGAACCAGAGCCCCACAAAACAGTGGGCTGAAGAGGCTGGCAGGCCAGTGGCAGAAAGCCCAGCAATTCACTTTTTGGAGTACCCACCGTTGCCTGCAAGGAGCCCTTAGATGGGTGAAGCTCAGTTTATGGGAATATTGCACAATGATAAAATGTCCTCCTCATCCCATTTCAGCATTTCCAAAGAACAGGAAAAGGATATTTGTTCATTCCAGCCTACCCTTTGTTAACCCCAAGTGTAAGCAAACAAACAAACAAACAAAACAAACAAAAAAAAAACCAACACAGAAAATTGAAACTGGGAGGGCTTTTTAAATTTGGTGGGTTTTTTTTTTCTCTTAACATTTTGTACTTTTTCCCTTATCAACAAAGGAGCACACTTTAAAAAAAAAAAAAAACACAGGCCCATTTTCCCTTTTCCCCTTGCACTACATAAAACCTTGTTGTTTCAATATTCCAAGAGCTGAGAAACCCAGGAAATCCCTGCTAAGTCTGAAGTAGCATCAAAAGAGTTGACAGCAGGATTGGTAAAGGGTTTGTGGCTTCACACAGTACCAGTGTCAGGTCATGTGCTGAACTAGCACTCACCTAGTGCCTCAGGGCCTGAAAAGGGTTCATAATTAACTGGACACTTTAAAGAGCAATTACAAACATATTGCAAATGGGAGAAGGAAGGATGAAAACACAGCACCACATACAGGCTGTGAGGCTCAGGTAATGGTTTTCACTTCTTGGTCTTCATGGAATTTGTCATGGCAGCATCTGAGTTGTGGGACTAGGTACTTTCCCCAGAAGATGCCCCAGTCCTGTCTTGACCTCGTATCTTACTAGATGTTTATACTTTATGCCTATTTTCTGTGACAACAAGAAACACGCTGACAGGTATGAAGGGCTTGCTTTTGTACTCAATATGATCCCACCTTGGGATATCACAGGATGAGGACCAAGGGTCCCACCATAAAATGCAACTGTGCTACAGTTTAGACACAGCCTGGAGTGACCTGTGGCAGCCTTTCATGCTGCCCAAGGAGTCCCATATCCAAAGGATCTCCTTTTAAATCCCAAGCTAAAGTGATGCTGTAAATACTCATGTCACACTCACTAGCAATAATTTAATTATTCTCTTTTTATTCGTTCTTTAAATCTCTGTATTTATTTACTACATTTATTTACTTGTGACTTTAGACTAAATCTTTCAACCGAGATAATCTTCTCTGCTGTATTTCTTGTCTATCCATCATGACCCATAACTGTATCTTTCTCCAGAAAGTGCAGAGCATAAAACCTCAGAGCAAGAGACTGGCATTTTCCAATCCTTGCTGGAAAGACCTACACTACCACAAGGGAACAGAAAAAGCCACAGAGGCGAACGTGCATTACAGCACACCACTGCCAGGGCATGTGTGGGGGTGGCAGTGCCTAATGCTTTCCATCGGAAACGTCTTTTTTTTGGTTGCCCCTTTTGGGGCTGTCCCAAGCACCATGGCCGCCACCAACAGACTGTGTGGCGTACCAGACAGACGCGAGGAGCCGGGAGATGTTGTCCTCTATCTGCCGTGCTAAGCACAGGGATGGGCATCAACGTGGCACACGGATTCAGGCAGAAAGTGGAGTGTTTCGCCGTGAGTCAGCTGGTAAAAACTCCCACCAGCTGCTGCTGGGGCACCGTGGATAAAGCGCAGCGCCGACGCTTCAGTGGGAATTTTCTCTTTCCTCACTCGAACTTCTTTCCTCCTCCCACACGTAACTAAAAGTCAAAAGCCGCCGATAAAGTGTCCTCCCGGGTCCGTACGCCGGCACGGGACGGGACGGGACGGCTCTCGGGGCAGGCTGTCCGCGGAAGGGCCGCTCCCGTTTCCCGCTCCCCCGGTCCTGCCCGCGCCCGGCCACGGCACGGCGGCCCCCGCATCTCCCGCGCCCGAGACGGGGAGAGGCCCGCCGGAGGAGGGCTCGGCTCCCCGCCTGCCCACGTCCCCACCCCGGGCCAGGAGGAGGAGGAGAAAGCGAGAGAGGTCCCGGCAGAGCGGCTAGGAGCGTGTTCGAGAGAGCCCTCCTCCCCCCGCCCGCCCCTGGAGGGGAAGAGGAAAGGGGAGCCGTGGCGGGCGGCGGACGATGATAACTTAGGGCCGTGCCTGGCCGTGGGAGCTGCCCGCGCTGCCCGGGCGAGGACACCGGCGCGGCAGCGATGTCCCAGGGCACGGCAGGAGGAGAGGGAGCGCCCCAGGTGCTGCCGGAGGGGAAGGAGAGGCAGAGGAAGAGAAGGCGGAGGAAGAAGAAGGAGAGTAAGACGCGGCTGGTGCGCTCCAGCCTGCTGTTACCTGAGGCCGAGCCGGAGAAGTCCAAGAGGACGGTCCTGGCCTGCAACCGCCTCAAGACCACCAAGTACACGGCATTGTCCTTCCTGCCCAAGAACCTCTTCGAGCAGTTCCACCGCCTGGCCAACGTCTACTTTGTGTTCATCGCCCTCCTCAATTTCGTGCCAGCCGTCAATGCCTTCCAGCCGGAGCTGGCCTTGGCCCCTGTGCTCTTCATCTTGGCGGTCACCGCCATCAAGGACCTCTGGGAGGATTACAGCCGCTACCGCTCCGACAAGGAGATCAACCACATGGAGTGCCTGGTGTACAGCAGGTGAGGCAGGGCGGGCGAGTGCAGGGGACGCAGCGCCGTGGTGGCAGCCAGCGCTGGGGTCCCACCGGGCACCAGGACTCAGGGAGCAGAGGTGAGGACGCAGGGCAGGGAGCCGGTCCATTGTGGAGGGCTTTCGTTTCCACTTCAAGTGCGAAGAAACTTCCAGTAGTCTGTGGACCTGGTGTCTCCCAACTCTTAACTCAGAACTGCGGGAGTTCATGCAGTCCTGTACCTACAGGGGAGAGTGAATCCGCTCTGACCGGTGGGGTCCCACAGTAAATCACTTTATGCAAACACTTCCCAGTGTGAGCAGTAAATTACACTCGTGTATAGTTTCAGGCATTAATTTCATTGTAGTAATATGAGAACTCATGTAATCTGCTATTAAATCTTCAGTGAGTGAAGGAAGGATAGAGGCCAGAGGCTTCTGAATTTCAGTTGGGTCTGTGAGATTTCATGACATGGGAAATTAGCGAGCTCAAACTTTGCCTTTCTAAAGAATGAGCCAGTCTTTCCATTGAACATTTACTTTTAAGCGAATGTTTTCTATTTGTCATCTCAAGTGTCATCATTCCCTGTGACTTTGCTATTTCTCAGTGCTTGTGATGGAGCATTAGGTCATTCATGTCTCTCAGAATTAGTTTTTCTAATGATCTGGGCAATACATTTAGAGCACTGCCTTGGTATTTTTAAATCAGACTGAAATGACTTTTGCATCAACATTTATGTGCTTAGAAGCCAGCTTTAAGAAATGTTTGTTTTGTTTTCCTCCGAGTGCCAGTCATCTCCTGGTAGTCTAAGGCTAAGGTTTCCTGGGGAATGAGAGAAGAATATATTTTCTGAGAAAGCAGATTTTAGTTTCATTTCTGATGCTTCTATGTGTAACAGAAATGAAACACGTGCCAAGAAGCTTACACTCTGATTCCACAGACTGTCTGGGAGGGTCTTCTGGGCTGACGTAAGCACGAGACAGAGAGCAACTCTCCTATGGCAAGAAAGGCATGTGGAAAAAAAATACGCTGAAAAAGAACTCCGAAAAGGCTGCATTTCCAACATCAACAGACTCAGCTTGTTATTTCACAAACTGGTATCTCGTAAGAAATCTCACCCAGGGATCTTCGTCCACCAGTAGATATGTATGCATGAAAACACAATAAAATGGCCTTATTTCTGTAAACTAAACCAAAACCAACCCAGTCAAATCACACATGTAGTTACTGCTAACCTATGCCTGTGCCCAGTGCCTTGATTGCCTGTAGTTGTCCTTAACTCTGAACACTTCTGGTGTTGATGGAGGTGGATCGCAGGAGGTCTTGTGAGGGGCTATTCATGCAGAAAGTAAAATAGTGCTAATAAGGATGGTTAATCTAACCTTTTCCAAACAAAATCAGTTTAGAAATAAGCTCTCGTGTCTCCTAGGTTGAAAAGCAATAAGTG
Organism: Edolisoma coerulescens; assembly: GCA_013397115.1. Classification (NCBI taxonomy): domain Eukaryota; kingdom Metazoa; phylum Chordata; class Aves; order Passeriformes; family Campephagidae; genus Edolisoma; species Edolisoma coerulescens. The sequence goes on from VWZW01001014.1 coordinate 760,462, forward strand.
CCTGTTGCAGAAGATGTTCAAAATATTAACAAATACCAGTACTAGGATATTAATTCTGGAATTTTCCATATCCCTCTCGGCTGCCAAAAAAGTAGACGTGACTATGGGAAAATGTGTACCTTTGATGTTAACATCCCTTGTGGTCTTTTGTGAGTCCCAGCTAAGTGCACTGCCCTTTGTAATGCTTGTGCTATTGCAGAGTAAGTCAGAGTTGTTCCTTCTACTGCAGAGTTCAGATTGCTGCTGAGTGACACTTACACAGATTAATTTGGGAGTGGTTTTCCTTTGCATTGGCATCAAAGGCACATGTCGGCCAAATCCCTGTGGGGCGGCAAACATGGAAGTGTGAGACCTCTGTCACCTATTCAGGCACAGCTTTCTGGCTGGTTGCAGAGCTGAACGGTGTGTGCTTACAGCCCACCATGGAAGCATGGTCGCCAGCAGCAGTTCAGATATTTTCACCTTCCAGCAGTCCCTAGGGAAAGCTTCCCTCCCACAATTAAAAAATACAATCAAAACATGTGGTTAAAGTAATTTGCTCACATGTTTTTAATCTGCCCACTTTTTCTTTTTTTGTAGCTTTTTTAAACTTCACCAAGTCACCTTTTTAAACACCCTCCAGCTCCAGTGAGCGAGATGGGACTAGAAACTTGCTACTTCTGCAGATAAGACCTAAGATTCTTGCTAACCGGAGTGACAGGGTACCAAGATTGAGAGATTTGTATCAAGGTCATTGAAGTTGCTGGGCATGAGTTCAGAAAAGCTGTTTTCTTAGAAAGGTGTCATGCCAGGAGAAACACAAGGGACTGATCCTGACTTTTACTTTGTTTCCTTAGTCTCTTTGTTTCTGGAAAAATGTTGAAGCATTTCACATAAGGAAGTAATAAATGACAGCTTTCTTCTCACATCGATTTAATGTTGATCCCTTATCAGTTTTACTACCTTTTGAGCAAACCAGACTGTCTCTCCCTCCCCCTACTTGCCACTTCCTTGTGTTAGGGGCAGACTTTGATGCAAATGCTGTCCTCGAAAGAAATGCTGCTGTAGGTTAATGAACATAGCTGCAGTCCTGTGTTCCCCTAGGACTGTCAGGGAGCAGTAACTTTTCTCTTGCCGGCCAGTACTTCGTAGCTTGGAAAGAGGCCTTCTGCAAGATGGGATGTATCTGACTTCCAGGACTCTGTGCTCTGATGGGCTCCCTTTCCTGCCAGCCTTCCACACAGCTGCTAGAGCCACCTCAAACACCCGCTACAGAGTTCAAACACACTACAGCAAAATAACATTGAATTGTAACAGTCAGCAAACGGAGACAGGGACTTTTGCTTCAATAGTAGAGAAAAGCCCTCTGTCTCATGTTCCATGTTGTTTAGTGACCAAGATTCAAGTTGAATACTGTGTATTCTGTCATGTATCCTTTTTACATATAATCCATACATTCTTTCCTGGCTGCTGAAGTACCTGTCTTCTTGTTAGACACAATCAGCATTTAGTGATGCAAAACCTACGGGACAGAGAAAATGCAGGGGTAGGCAGAGCCTAGGGCAGCTCATCAGGAGGAGATTCTACACGATCCCAGCAGTGTCCACTGCCTGATGCTCTGGCACAGCCTACACAGGCAGATCATGTCAAGAACTGATCTGGGGGAAAATACTATTCTCCTGCTGTGCTGACTGCTTGACAGCTGGCCTTCTTCCTCCTGCCTGCCCAGTGGACTCAGATGACCCATTCTCATACAGCCACTGTGGAATCAATGACTCCGTGGCTCAGAGTTGGCAATGCTTATGAGACAACAAAACAGCAAAGGATGATGCAACCTAAAGTAAGAAGTTGAAGAGAGATGCAGCTTGTTTTGACAGAAAGAAGACCATTTTCATTCAGAAATCCTGGATGTTGCGGAGAGTGGAAAGTACCTCAGAAGATTATTGCTTTCTAGAGTCAGATAGAAAGGGAAAAGACCTGATTTTTTGAATAAATTGAAAGAAGCTGTTGAGTTTGAATTGGCAGCTTATGTCGAGGAGTGAAACATGCAGGAGAATTGCAGACTTGTGTTGCTCTGTGATGGACTTTGCAGGTTTGTCTGTAAGAGCAGGCAGGGTCTTAAGGAAGATTTCTTAGCCAAGAGGAGCTAATAGGGCCTCTCTCCAGAGGCCTTTAGGGCACCTCTCTCATTTGGCAATACAGAGGAAACGAGGCACTTATTTTAGGAGGACGGCTTCACAGGTCACCTAGAATTTCAGTTCTGTACAGGTGCTTAAACTAGGAATGCTGGATGACAGCCAAAACTTAGTTGATTTAAATGGAGGGAAGTTACAAAGGCATTAGAGCCTAGCCTGCAGAAAATTGTTTTTGCAAACCTGTGATCACCTTACTCTCCTCTCTTTGTTCCTCTTCCTCATTTCTGTTGCCCAGGGATTGAGGTTGAAGACTGGAGATTACAAATTTGCAATCTTCATAGTGAAATCTGTGTTACTATCTTGGACTTGGGAGGATGGAAGGGTGGTTTTTACTGTCTTCCAGTGCTCACTGGCTCTCACTGGAGTTGTGGATCGCACGTGTAGATGTCTGCTGTTAAATATTTGGCACTGGGAGAGAAGCTTTGATTTCAGTGTGCTGTTACAAAATATGGTATATGTTTACATGACATGTAAATAGAAGAAGAATAGAGATAACTACAATCACAACAAATAATGGCACTTGTCCATCAGGGAATTACATTTTATTATTGTCTCAGGGCTGTGCTGGTGAAATAATCTCTGCTAACATTTTTCTAGGAGCCATATGTTCAAAACCAAAGGGCTTTGGTTTTTAAATCTATTCTCTAACTCTTGCTGTCCATCGAAGAGTATTGCTGAAGAGTGTAATGCCTCTGCATACTGATCAGAGAGTGATAACTGCTTCTTGTGTTAACCTGTGACTTAGAAAATCCATGACAAATTGCAATTTATGACCAGATACTTATCACCCCTGAAGTGTGGAAAGTGTTTAATGGGGCATTCAGACAGCTATCAAAGCAGGCTGTTTTACATTAAATGTCAATTTCTTTCTGCAAAACTGAAGGGGAGGACAGAAGAGAGTTTGATGTGGGCAACATTTCCTATAATTTCAAAAATACGCTCCCTTCTTCCCTTTGTGAACCCCCTGTGAAAGCAATTCCAGCCTTGGAGGGAAAAGATATAGCAGTATTACCAAATCCTAACAAAGGCACAGTAGATTCCACTCACAGGCTCAAAAATAGCCAGATGATGACTTGCTTGCAACCACTTCACTTCTTAGGTGCCTTCTTTTGCTGGCAACACCAGTCTCTGAGGAATTAGGTTGTGAGTATCTCCCACTGCTACCATAGTCAAGAGCAGCTTCTTGTCCCAAAACATGCTGGCAGATAAGACATTTCTCACTAGAAGAAACAAGCTTGTCCCGCTTCCAGAACACAAATGTCACTAGAAGTGATTCAAAAGGAAACTACCTGGGATTACTCAGTTTCCTCTGTGAGTGAATTTGGTGCACTAAAAGCTGAAAGCAGGAAGTAGTGGTCTGAATCTGTTGGTGAAGTCAGTGTTCCTTCCTTGAGTTTCAGAAAGATGCATCTCTGCTCATCTTACTGTGTCTTTGTCCTTCAGTTCTGTTTGAGCCAGGACAGCAGTGAGTAAACTCAGTGAGCGATGTAGTAGAGGCTCCTCTGTTAGACTGATAGGGAGCAGTTCTATTCTGCAGTAGAGTTTATCCAAGTAGCAAGGGTTGTCTGTGCTAATCTTCTGAGATGTAGCCAGCTGGAATGCACAGGAGAACCCATCTCTCTGTCCAACTCTATGTATGCAGTTTATTTGCTCTTCAGTGTAGGGTAGATTTTCTAAGTGCCTGAGCTTCTCTATTAGAAAAGAAAAATGCTTGCCTCTTGTTACTAAGCTCTTTCATTTGTATTGGATGTCATGAGAGCTGTTGTAGGCTGTTTCACATGCCTCTGGCTGACTGCCAAAGAAGATGCTGTTAATCTCCACTGAAAGACCTGGTGATGTCCCCAGATCAATTTTTGCTGTTACACACCGAACTCCAGAGAGACACCATAATCTCTTGTGCTAAGCAGACCACAGCGCAGAATTATAGGTGGCCAGCTTGTGTGCAGATCTACTTGCTGTTGTGTGTCTTTATTAACTTGAGACCATGATAATTGTTAGAGGTGGCCAAAAGAATAACAGCTCTATTTGATTCTGTCAGAGTGCATTTCCAAAGAAAATACACAAGAGAAAAGAATTGTGTGTACTGTTCAACTCTGCTTGATATTGTGATTCCACCTTCCATGTGTCATGTAGTCAGCAGAACTGAAAACCAGAATTGAAACCTATGACAGACATGCAAAAATCAATGTTTATGGAACTGCTTACTAGCTAGCATGGCATAACTTGGCCAGGACATTCCTCTCACATGCAGATCAGTCCTCCAGAAGTAATAATTGGAGAAAGAAGAAGGGTCCCTGCCACTGGGCAGGACTTTTACAGGTACCTCCTCCAGGCCCTTATGGATGGGCAGGTTGCTTACCTTGACACAGCACCAGGAAAAGTCCAAGTGCCACATCTCCCTGCTGTGTAATCCAGCATACTTCTAATTTTCAGGATAGTTACACTGTGCAAGAGCAGTGTTGTAAGGGGTACCTCTCCTCTTTCCCTGCAACACCAGGCCTTTTGGGAATGTTGTGCTTTTGTGTATGGACACAGTAAGGTCAATGCAGCTGGGAAGCCAAATGCACAGCCTCAGGATTACACCCAGTCTGCAGGATTTATGCTTTGCAGGTTTGGTTTTAGCAATTGCATTTATTGAAAGCAATTAAGTTCATGAAAAGCAGAACAATTTGTTTCACTTCACATAGTTGTGGAGGTGAACCAGTTTCCATGGCTTACCTTCAGCCTTAGTGTTCTCACTTTGGGAGTTGTCACTAGTGCAGCTGTGGTAGCAGCCAGTCATGTTTGTACCCAGAACATATCCACAGCAGAAACGTGGTTTGTACCCACCAGCACTGCCTCACTTTGTCTCACCAGAATGTGGAAGCAAGACAGATTCTCCATGCACTGGGCCAGGGAGAGTGCATTTCAGTGAGTGGCATAAAGTGAGGAGCCTGCTAAAAGCCAGGACACTTGCCTCTCATGGGTAAATTTGTGTAGTTATGGGCAGCAGCTTCCTCTATTGCACATCAAGCACAGAAGTTGACTCGCACCCAAAATTCAGCCACAATGCATACTTGTGAAAGATTCTAGCTTACAGCTTCTCCTAAGCAGGTGCTAGTGGTGGTGTGCAGGGGAGAAGAAGTGCAGAGGAGCTTGACTAGCCCTAATATTGAGATCAGCTGAGAAAGTGTACATTTCCAAATGTATCTTTGATTCTGAAAAATTAGATACTAAACCTCAGATTTAGTTGGAAATGACCTCCATGTTTCTGAGTGAATTGGTTTAATCTTTACTGTGTGTACAGGAAGTGGGAATGAGGGGGCTTCAGAGTAAGAGCTCACAGTGCCTGTAAGATGTGAGCTGAGAGGAACATCTTTCTCTTTTTTACTCTTTCAAGGATACAGATACACAGCCTGTCCACATCAGGCTACCCACTCAACTAATAGGGTGTTCTGTCCCGTGGGCTGCTAGGGATAGCTAACCCTTTGGAGCTGCCAAACCACCATCTCGTTCTTCGCTCCAACAGGAGCAATGTTTTAACTCTGTTTCAGAACAGTTGAGGGTGAACGTCTCTGCCATGGTCAGCCCATGTCTTTCAGGCCATGTTGCTCAAAGGACAGTCCTGAACTGGCAAGGCGTGCGTTTTAAAGGGTGGGACACATCTTCTGTCTCCAGTGCTATTTTGTTACAATTTTATTCTTGTCTGACCACAATTTCTCTAGAGTGACAAGCAGGCCGTTGTCTTCAGTTCAGTGGCCAACATTTGCATCATGCTCAGTCATTTAATAAACCCAGACTCTGCTGGAGGTTTGTTTTAACAGGCATCGAGGTCACTTGTTTTGTTTTTATGTTCAGGTTGTCTGGAAATACTGACCTACTTCAAGGAAGAGTTTAACTCCTTGATTGACAACTGACTTCAGTTCTTATATATCTGTGCTGCTACATTAACACTGAGGGTGTGAACACTATTGCACAATATTTGGTATTTCTGTATTTTTGATGGTTCTAGTTTTGACTTTTTGAATAAAAAGAGAAAGTCCATTATGAAGTGACAGCTTTTGTAAGGAGAGGTCTTTTATCTTTGTATATAATCTTACACTTCCTGGGCTTTTTCTGGGTCTCACAGCCATGTACCTATAGCCTCAGCCCGTCTGTTCACCTTGCAGTAGCAACCTGAATATGCCTGGTTTGGCCATGTTAGCTGATTTTGTGTGTTCACTAGCAAGTCATTGGCGAAGTTGTTGTGAAATCTCCCAAAATATTGACGCCAACACAGGAAGTGCAGAACAGCAGTCACCTCAATACGTCAGTATGTTCTCAATATCTAGACATAGAATAAGATGCCTCAGAAAATTTGCCAGTGAACAAATTTTAGCAGGCAGATTCATCAGCCGAACCCTTAGAGATGCAGAAAGTTCATAAACTACATTAGAAAGATGCAACTTATTTGGGCAAAAGTAGATTATAAGAAATCAAATATAATCCACCTAAGTCTGATCCTGCAGTTGTACTGCATTATTTTTGCATGGGCCTACACTTATATTTGGAGGTTTGGATGGTTCCTGTATTTCCCTTTTTTCTCTTTTTAGGATTTCCATGTTCTTATTGTCAGCTTCTCCTTGCTGTACTTCCCTCTGCTGTATAAGTGCAGATCTGTGAAGCTAAAGCTTGGTCTTACACCATTTACCAGAATAAAGACATATATTGGCTTTATCTGCATGTTTGAGAGCATGTAGATCTTCCTTCCTTCACTCTCTGAGGTTCCAGTTTTATCAGAGAGGCATAGACTGGGGTACCCATCTCCCAGCAGAGCCGCTGATTTGCATCTTGACTCTTCTACAAATGCCAACAGTTGCTTTCCTTGTAAACAGTGGTGAGCCAATGATTGTAGCTCCCTTACAAGAAGCCCTCTTAAGTGCTAATTAGGTCCTCTCTGATCTGACAAGGGTATTTCTTATAGGAATTTGTAATATTCTTTCTGGAACATGAGGTGAGATTTATTTCATGTGTCTTTTAGCTAAAAGGTGCATGTCCAGTCTGACCAAATCATCTACACTTGTGCCAAAATCGGTGGAGAGCATTGAATGGTTTGGGGGAGGAAGGGGAAAGCTTTCCAGTTTATTTGAGACACTTACCATAGGTAAGTTTGGATCAAGAGCTTCTTACCTCTCTCCAGTGATGATACAGGTGAAGCTGAACTAGATGGCTTGCTTATACCGCTAAGTTCAGGTAAGGTGAACCCCATTAGTAAACTGAGAGGGCATAGATTTTACTTCTTGTCAATTAACACTCTGTATGGTTTTTTGACTGTAGAAGAGTAAGTAGCCTATCCTGCTCAATATACTTAATGATTTATTTAAGAACTATTATTTGAGAATCACAGATATGAGTACATTCACCTGTCAGGTGAAGGGGATAACCTAGTTTCCACTGTTTCATCTCCTGCCACGTTCTGCCTTTAGCAGTAGCCATTAACTTACTGTTTATACTCGTGAAATGTATTTATATCTATTGCAGTGTTGAGAAACAATATAAGAGATTAGTTGTTGTCAATAAATAATCTTCTTCTTTGCATGACTGATTACATTTGCATTTCTGTGGAGTTTTCCAGACCGTCCTCATAATGTAGGGAATCTTGGTGTTTTGGGGGTCTTATTTGTTCTTTAACTTCAGAAGCAGGGGATGAGTGTTGAAACATAAGGTAGGAGGTTCATAGTTCTGTCTTTTGTTTGCCTGGATGTACCTAAATATTAGGTCAACTGATAAAACCACTTTGCAAGCTGTGTCTCTAAAATGCAGAGGGCAGTGGTGTGTTTGACATAATTATGGATGTTACAAGAATAAAAATGGGGCTTCACTGTCAGGTGTCTCATAAATTTCTGATAGGGCTATTGGGCTTCTGGGTTTTACCCAGTAGGGTCAGATGTTCAAACCTGCAGGTGATATTGCTAGGTGATCAGGGATTGAATCAGAGGGATCAATGGTGAAGTTATTCTGCTAATTTTGAGTACTGCTGATTTAGCCGTGGTTACCAATTTCTATGCTGGAGTTTTAGTGTCTGTCCATATGGGAGCATAGGCTCTTGCAGATATATCATGTAGCCATATAAGAGGTGCAGCATCATAAGATGTCATGCCACTGTTTGCTATCGTCAGAGTCCTAAATCTGTCCATGTAATTGCAGCATTTGACCCTCTGCTTTGCCTGATCCTTTTAGGCTTAAATGTACTGAATCCTATCAGGTTTTTCTTACATGTATCTCTCATTTATTTTCAGTGTAGTTCCCTGCATATCTGCTTTTTGTGGATCCTGGCTGTGTGTGGAAGCTCCTCTTGCTGTCAGATCCTGTGGGAGCTTTCTAAAATTCAGGCTCAACAGAAAAGGTGTACCACAGCTGAGCCAACCATCAGTCTAGTAGTGCTGATGTTTAATCTGCTACACCCATGTTCCATGAGTCCAGTTTAAAAGTGTTTAATAGTGTTTTATGGACAATCCATGATATAGCTTAAATTTGAGGAATACCACTATGGACTGACATCTACCAGCTCTTGCCACAAAAGTGTGTGTGAGACCAGTGAGAGCAATTTGCAAAGAATATTGCAATATAGGACCCCCAGACTGACAGTGTATCTCTGTATGCAGAGCTAACAAAGCTAGCACTGAAATGTAGTCTAGGTTGGAAACCCAACAACGAGTGGATTTTGTGTATTTGCAAAGTGTTTGGTTGTTAATGTGGTTTTAATTTTGTTGGTTTTGTGTGTGTGTGTGTATTTGTTTTTTCATCCAGTTAATAAAAAGGTAGAAATTATCATTTAATACCCCAGTTTCAAAACTGTTGAAGAATCAGCCTGATCTTTACCAATTTCACTAAAGATAAAACTAGTGTGAAAACTTATATCCAAAATATTTACTTCCTTTTAAACAGAAGTACTGAAGAAGAATCTAGCATGATTAATAGTGGTTTTGAAGCACATACAGTCTCTAACTTTTAAAGCTTTTGCTCTGCATTTAAGTATAAGATTTCTCTAAAATTCCCTATGGTTGTTCTAAATTCAATCCTCCTTGGAATGCAGGGAGCAGAAAAGGGGGAGAGTTCCTGAGTTTATTTTCAGTGGCATTTGGTTTGGCTTGGAGGATTTTTATAATGCTAATTTGGTCCTTCCATATTAATTCATGTTCTTCCTCTGCTGCTCCTAAATTGGAAACTTTCCATTTTACATCTGGCAGTCTTGTCCTCCGTTGTTTAACCTTTATGCCTTATTGCCTTATCACTAGAAATAGCTGTTTTGTGCATGGAATCCAGCCTCTTAGTCATAAAAACATTCCTTTTGGCTGTCCTACCTGGCAACTTCTAGAAAGGTTTTCAAGTTTGGAGGTTTTTTTTTGGTTTTTTTTTTTTAACCACCATTTGCATTTACAGAAAGCATGCCTGTGTTGACAGTGCTGCACCCTACCAAAAAGTTTTAAGCAAGAAAACTACAAGGCATACCCTTTACCACTGGTAGTAAGTATAGAAAGACAACCAAATGTAGAGACAGAAGTGGTTAAGACCTATGATGCATCTTCCCCGCTAGTTGAGCAGTATTCAAATTAGATGCAAACCTGATTGCTGAACATTTAGAAGCACAGTTCTTACTTTTCCAGTTACTGAACATACATCCCAGATGCCCAAGTCTTCTTTGGGTTGTGTCCTCATTGATGTCTAACTCGTTTCTGACCTGTTCTTGTAACTCATGAGTTCCAGTTAGATTCCACAGCAGTTCATTCCACCGAGAGCATAGACAATATGAAAATACAGTCTGTGAAGGAGAGGTTCCCAGTCAGTGTTTTCTGTAACTTTTATTGCTATGCTACACACCTGTACACAGTTAATGGGAGCTCTAAGGTGGTATGCAAACTCAAATAAGAGGCAAAACCCAGAAAAAGAGGTTTGTTTGGTTTTTTTAAGTGTGACTTCCTATGCAGTTGGTTACATGAATGCCAGTTCTTAAAACTCTCAGCTGTAAAAGGTGTGTTTATGCAGCACACGTTCAGCAGGGATCATGGCTGTCCCAGCTGGTGTATCTCAACACCTTCAGAGCCCCATGCAGAGGTGCTTGCTGCTCTGGAAGCAGTTTGGGCCATTACTGCTGTCCTGTCTCTTAGCAGGGTTTGTCAGCTCAAACACAGCCAAGTTCACATGACTAACACTTTTCTCTGTGTGGATGGGGCACAGCTGGTGGGGACAGCCCTGCACCCTCCTTTAATTTTTTGTCCTTAGACTGATAAAACCCAGTAAGAAAAAAATGTTCAGTAAATGCATATACAAATTACATGACTGTACTTAATTTAGGGGGGTTATTTCAGCTTAACTGTGACCAAATGGATAGTAAACCATGATTCCCATTACTGGCAGTCAATGCGGCGCTGTTTCCTTAATAACTTTGGATCAGAAAGTAAATTGTATGAAATAAAATCCTGTCAAAACACTCCTTTTTTTTAAAGACACCTATAGATAATAAGTGCGATTTGCTACATCAGCGCAGATCAAATTATCAGGAGACTCATGATTCAGGATTGAAAAGCAAATGAAACAAGCTGGATATAGGCTTACAATATTCAGGTGAAGCAGATGTAAGCAAGTGCTACTGCAAGTTGTTATCCTTCTATCATATTTCTGCCATCTGAATTCATTTTTACTGAGAACTTAAGTGAAAAAGCTGAGTTAAATTCTTAGGAAGGGAGCACAACATTCTTAGGAGTTTTACAAAGCTTAAAAAAAGTAGCCTGTTTGTGTCACAGCAGCATCAGCAGTTCATGTTCCAGAGTAGTGTTTATTCTGCAAGAAGTCTGCAGGAGAACTCTATTTGAGCCATGAGTTTTCACCTGGCTTTCTGAAATAAGACACTTTTTGCAAGTCAGACCGTCATGATTTACAGGATCACCTCCCATGGCCTTAAACATCACTGGCTTTCATACTTGACATCTGTGTGCATCAGTCTCTGTTGTTAAGGCAGTCCCTGGTGATTTGTGTGAGGAACTCGAAGGCACGTTCATTCCGCCCTGCAGGGTCTGTATGGGCTGCTGTGTTGTCGTGGGCTCAGCCCTGCACAGAATGACCCTGATGAGCATCTCCGAGCTGCTCAGTAAGGACTTACAGCCAGCGTGAGGCACATAACGCCTTGTCACAGTCACACTGCTCGGAGAGGAAAGCTTGCTGTACAACACTCAGTACAGAGGTCTCCAACTCGAGTTTCAAGATTATTTTGCACCTCAGAAGACTCTCTGAGCCTGGTTTACATACAGTAATCAAGAAGAAATATTGAGGTTACCATGTTTACAGCTGTGTGTGGCACCATCAAATCAACAGTCCTTGGACTGAGAAAGTATTAAAAATATGATTGAGATAATAAGTCTCCATTTAATAAGTCTTTAAATGGATATGAGTGGAGTCATAGCTGTTTTTCTCTGAGGAAGCAGAGGCCATTTTGTAAATATCAGTTGGGTGCTTTACAACAGGATAGGTACCAGAGAAAATGGCCAGGGTGACAGTTTTGCTGTCTTGTCAAGAGAAAGTGTGGCTTCACACATAGGAAGTTAGCAGTTTGTATGCTGGGACAGCTGTCTTAGTGCATAGCTGTGCTGTATCAAGAAACTTCTGAGCAATAGACAGCAAACAGCCACTTTTGGGGAGCCATGATAAAAGAGCAGAGGTAGGTCTTTTTCTGCAGATGTTCAGAGTCCAGAAACTCGTGGCCAAAATAACTAGTGTTTTCATGGTACTGAAAATAGGCAACACACAACAGCCAAGAAATTGGAAATCTAATATTTTTGTCATGTCCTGGTATTATGCTTTGGCCAGCTCAAACTTTTGGTCCTGGTTTTACATTTCCAGGAGAGGTACTTTACTTCTGAAGTTGTGTTTTGAACTCTCTTGGCAAAGAGAGGGCTGATGGTTAACAAAGAAGATCAGTCTGCAAGGGTGGTACAGGCAGTCCTTAATTCAACCTGCTAGTAAAAGGAAGAACAGAGCCAAATTTCATGCATCAGTAGCACTGACTCTGTCTCCTGTTTCAAGTTATTAAAATAACACTTCAGTGGTTTTTTAAGAGGCATTTTCCTAAATGCTCTCTAATGCCCATAGCAATTTTAGATGCCTGGAAGTAAATATTTTTATGCTACCAGTAGGTTTTGTTTTGTTTTGTTTTTCCACCACTTGGCAAGCACTGCTATTTGGGGGGTTTTGTATTTTGTTTTGGTTATTCTTCTACAATATTTAGGATGAAGTAGAAATTAGCTTTGCTACTAACACCTTGCAGATACACATGCACAAAATACTTGAACGTGCCAAAACAAGTTATTTTTTGCATCAGCATTCTTGAGTTTATTTTCTGCTTGCATGTTTTCACAAACAGAGTGCTTCTTCCCAGCTGCTGTGGACAAAACATTGTGTCTGCAAGGTCAAAAAACCAGTGGCTTTTTAGTTAGTACTGTAGAGGTCAGCTCTGGAAGTTGAAGAAAAATATGCGAAATTTAATTATTAGAAGGCCACTTAAGACCAATGTTAAGATAAGTTAAAAAATAAGGAAAAGACAAATGTGTTTCCAACCTCTAGTATCAGTAAAATTAATTCTTAGTGCTTTATAACTGGGTCTTGAAATGAGTCCTGGGAGTAAACTAGGGCTCTATGGTTTTGATTTACATCCAACCCTTGATTTCTTTTTTGATGGACACTTTTCTGTATCATGACAGACTAATTTCACTTCACGAGCACATGAACTCTCCTTGCAGCAAGATGGGAATGTCACCTGTATGAGAAAATCAGCAGTCCCAAGGCAAGCTAGATCCTACCCCCAAGTCAGGGCTTCAAGGGTACCAGTGAGTGAAGATGTGCTTACTATTTCCTTCCTGTTCATCCAGAAGACTTTTAAGTAATCCATTTGTGCAAGAGATGTGTTCCCTCCTGCCCCTTTTTTCCTTTTCTGGTTTGGTCTAGTGTCTTGCTGAACTGCTGAAAGGATTTGGCAATCGTTTTGGGAAAGAGGACAGTGTTGAATCTTAAAGACACTTACAGGGAGTCAGCAGGGCTCCACTCGGATCTTCAAAAGGGTCTTGAGCAAGTTGCATAACCCTTTCTGTGTGTCAAAGTCACAGTCCTTAAAATGGGAAAACCATGATTTATTTAATAGAGTTTTTGCAGTTTGAGCCAGGACTTTTAGAAGAGGTCTTTGTTGTGATTTGATTCTGCTTAAAACTGAATAGGAGTTCAGTGTTTTGATCTTCTCATTTCATCAATATTCAAATCAGCTATCTTATGTGAAAAAGTTTAATTTTAATTTTTTTCTTGGATTTTTGGTTTATTAGTGATCTGATTTCACCACCTTTTCAAATGGAGTAGCAAATTGGTTATGGGAAAACTGCAGTTTCCGTTATAAAGAAATCTATATCTACCATCTGTAAGGGCCTGATGAGTCCCCACACTACTGTGGTAAATGGATTATCATTATTATACTTCTCCCACAAGCCTCAGGGAAACTCTGAAATAAAAAAGATTTTAAAAGGGCATTGTCAGGCACCCCAGAAAAAAAAGCTGGGCTTTTATTTAAGACAAAGGAAAGCATTTGGAGGTGCCATGTGCAGAAATAACCACTTCAGAAATGCCTCTTTACTGAAGAAATGTTACTGCACAATAACAGTTGCCAGCTGGTAGAGATGGAACGCTTTGGAAGTAGAGGTGCAATTCAGAATAAAATCATATGTACAGTAACAAATTAGAGACAGAAAGAGAGAATATTTCAAGTTCTTCATCATGTTCCTTAGCTACAAATAATCCTGTGAAATATTTGTTCCAAAGGTCAAATGAAAAAAGACTTTAAAGCAAAAAGGGTAATTCTGAAACTATCTCTAGAAGGTTTATTCAGAAAATATTTCAGGAGGTGAGAAACCTTTCTCATACAATAGTCTTACAGGTTTTAACTGTAGGTAATGAGGAGTTCTGCAAACACCTGGGCATGAGGATCACTTATGTCATCAGGCTGAAAACGAGGGTGGGTGGTTTTGGAAAAGTTGTTGGAAGAAAGTGCTGATAAGTGAGGGAAACATTAAGCCAAATTCAGTGTTTGCTTACCTTCCCTAGGATTGGACTATGCAACAGTTTTGAACTCAAAGATTTAGATTGGACATTAAGAAGAGATTCTTTTAGGGTGGTGAGGCAATGGAACAGGTTGCCCAGAGAAGCTTTAGATGCCCCATCCCTGGAAGTGTTCATGGCCATGTTAGATGGGGCTTTGAGCAGCTTGGCTCAGTTGAAGGCATCCTTGCCCATGGCTGAGAGGTTGGACTAGATAGTCTTTGAAGATCCCTTCCAGTCTAAACCATTCTCTAATTATATGCAGCAAAATAAAGGACTTGCACATGAATATCTGCTCAGAGGGATAGCTGGGATTCTCGGAAAGGGTGAGATTAAGGCATAAATTAGCCTCTGTATCCACCAGCCAAACTTTGTTTATACTGTTGAAGTTGCTTGGTGTTCTCTGAAACCGTTCAGATCAACGTGAGATTTCTCTTGCAAGTCTTAAGCCATTTGGATATTAGGCATCCAGTCCCACTAAACTTGTAGTCCTGCACACTGTCCTGGGCAAAAAGATGGGCGTCTCCAGAGAGCTGCTGGTCCTATCCATCTTCTGCTAAGAAGAATCACCCACCAAACGTGTCCTCCCCTGTCTTGCCATCTGCTATGGAGACATCTAAGCAAGTAGGGCAGATGAGCTCCCTCACATCTGGAGAGCTTGAATAAGATGGAACAAAAACCTTGTGTCACCAGGGGAGTAGATGTGGATGTGCATAAAGGGGCTCTCAACAGGACAGTATTTTACCTTTATACTGATGATTAGAACATTGACTCATGCTAACAGACCCGTGCCCTGTTTGTTGTATCAAACTTTGTTACCAGTTTTAACCTAAATGTTAGCAAGTTTAGGCCTAATTAGTGCTGTTCTATTGCTTTATACAAGCTTGGATGTGCTCCCTCTGAAGCAGCTCTTCTCAAGTAGCTGCAGGTATCACTAAGATGCTTTTTAGTACCAAATCCCATGCCCCATTGTAGGCCCAATTTTGTCTAAACTCCTGTAATTTTGTTAGTGCACCTGCTGTTTTTCTAGCAATTGTCATGTTTTGTTTTTCACTGGAGAGACTTTACTTTTTCTATCAAGTGTGATTGAAGCTAGCAAACCGAGCAGCGAGTCCAGACCCAGGCCATCCCCAGCCTGCATCAGCATGGTGCCAAGGGAGCCCTCCAATGTCAACCTTGTGTTACTAGTGGATGGAGCCTTTCTGCCCATGTACCTGTGCCACCATTCACACTGAAGAAACACAGGCTTTCAAAAGCTGTGAGCGTATCTGAGTCCTGCCAGGCCTATAGAGGGGCTTTGGACTATAACAGTTCAGATATACAAGTACTCGAATGCTGGGACTCAGCAGTGTTAGAGTCTGTTCCTCTTCCCAGCTCTGATAGTCAGCCTGTGTGCTCTTAGACATCTCCTGAAATGCACCCAGCAGTAATTTTCCACCTGCATCTACAAATCCCAGGAGATGCGGGAGGCATTACGTGTGGGTTCCGTGAAAGATAAAGACAAGCTTATTGTCAGTAGCCTTAAAGTGCTGGATCTGTACTTCGCGATAAAAATGCTTGCACATAAAAAATAAGAGAAATCACAAAAACCTCTGCTATCACTTATGCAAAGTAAAATGTTAAATTTCCTGCTGTCATGTGTTTGGGACTGCAATTGCTTCCAGTTTTGGGACTGAACACTGCAAAGACTACGAGACAGTCTCATTTGATCCTATCCAGTTCAGCTATTTTGATTCGTCTCAGCTAAGTTGCTGCCCCAGCACCCTTTTGCGTAATTTTGGAACATTGCACATGTAACGTGGATAGAATCTAATTTAGTGCATTCTACTGGAAAAAAAACCTGTACTCAATCATTTTGTTATCACACCTACTGCTGTCATGCCATTGTTTATATCCAGATAGGGGAATGTTGAACAAAAGAGGTTTTTGGTGTTTCTTCGGGGTGAGAAGCTGTAAGTTTATTCTATAAATATAACCTAAGCTGACTTGCACTTTTTCTTTAAGTAGGGCTGTGTGGCATACCTCAAATAGAGAGATCTTTACTCAACAGGTAAGGGTGATGAGTTAAATTTCTTTCCTCCAGAGAGTACTTAATTGCTTTCTCTTGGGGAAAAAAAAATGCCAAACAAACAAGTAAACAGAAAATGGAAGTGTTCCAAATGTCTGTAAGAGTTTTGTTTTCACACTGTGCTTCAATCTCATTACAATTTTTGAGGAGTAGTAGTGGTAGTCAGACATTCCTTGGATGGGAAGTGATTAGGGTGCGAATTGCTGTAGAAAAGCACTATTTCCAGTAATAACACAGCAGGTGTTTTTAAAGAAAGCTGCTTTAACCTTTCAGATTGCAGAGGCATCCCAGTAATTTTAAGAATCACAATCAACAAATGCCTAATTTCACTACTGCTTTCCTAATTAAGAGGGGAAAATGGTGTAAGGAAGCTGAATTTTGAAAGACATTCTCCTACAAATTAGCAGTTTCCTATTTCTGATCTATCACTAGAAATGAAGTCATTTACATGTAGTTTCAAGACCTCCATGCTGGATCATAGCTAGCACTGATGGGCATGTCAGGTACAAAAACCTATGTTTTGATCAAAGCCAAAAAAATACAAAGGCAGTGCATCATGGAAAACAGATTACCGTTAGTGATGACAAGGTAATTGTTGTCTGATAATTATGTTATCTTCAAGACAGGTGATGCTACTTTTTAAAAAGATTTCTGCATCATTTGCTGTTTGCTGTGGAAAATTTTGTCTTAAAGATTTCAGCTGAATGCAAATCCTTTTGGAATCATCCTGATGATACAATGAAAAACTTGCACATTGTTTTCTGTCTGAACTTTGTTTAGATTTGGGTCTTAACCAGTGAACCTTGTTCTTTCCTTGCCTCGTCACCTCCCTTAGAAAGCCTTGTGCTGAGTAGCTCTTAACAAATTTTGATCAGGTCATTTCTTGTCCTTTCTTAATTAATTAAATTGACCCGTGGTATAGAAACTCGGAATTATCCCCATTATTCACAAAGTCAAGGTGTAGTTAGATTTTCCTCCTACATAGGCCCATATTATCTATTCAGATTACAAAGCAAAATTCTTCATTTAACTGTTAATCTGTTCTTGACAACCCAAGTTATGAATAGTATCTAAAGAATCTAGAGGCTTGTCCTGCTTGGACTAAATAGCACAAGTCCCAGTATTTCTAATGCATGCAGGATTAGTTTCCTCTTTTTACATGGTGAAATTGTAAGCATCAGAAGTAATGCAAACAGTTAATTATTCTATTTGTCATATTTTAAGACCATAGATTATACATTACTTTGCACAGTATTCTGTTTTTCACTACTGTATTTTGCCTAATAGCCAATCATCTATTAATGTAGGGGGAAATTTGCAGAGTCAGACGTTGTGCAAGATATTCTGAGCACATTCCCACCATTCTAGCATAGGAGTGTAGGGGTTAGTTCAGACTTTTGCTTGACAGGATCTGAATGCAGCAGAGATCTGCTCCAAAGCACACAGAAATCACTCTGGAAAACCTCAGTGACTTCAGTGAGTTTGGGATAAAGCACTGGAATTTCCTGAAAGGAAAATAAATGGCAAATATTTCTAATTGTAAGTGATTTTAAAGCAGACCACTTTGTTCTCCAAAATCACTTTTAAGGAGCTGCTAGAGACCAAGAACCTGTATAATTTGATTAGTTTGATGTCTAGGATATTTTTTTTCCTGCTTACTCTTTTTAGTTGATGGAAAAAAAAAGTATTCTCTTACAAGCTTACCCCTGATTGATCACAGATAAATTAAAGGGCTTTGATGTGGCCAGCAAAGCATACTTACTGATCTAATAACAAATACAAGTGTTTTTGGAAAAAAGCTCTTGGGCGTATACTGAAATTACATGTTTGTTTTTCTCCCCTCTTTTGAATAATAAAAAAATTAGACCTTTTTTTTTTTTTAGGAATGTTTCCTCAAGCTGATTGTTCTGCTTCAGCTATGCACACACTCTATAGCAGAAAGGATAAACAAGTACAGCTTTGTACTTGGTCCAGAACAAGAAAACCTACATTCAAAACTGTTTTCATAAAAGCCACTAAGAGCTTAACCTGTCTTAGGTTGCTCTTGTTTGGCTTTTCTTGCATGTGAGGCTTACTGATACCAGGCCCATTTGCTCTTACAGTTCCCAGTTTTAGGGAAGAATATATAGAGATTATAAATTCTCTTGTTTGTCCTAAAATTCAAGGGAAGCCCAGGGCTGCCTAGGGTTCACTATAGTGTCAGGGTCTTCATTTTCAGAAACTGTCTTACTGTGTGGCTGAGGTGGAACTGGCTCACAACACCCTGTCCCTGCTACCTGTCAAATAACCTCCTTCAGGAGTGCACCACACTCTGCCTTGAAGTGTCTGTGCTGCTTGTGCAGACCACTGCTATGACAAGGGTGCCCTCCTGTACCTGCCTCCAGTGCTCAGAAATCCCATTCTTTCCAGCCTGAGTTTTTTCACGGACAGTTTTGTACTTGGTCTTGTCCAGGGATTTACCCCCTCGTGGTTAAATACCCATTCTCTTCCTCTCAAATTTGCTCTGATGGGAGTAATCAAGCAACTCACTTGGCTTCATTTTGTTACCCAAGAAAACCAAATATAGTTAGTGGAAAAGAAATGTTTCTTTTATTTAGATCATTTTAAAAGCTCAAAATGAAACCAGAAGTGTTCTGATGAACACAAAATGATGACTAAAAAACTTGAAGTTGTTCTTCATTCTGGATGAAGGCCAGGTTCATTCAAGGCCAGGTTGGATGGGGCCCTAAGCAACCTGATCTAGTGAATGGCATCCCTGCCCATGGCAGGGGGCTTGGAACTAGATGATCCTTAAGCTCTGTTCCAACCCAAATCATTCTATGATTTTATGAGGAGCTAAAATTTTTAGGGAACAGCAATTTGAAACAAAAATTGTTGTAAACCAGAAAAGCATACAACTTGTGAAAACGACAATTTGTCTGCCGTCAGGCATCTTTAAGATTCACAGTGTACTGTGAAATAGCCTTCTCTTGAATTTTTCATTCTTAGGTAATCACTGCTGATCTTCTCTAAAAGTTTCATGCCTGTCCTCTGGACTCTCTAACCCTAACTTTTTGCTGACCTCCTTTCTCCCCCTACCCCCGGAGTCCTGTGTATATACAGCAGGGCCTTGTACCCTCAAAATACTGCTTCTCTCCCTATCTTTGAAACAACAGCTGTCTGGAGCACTGGGCTTTGGAAGGATAAGGCCTCTCTAATATTCAATATGTAGTAAATTATCAGCTGTTTTTGAAAATGCAAACTCCTGCCTTCCAGTGTTTAAGTTCCGTTTGGAGAATTTTAGGTTTAATTTGATCCAGTTGTCATTTTTGTTGGGGAAATAGCTTATCTGTGTGCTCAATGAACAGTGGCTGGTTTTATTGAAAACTAGAAGCCCAAGTGGTTTTTTTTGTTATTTTGGTGTTCCTTTTTTTTAATCCCCTGAAGCTATCTAGTTGATTTCTGTTGTGGCTGACTCCAGAACTCCTAATGAAAAGCAGAACAAAACAAAGTTTTTGGGAGACACATAAACCTAATATTGGTTTGGAAGGAGTAAATATTTATCCAGGCAGAAGGAGATGACTTATTTAAAGACTGACCTAATTTATTATTTAGGAAAACCACCTTTCTGTATCCACCCTGCAGCCAAGAATTGTCCTTTTTTTTTCCTAGGGAATATTTTAGTTTAAGAAATGAGCTGCACAACCCAGAATATACTGGCAGGGGCAGTCTCCCAGAATGGAACTACTCATTAAACTCATTTATCCTCCTAACAGAGCGTTCTGAGTGTGTTGCAGTGCATTAGGGACAAAGCTGGATCACTGAAAGGTCACAGCTCTCAAAGCCAGTAGCTGTAGTGTAAGTCACTCTGGTCAGGGTTGGGTTTGTACTAACAGTTTTAGAGATACCTGTCCGTGACAGACATCCTCACTCAGCATTTCTGTTCAACACCTCATTTTTAAGCTTCGTGCCAAGTAAACCTCCAGAAAAATAAGTCTTGGAGAACGTGGAGGGGTCAGGGAGGTTGTTTTTGTTTTCCTCACATCATACTCGGTTAAGGTAAAATACTGGATGAGGCAGGGTATCATAAACAGGTAGTTTCTTATTTGAGGCTGATTGTTTGGTTTTGTTTTTAGGGGTTTTTTTAATCCTGTACAGAATAGTAACAATAAGGAGCATTCCGTATTTGCTGGTAGTAATTGAGGTGTTGGATAGTTTGTGGTCCTAGCTTAGTGGGCAGTGGGCAGGCCACCACAATTACTGGAAACTCTGATGCTTTCTCAGCCAAAAGGGCTTGCACAGGCTCAAAGAAAGAATTGCTTTCCTGCAGCAGAAACATCCTCTGTGATATAAAGCAGGGGACAGCAGTGTGGTTACATACCCTGTTCTAGTTGCAGCTGAGTGCTGCAGATCTGGTTGCCCCCACGACCCCCTTCCACTCCCTCAGCTGCTCAATTTAACTGCTTTTAAGGTCTCTTCCTAGCATAGTTAAGTCAAAATGATCCAGATGAACTCCAGCACTTCTAATAGCGGGATTTTTTTTTTTCTGACCTGACCTAAGAAGCAGCAGTTATTCCAGCAATTGGAGTGATGATCAGTCACATCTTACAGGAAGGCAGTGGTGAGCTGTCTGCAGTGAGCTGCAGAGGGTAACCATTCAACTTGGCCCAGCTGTACTCAGAGCAGGCAGAGCCCTATCTTCCTAAAGCAGCGCAAGGCAAACATGAAGTTCTGTTGTGCTGGTACTCGGGATGAGCCATGAGGCTATCCAGCCTTTCCCTTTCTCAAATGTGAATAAATAAGTTTCTATCAACATGCATGGGTGTTGTGCTGCTTGAGCACAATAGCAGTCCTGGTCTAGTAGCCCCAGTCTAGTAGTTTATATTTGTGTATTTGCTGCTCAGATACAGCACATGGGCTTCTGAATGGATTTTCATTCTTTTGCTCTGTCTGTGCGTCTTTGTACCACACTTAAAATGCTTTCCCTCTTTCACTTAACAGTTATTTGTAAGGTTATCACACCTCTGCAAATTATTTGAATGCATTGTGCAACATACTTAGTTATTTTTGCATTTCCTAATAAAGATCTTTCCATGTTTGTGTTCTCTGAACTCTGCCCAGATTCTCATCCCTTTCATTCCAGGGACTGCTGAGGTCCCTGGCAATATTTCAAACTGCAGAGTAGTCAGAGGAGTAGAAATTCCTGCAATGATGGAATAATCTCTGTGTTTAGCTACAAATTGTGCTGACCTTCAACTGTTGTGTTTGAAGGTAGCATTGCCATCCACACCCTCATCTGGTGTGAGTGGCACTCATGCTTTGGTGTGTTCTCGCATCCTAATCTCTGTGTCATCTCCTTCTGTGACACAGCCAGCGGATATCACAGCCCTCTTCCCCCCATGGTCTGCAAGACCATGCTTATATGTGTTGTATTTAGGAGATTATTTCATTTCTTCTTCATATGCATAATTTTCAGAGGGTTTCCAGGAGAAGGGTTCTTCAGAACTGATTAAAGTGGTAAGAAGTGTTGCACTTAACCTGAGCATCTTGCATCCTTCTGCGAGCACTGAATTAAGAATCCCTCTCTAAAATGAGAGAGCTGAAATGAGAGCTGTCTTAAAACCTGACTCAATATAGCCTAGTGCTAATAAAACCATCAGTTTCATTTAACATGCCTATGCCTGTGTAATAAAGCAGGTAGAAGATAACTTACCTCAGTAGGTCCTGTGCTCTGTGTTTGATGGGTCTGGTTTACCATGATGCATGCACTGCCTACAGATCATTAGCTTTAATGGTGGCTAAAACTGGAGTTAGCAAGCGCTCCTCTGTGACTCTTTCTACTGCATATGCTGTTGTTTATTATTAACCTGTGTCAACAGCCCTTCCAGTACTTTATAAGCCACATTACACTGCTCTTTACACCTGATGCTGTTAAAAGTAACATTTTCAGAAAGCTTTTGTGGAATACTGTATTGATGACAGCACTTAGACTTCTGTGTGCTCTCTTTTCTTCTTGTACTTTTAAGCTTTTGGAAATGCAATCACATTTAGAATTCCGTCCTTGTAGCTGTTTCTTGCCAGAGAGGTCAGCCAAAAACATGCAATTAACATCAGTGAAAATTTTGATGTGAAACTCTTTGAGAAGTCTGTGATTCTTTTGACGTTGTTATTCATTCTGACATTTAATGTTTTTCTTCATGTATTATACCATCACCCTAAAAATATGATTGCAAGTTTTGAAACTCATAGTACACAAATCTTTTTTAAACTAAAAAAACCCCAACTGAACCCAAAATGAAAAAAGTGAAGATTTTGAGTGTATCTGTATATTCTGTTAACACGGTAACAAAATCTAGACTCATATCTCGCATCATGTCAATTCAATTAATACATGTCACTTTGTCCACCATAATAGTTCACATTTTTACATAAACTCCAGTTTCTCAGAGACTGCAACAAAATGTTTTTTTAGTTTAAAATTGGCCAGACATTATTAAATAATAATCAGTACAATACAATCAGTCGTTTTATTCACAGAGATTTATTAGTCTATCCAGAGACATACATGGTAACCTTGCTAAGTTATCTGCTTTAGGCACAGAGTTGAATGACACATGTTAACAGTTAAAATAGTCTGTAGACAATTATATTTTTTCTCATTTTTCCACTAAGCCATTAAAAAAAAAATAGCGTGTCATTCTGCTTGAAGAAAGGATTGAATATCTTTGTATAAAAAGGCAACACAGGTTTTTAGTGTAAAGAAATCTGAGAATTTGCCTCCATAGACTGTACACATTATTATTGAACTTTGGCTGATTTCTTAGATTTGGTCAAAGTAATTGATTAACCTCAGTGGAACACCTTTTGGAATTTTCTGATCTATGTGCAATAGGTTTTGTTAGTCTAGGAAAAATAGATTTAGTGATACTTCGAGATGGTATTCCATCCTCTATTGAAATACAGACATTCTGTCTATCAGGAGGCCTTAAGACAAGTTTCCATTAAAAGCAAAATGACAGCAAGGTCATTAAAATATCCCAGGTTTTTTTTGGACTGGGAGATCTGCCGAAGCAAACCAGCTTCCTACTTCTGCATATTTGTTTAAAGTAAGATTACATGATTTTAAAATACTTTGTTCCAGTGTTTTATGATCTGGCAACTTTGATTGTTTTCTACTGTTTCATACATTTCTCGGCTTTAGAAAACAAGGTGTCATCTTTGTTCATTTTCTCTGGATTTCAGATGATGATGGTTTTAGCCTCATGCCAAACACAACTTGTTTTGGTTTAGGCTGACCAGTCAGTTCTAGCCACAGTCTGTCACTACTTGGACACTTCTGTAGCTGGTAGATGCTGGAATTGGCTAAGCCTCTCTCAGTTTTAGTGCTTTGCTGGACAGATTCAGTCTGTGATAAACATAGGACTGCCAGAGTCGCACGCCCATATTTAAAACCTTTCATTTTTAAGTAGTTACTGTGCATGCTAGCTCAAATAAATTGTCACTTGATACAAACAGGTTTTGCAGTCCAGTCTGGGATTGTGTGGCTTGAAACATCTTGTAATGCTGTGCTGGGGAATTACTGAGTCCAGCCTGAGTGCCGAGTACCTTAGTCCAGCTAAATACTGGGTAACTTTCTGGGTAGCTGACAGCTAATAGAGCTCCGCTGAGCTCAGCACTGATGTTTGAGGTGGTTAAGCTGAGTACAGAACATTCACTCCACTGTTAAATCATTTGAGGCTTTCTGACTCAAAGATAGCTATCAGTATGCACATGGGAAAAGATGAAATGTTTTCACAGAAAATTGGGATCCTGCTGGATTCCTGCTTTCCCATTTGCTGCCATGATTTACTTACATCTCTGTTCAGGATTGAAGGAGACACAGAGACTACTGTATCTGAGTTAACCAGCTAGAATGATACAGCCTCATCTTGTTTTTGATTGCTGGATTTCTTTACATCAAATTCACTCTAATAAGAAATAGTCTACTGATGAACCATATTAATGATAAAGTCCCAATCTATGGATTATATCATTTTACCTCTATCCTTCAGTAAGACTTTTTAGTCTCACCATCCTCAGTTTCCAGATTGATTAAAAATAAATTCATTCTAAATCAAAGCAGGAAAAATGGATCTATAAAGTTTCTTTAATGCTTCCCAATTGAACTGATGTGGAAGTGAAGTGTGATAGATCAAAGTATAATAGGATTTATTGCACATATTGGGTATACACAATTATTTCTGTTTCCTTTAGTTTTATATGTAGTGAAATGTACAGAACTAAAGATGCTTTACCAAGTGAACTAAGGCTGGCTGTGAAAGACACAAATAGAGAAATCTCTTTTACCTTCTTGTGTTTCTTGGGAGTAACTGAGCAAGTCTCTCTCCTCAGAGGTGGACCTTTGCAACATTGACAGTTGCAAAGTACATTTTGCTTTAGCTTCTCTCTGGAAACTAGTATGCCCTGTGTATGAAACGGAATGGGAATAGTCCATTGAGATTATCTTTAATGTCTCCTGTCAGCTTGGCTGAAAGTCTTTTCGAAAGTGCAGCCCTCAACATATATTCAGCATGTGAGTTTATTTCACAGTCTGCATCTCCATAGTGGTCCACAAACTGGTAGGGTCTCAAAAACTAACATGGCAGATCCAGAAGACAGAGCTGCACGATACTGCCCTGTTTTGCAGGCTTAGCAATAAAGCTTAGAAGTCCCCAGCAAAAGTAGAGTCGCAGAGATAACAATCTTTTATTACTAACCAGCCTTAGTTTCTCCCCACTTTCAAACTGGACTGAATTTTTCCTAAACTGGAACTTCTGTGATCTTGCTCAAATTATTTCCTTAATAACCCTTCCTCTATGTTTTCAAGTGGTCAGTAGTTCCCTTTCTCTGCTTTTAACCTTCTTTTTACACTTTCCTCCATGTATACTTCACACTTTCCTCTTTTGTGTGTATCTCATGTACCTCTTCTCCATTCTCATACACTTCTCATTTCTCTGTTCCCATGTAGCAGACTCCTCTACTGTCTGTCTCTTCATCAGTGTCTGAGACATATGTGTAAAATCAGAGTTCTCCCAAAAGGATATCGATCCATCCTGGAAGGGATCTGCTTATTGACACAATGATGGTAAGAAAGGAGAGAAATTCTTCATTCTTCCTAGTCAAAAAATCATTTATAGGCTAGCAAATGTAGGGTTAGAAGCCATCTTTCAGGCTGAATTGAAAAGTAGTTGCATTGTTACTACTGGTTTGATTCCACAGGTCCCTTTCCCAAATGCGGCTTCATTGTGCAAAGTATCAAATTGGAGTTTCTTGCAGGACTCCCATTTGGTGCTGCCTCAGAGTAACCCTGCATTACAAACCGTGGTCTGGTCTTCTCCAGTGGGTTGCCAGCTGCAGTGGAGCAGCATATGGGCAGTAGCACAGGCTGTAAAACATGTTTGCTAGAGAATGCCACCCTTTCTAGTGGTCCATTTGATAGTCTCTAGAGTCTCAATGTTCCTGTCATTAATATGTTCTAATAAACCATATGTTAGAAATTAATATGTATGTGACAAGCCCTTTAACCCTTTCAGAACTCAGTGGTTTGTTTTTGGTTTTAGAATTTATCAGGTTGGATTTTTTGAAGGCATGGTCTGTAGTCACAGGAGGAATTTGGAGCTGCCTACAGCATTTTCTGCCCAGATTAAGGTCATGTCACTGTTTCTGCTGTGTTTGAAAAGATGAAGGAAAATGATGCTCTGTATGTAGAGTTCTCAAACAAGGTTTTAGGCCAACAGCAATTTTTTTTTTCTCATCTTAAACAAAAAATGACTACAGATTCTTTCCAGTGCTTCATAAAACATTCTGCTTATTTTTATGCAGAATAAATGAATATAAGTCTGAAAATGTCAAGGAAACATACTTGTTTGGATTACATTAGAAAAAAATTTAGATAACCCTGAAGAATTTATGCATCCTTCTCATACCACACTCCTGCTCTAATGTCACGGCTTATATGTAGGTCAGGGGTTTCTGAAAGTGCCAGTGGTGTATGGCTTTTGTCTCCGCAGACAGGCTGAGCTGTAAGCAGCACACAAGCCAGTAGCATGCTGACGGAGGGACCCGATGTATGTTGGCACGTGTCTAGACTGAATTTCTGTCCTGGTGGCAGAGTAACTCTTGACATATGTTTACACAAGAAATGGATTGTGTCGAGGGTAGGCGGGAAAGCAGTTTTAGAATTTGTGCTGTGCGTTTGAAAAGCAGCTGCGTTTGAATTAGTGCCTGCAGATAAAAAATTATTTTCCTCTGATGAGTAAGACCCACATCACAAGGGGATTGCAACCATGACTTCCAGTTTTAGGAATTTTACAAGCTGGGGTGTCTTCCTTAGAAAGGCTTCTCCTTAGTTGACCTCACAGATAGGGAACTAAATGCAATCCACTTAATATCTGGAAAAGTTTTATCCGCTAGAGGAGTCCTAAAAAAAGATACATAATTAATCATGGGGTGCTAACAAGAAAGATCACTCTCTATAGAGGTATAGCAAAGACTAGATAAGGAGTAGGAAGGTGTTTTGGAGGGGATTTAGCATTCAAATGGATGTAGCAATGAGGAGCCATTGTGTTCAAAGCCATTAATTGCTGAGGATAAAGAAGGAAAGTGTAGTAAAACAATTATGGAAAAAGGATGGAAAAAAAAATGGAAGCAAGTGTCTTGATAAGAGTTTGCTTTAGGGAGAGAAAGAAAGGCACACATTTAAGTTGTGTTTTTTTAGGATGGGGATAGGAGTGAAAAATAACCCTCAGTTACAGCTTTGCATAATAGAGATGAAAATGGTCATGTGCCAGCTCTAAAAAGCTGAGATTCAAGTATTTTAATTTCTTTTGAATTTCTTTCAGGCTTGTGGGGAAGGGTTCTGGGCAAAAATTTTTCATTAGGTCCACAACTTTTATCTGCAGACTAGACTGGTTTAATTTGGAATAGCATGTTGTGAGATCAGATTGAAGTTCAGTTTTAAAACTAATACTCTCACCTTTTAAGCTAGCTTCGGCTTAGAGGTTGTGACACAAATGTTTTGGTCTGTGTATGCCAGGCTGCTGAATACTGTTTTTTTTCTGTCTGTGAACAGGGTGGCTGCCACTTGCTGAGGTGCTTCACATCTCAGGAGCTCTTTTAGGACCTCTTTTAGTCTGCTTGTACCCCTTCCATGATTCAAATCCTTTCAATAAACAGTCTCTTTGAAATTGCTTGCTCTAAGCTTAGTTTCTGGGTGTTTCAAAAGCCAGTCACTTTCTTCTGGCTGCAATAAAGACCTTGAAATTTATTTTTTTCTAGGATATTGAATTTCAATGTTTTATCATTTTTCCCCCAAGGAAGGTATGTGAACTACACAGAAGTTGTCTTTCTGGAGTTTGGCCAGAAAGAGTGCTTTTCTGCCTGAGTTTAGACATCTGTTCAGATGCATTTCTGAATTTGGGCCAAGATTTGTAGCCTGGTTTTGGAGTTCAGAGAACAATAAGTGAAAATCATGCATGAAAATCGTTTTTTTAAATGTTTTTCTAGATGTGGGAACAGTATTTGCCAACAAATTATTTAGTCATTTCCAAGAAAGAATGAGCTTGATGAGGTAGCCTTTCGTGTAAAAAAAACCAAAGGACAATATCCTTTCCTGTTAGTTGGCCTGATTAGATTTTAATTCTTCGAAATTAATTAAAAGAGAGTTTCTGTGAAACAGTGTTCACAAATGAAACTATTTCTTTGTAATAGGGCAGTAGTGAAGAAGAGTTTATATTTATAGGCTTTTTGTTTAAATCTGTACAAATATGTACACATCTGTTAACTAACAAGCTCTTGAAAATATCTTGGTTATAACTGACAATGATTTTTTAGAAGTGTGGATAACTACTGTGGGAATTATTATGGTAACATACACTTCATTTTGAAAATGTATTGTCTGGTAAAGTGATGGAAACAGGCCATCAGAATTTGTACTGATGGTGTGTTGTTCTTTATAAATTAGCTTTTTTATTGATGATAGTAGTTGTGGACAAGTGGTAAAGATGACATGCTTCCCTGCAGAACTGTGTAATTACAAGGTCTCTGAAGAACTGTGTTAACAGGTTGAGATGTACTGTCTGTGTGAGCTGACTGTATCTCATAATGCCATCAGAATTATAAGATACATAATTCATAGTCATTTTGATTGTAAATCAGTGGGACAGGAAAGGACTACATTTCTCTCTGTGAAAGCATTGTTCTGAAAAGTATTATTCTAGCTTAGTATTTCATATTCAACTACAGTCATTGACTGGCTAAAATAAGTTTGGAATATTAATGAGATAAAGACCATCATTTTTAATTCAGAGGAAGCAGGAGGTAGTGTGAAAATATAGTCAAGTTGACATTAAAAGCTTTAAATGAATTTTTATCCTGATTTTTTTATATGTAGATACCTGCAGTATCAGTCTGGTTTTGAATCTGAACTACTCAAATGTTACTAAAGGCATCCTACATTTCCTTTAAATAGTAGGATTTTACATTTCCTGGTTCTCACTTCTTCAATATCTCTATTATTTACTTTCACCAAGAATTTTGAATATAAAATTTGCATCTCTAGGCATACTTGTTTTGACTCAAACCTTCAAAGATTCCTATCACTGCATATGATTTGCATGGAGTTTGGTCTTCTAATTCTTCTTTGATGGAAGTGAGGAACATTTTTGTATTCTGTGAATTTCTGTAAGATGGCCTTATATAAGGCTGAATTCAAATTGTGTTAGGACCTAGAGCATAGCAAATCAAGGCTTACACACACCCAGATTTCAATCTAATGCAGGATCCAACCCAGTCTGTGTACTCAGGCAGGACTATAGGGAAGTGCTCCCAGGACCCGGTTTAGATGGGACTTTAATGATCTTCATTAAGAAAGCATTTTTGGGAAATACCTTCTTACTATTTTATACCAGAATTTTAGAGATTTTCAGATTTTTAAATTTTGTTTTGAGAACAATATGCTAATTTAAACATGTCTGAATACTAAGATACAGCCTGAGGCTGTTTGCTTTTCCTTGCATTTGTATTCTTGTCTTGTTGGGGCAAGCAGTGATCCAGAAATGTAAATACAGGCTGTATAACCTATGAGAGCAGCTGAACACAGAAAAATTGGCCAGATACAGCCTAAGATAAGTCACTACGTTTAAAACTTCAACTGTGCTTCTCAGATCAGCCCGAAGTACAAGTTAAGGCCTATTCTCTGCCATCTACATGGACAAACTAGGATTCTTCTGAGTTGTAGTGCCTTTTACTGCTCCTTCCCTCTTGCGAATGTACTGATGCTGGAGATAGATGTTTCTGCTTCAGATCAGGGAGTCACAGTGTTTATGCATCAGACCAGGGATTCATCATAGAATCATTTGGGTTGGAAAAGACCTCTAAGGTAGTTGAGTCCAACTGTGGCACTGCCAAGTCCACCACTAAACCATGTCCCCAAGTGCCACATCTGCATGTCTTAAATACCTCCAGGGATGGTGACTCCACACTTCCCTGAGCAGCCTGTTCCATCACCTAACAACCCTTTCAATGAAGCAGCTTTATTGAACAGCCAGCCTAAGCCTTCCCTGGCACAGCTTGAGGCCATTTCCTCTTGTCCTGTCTCTGGCTGCCTGGAGGACAACCCCCACCTGGCTACAACCTCCTTTGAGATGGTTGTAGAGAGCAATTAGGTCCCCCGAGCCTTGTTTACTTGAGACTAAACAACCCCAGCTCTCTCAGCCTCCCCTCATCCTACATGTGCTCCAGACCCTTCACCAGCTCCATTGCCCTTCTCTGGACACACTCCAGCACCTCATTGTCTTTCTTCTCCTCACACAGTGACTTCATAGAGCGAGATTTAAAATGTCAGGCAGCTCTTGGGCTACCAGTGAAAGCACTGCAGGAACCTGCTGTTCTTCTGTGTTTGGTTCAGTTAGCATGATAGAGATGTCTCTTCTGAGAAGTCTCATAGCTCTTGTGTGTAAGAAACTGCATGGAAAAACAGCAACAAAGAAGAGATAATAATAGTAAATAATAATTAAAAAAAGCTTTATAAGAAGGATCTTTATGTTCATATTTCAGGTCCTTAGCCATCTGTTCTGTTTCTCCAGGTTAGGAAGAGACTTCTGAGAACTCAGTTACCACAGAATTGCTACCCTCCTTTCTGCTGAGCCATAACCAGTTAGGAGGACATAAGTATGATGGGGCAAGAGCACTGGCTCACAAGTGAAGTCTTACTTCACCCCGCTTTGGGAATTCGTCTCGGAGCTTAGGACAGCCACTCATACCAGTGGCATAGCTCTAAAAGCAGCATGCAGCATCTGATCAACAAAAGTTTGCCAGATGCTGTTGTGATACACATTTTGGCTGACTTCTGACTATTCTGGGGCCTCTTCCATTTGCAAGTTGGCATTCAAGGTAAGGTCAACATTTGCCTACAAATCCTGCCAAACCTTTCCTCCATCACCATTAGAAGCACACAGAAGTGTCCCCTTTTGCTTTGCCTGCTAGCCAGTAGGCATCCACAACTGCCAGGTTAAATTGCCCCCTTTGTTGTACCTGCCTGGGGGTGTTTGGTGCAGGCATCTAGCTGAATGGATGTGGAGAAAGACCAGGATTTTATCCAGGTCTTATCTTTTATCCAGGATAGCACCTTAAATCTCCCTTTTTACACCTTGGTGTCAACCTTATTGCGCCTGAGTGTGCCTGCGTTCGAGGTTTTCCTGTTTCTTCAGTCTCCATTGAATGTACATCCTCATCAGACAGAGGAAAGGAATTCCTTAGTAGCTCTTCAGTTAAATATAATTCATACAAATCGAGAAACAAGCACACCAATACATGAGTCTCACCTCATAGCAGAAAAAACTATTCTGCAAATACATAGTAGCATCCAGATTTTTCTTTTCCAAGATTCTTCCAATAATATTACAGCCAAGAGGTTTTCTCTCTTTCTGTCTCTCTCTCTTTTTTTTTTTTTTTTAAATCAATATCAGTTCTTTAAGCAGTTTAATTTTGTGTGGCACTGTAATAGCAAAGTCTAGTGTATGGGCTAAAGCTAATTTCTGGAATTGCAGCCAGAAGAAACTAAGAGGCAACAATATACAAAACGTAGTCTCAGTTGTTCTGAATGTATGCATTGCACCCTGGAACCCTCTGAGATCTCAGCTGGTTCTCAGTATTTTTCCTGTACTTTAGATTGTCCAGATGAAAACATGAGAACATCCAAATGAGATGGATGTCATGGATGGATGTTGCCCATACAAGAACAGAACTGGAAGGAAAATTTAGAACTTAATACTTTTAGGAGGACCTGGAGAAGGTTAAACACTTGTATTTGGTCTGAGATGTTGGTTTTGCCTATTAAATGTGAAAATGATGAATTATTAATGTTCTTGTTAACATTAAATAGCAAAGCTGTATTAAATTCTAGAGTGCTTTACTGAAGTGATTAGGTAGAATGTGGCCTTTAGAGTTTTAAAGGAGATATATGGCACAGCTAGATACAGAAAAATAGTCTCCCCAGCTGAGTATCAGTGAGCAACTCCATCAGGATTGTGAATATAATTAGCACCTTTCCTGATAAAAATTCTTTCAGTTTTTACATGTTTATTTAAAAGAACTGGAATAATTTTTTCAAATAAAACCAGCTGCACTTCTTAAGAAGTACTTGTCTTTAGAAGCTCTTTACAAATGGCTTTTTGTGTATACATAGTGAATATATTAATGCTTTTTTTTATATCCTGGGTCAAGTTGTCCTGAGATCAAATGAGGCAGATGTGCAGAACAAGAGGAATGAGAAGGAACAAAATTTCCATTGAAGTGTCTGAATCTGTTAAAGAATGGGATTTTCCTCAGTAACTGTGCAGAGCCATGCTTAATGTACCTTTTAAAATGTACCTTTAAGATATGAAGAGTTGCCTTGGAACTGGAACTGGCCAGTTGACTGGAAAGTCAACTGATTGCACTGCCTTAAATGTAGTGGGAGGGCACCAAAAGGAGGATTGAGTCCACCAGATTTGTTCATCTAGCTCGCACCTGAATTTTAGGCGCTCAGACAGTATTCCTAAGTCTCCTTATGCCATTAATTATTGGTTTAGAGGACAAGGACCCTGGAAAGCTCCTACACGGAGCTCATGTCTTACCAAACTTTGGCAA
The DNA here is from genome assembly GCA_013397115.1 of Edolisoma coerulescens. Taxonomy (NCBI): domain Eukaryota; kingdom Metazoa; phylum Chordata; class Aves; order Passeriformes; family Campephagidae; genus Edolisoma; species Edolisoma coerulescens. The sequence goes on from VWZW01001014.1 coordinate 792,940, forward strand.
CTAAGTTCTCCCGAGGAAGAGTTCCTGCTTTTTCTTTAATTGTTTAGGCAGCAGGCACAGATTGAGGAGGTTTGTGTCATTAGGTATCTACTGTTTCAGTGGGTTCCCTTCAGCAGGGCATGATTTCTTCTTTGTATTTTCAGAGCACCAAGCTCTGCTGAATCTTTTTGCAGTGGCCTGGAGCAGCACTTAATTGGAAATATTCAGTGTTAATATCTGTGATGGCTCTGAAAATCAGGATGAGAATCTTACCTGGCTGTGAGCCAGGTCACATCCAGGCTGTTCTTCCACTTCCACCTCCTTGTGTGATACCATTCAGAAAGTCTCAACACTAACCATTACCTATCTGTTCTGCTATATATAAAGCAACTGATATTCTTCTCTCCCAATATATCTGTTTACTGGAAGAGTGATAGGACTTTTTTATCATTTTTGTCAGCAAACATAAGAGGTTGAGAATCACAGCACTTACAGGAACCCTAATACTAGATGCCTCTCTGGAACAGTCTTGTTTTAAAATAAAGTTCTAGAAGACAGTTTTTTCTTCCTTCAGTTTGTATAAAGGTTCACTACATGTTCCGCTTTTATGTTTCATGTTGTTATCACAACAACAAGTTTCTTGGCTGAAAAATCATTTATTCTAGGTAGTAAATGTTTCATTATAGTTAACAATAGTGAGGTTTCTTTCAACATGAGGTATAATGGAGATAACACTGCCAAGAAAAGTTAAATTACTACTTCCCACATTATAAGCCTGAATCGTTGAGGCTTCCTGGGTACCTTTTCATAGCAAGTTTCACTAGCAGGAGAAAAATTAGCAGTTTTCAGAAAGTGTGAATTTGATAAAAGGCACCTTTATGCTTCATCATTGCTATATACACAGATTTGCTTCTAGCAACTGTAACAGACATTTGCACATGCTAATATTCCAAAAAAAAAAAAAAAGGATATTTGAAGTCCATGAAAAGAATGCCCTTAAAATAATGTGATGATTATGGAGTCTATTTAGAAACTTCAGTTATGGAGAGATTTCGTTCTCTTCAGTGTTTCTCAAAAACACACTCTGCTAATCTGTTTTGTCTGATTAATATCAGATTCAGAGTCTCTTCATGATTTATTTTCATAAAAACAGATGTTATAATTTGTAGTGGAATGGAGACATATTCTGGGCATTATGTAACCTCCTTTGGCATTAACTTATGCTACATGTTTTTCCTTCATTTTGCCACAACATTGTTATTGTACCCAAATGGTTCTCAACATGTTTCCATAGATACTTGACATGTTCAGACTGTGCAATACATGCCTTGGTCTCACAGATAGCTCTTGTTTTTAGACTCTGAGATCTGCTACACCCATAGTTTTCAAATCATAATCGATACTGGTTATAACACAGCAATTTTGTTAACATATTTCAGTGCTGTCCCCCAGCTCTTCTTTTGTAGCCTGTGATGAATTTTGCAACATCTCTGCTTGCCCCTGAAGTTTGCATAGAGTGCTATGGGCTCCCTTAGTGGGAACCCTCTCCACACCTGCAGGTATTGGGAGAGGTGGGGGACTGAAGGTGAAGGCTCCAGATCAGGCAAGAGAAAGAACAGATGATTTGGGAAAACTGTATGAGCATGAAGGACTTATGGAGAAACAGCTAGATGCTGGAGCCTCCCTATAGATAGTCTGGCCTGATGTGACACTTCTGTGTTTGCATTAGTTTGAGGTTCTCCTTCAGAAGTTGCTGCTCTGCTTGGGCCCTGCTAATTAGCTCCAAGTTTTTTTAGTTAGCTCCTAACCAGAGGACTTGTCACAGCACTTGTAGGCAATTGATTGGATCATATTTTAAGTCACTGGGAGCAGTGATGTACCTGAATCATTCTTTTGTGCTACCCCAATCTATTTCTGCCTCCTGAGATGAAAAGGAAGGACCTGGCTGACATCAAGAACAGATACAAAGTATGCTTTGTACATGCACAACAACTCTTTGACTGTCTTTTGTAGAGAGCTTTTCCTCTTCCACAGACTTAATTTCTTGCTGTTTCTTTAAAATCCTACTGGTTCAATGGCCAACCTCAGCTGGCAGGGAAGGCAAAGGAGTTAGATTTCTTTTGAAGTAAAGACGATTGTTACTTCAAAAGCAGGTCAGCGGATGGGCTTGGACTGGGAAATGACATTTTATCTGGATGTTTTGAGAGACTTGAAAACCTCTGGGTTGCAGCTGCAACGTATCTAGGAAGGAGTATGCTCTATGAGCCAGATCAAACAGGCTGAACACCCCAAAAAGTACAAGAGAACATCTTCCAGTCTTCTGGTACAGGTATTTTTACAGGCCCTGCTGAGATGAATGTAGGAGCCTATGCTGGGACTAAGCTAGGGCAGCGCTACCTAGAAGCACGGGTGCCCCAGCCACTGGATCTGATGGAGCAAATCTGCATCAGCCATTCCCACTCATTAACTGTAATTTTTGTCAGTGGAGAAGTACAGGAAGTAATAAATGATTACCTAGTAGTCCCCATCCTCTCAATTTAATTTAGAAAATTTCTAGTATGCAGATCTTACACAAGTGGAACAGATTACAGCTGTATGGCCTTCATATTCCTCTGCCAAGTATTGCTTATGGTAATTTTCCCAAACTTAAAAAAAGAAATTATAGAGAAAAGGCAAGATATGTTTTATCTTAAGTTATTATTATATACATATACATATATATATAAGTTATCTTAAGTAATTTTTGATAATTCCTTATTATGCCAAAACAGTTAAAATACATTCAAAAGAAGTAAACAATTACTTTTGTAATTTCCAAATGGAGACAGTTTGAAAATCTTCAGCCTTTTGTAGATACCAAGTGGTGTCTACATGTCCAGGAAGCAAAATTATGGACATGGTCTTTATCAGCTCATGTTGCAAAGGAGACCAGAAGAAGAAAAAGCATAATTAATATGAAAAAATGTCATTTATGAGTTTCTGTGTTTCTAAATTAGAAACTGACATTAAAAAAAAAAATCATCAATAGTTTTGGTTTGTTCAGTTTTTGCTGAACGAAGTAGCAGTTTTGCTGCTAATCAAAGTCAGTCTGAAATTTGGCACTCACCTGCAGGCTGTTCTGCTTCAAAACAGAGCATTGGCCAAATATATGCAATAGGTAGACTAATAACAAATTTTTAATAGGAAGGAAAGTATTCTCTGTGTTCATACACTTGAAAGGATGTTTCAGACTTTTCTGTGTATATTCAAGAGCAGATATGCCAGGATAATGGCACTTTATCATTGCAGTTTGACTCCTGCCAGGGCCACATTTGCTGTTGGCTAACAAAAGTGTTGATGTCAATGCAGCTATACCACTTGACTTTTCAGCTGTTCATCTTTAGATTTCTGTCAATGTTTACCTGTAACAAAATGCTCAGAAAAGTGAAAGCACTGGAAGTTTCTGCTTCCAATTGTGACAGAGACGAGCATGAAGATTTACGTGACTGTGCATTCTTTGCGTGCAAGTGTATTGACAAAGATTAGGTTGTGTGCAGGAGGATGCACTTTTTTAATATTTGAGCTCCACACAACACATTACAGTAGCTGAGCATAGCTGTCTGAAATTAATAGTTCATCATTGTGATTTAACTAGAGAATAACAACAATTCTATTCCTTCTGCAGAGTGGCATTAGTTCGTGGCAGCATATTGATTTGTAGGATTTAGATCTAACTCTCCTAGCTTGAAAGATTTAGTATCTCTGACTTCTTCCCGTGGTTCATCATGGTTTGCAGCATTTGTTTCTTGTAGTATCAGCCTTAAGTGTATTGTAGGTAATAAAATGTACTTCAGGTGATAAATGAGGGCATGTAGAACTGGAGTTGTGGAGTGTCAGCTTCTGGGCTAAATATCCATGTCAGAATTTCCAGTGGCCATTGCAGGGGACTGGACTCACTGAGATGCTTCCTCCCATTCCTGTGTTCCTGACGGAATTCTTTGAGCCTTTCAACAAAATATTCCAGGAGGTTTGATGATGTTTACTTAAACTTGCAGAAAGCTTTTTTTAAAAAGTCCCTTGCAAACAGTGCCTGCAGCTACTACAAATGAGTGGTTTAAGGTCACTTCAGGAGTCACGGTCAAAGATATTACCAAAAGCAGGTTTTAGTATAAATTTGTGGAAGCATGACTTAACAGAGTTTGATGGCAAGGTTCACTCTATTACTACGGAGATGAAGCATACAGGGAAAGTAGAATTATAATCAATTTTACATGGCCAGGGCCATGGGTAAGGGTAAGGGTGCAAGGGCTAAGTAAAAGAGATTTCCCCATTGAGTCATGAGTTATGGAGTGGACCCCCTGCTTTCTAAACTTTTGATGGAACCTAAGTGCAGCTCAATCCAAACTTTATCTCAGACTTCGCCAATGGGATATCTAAAGGACTTAATAGGTAAATCCTGCTGTTGAGTCACAAGATTCAGAATGGACTCCCTTGCTTTCTAAACTCCTGAGGCAGCCTAGGTGTGGCTGAGTCCAGTCTTAGCCTCAGACCTGGGCAGTGGTTTATGTCTGAAGGATTTAGCAACGCTCAATAATTGACTAATTTAATATTTACAAAGTGATTCAATAGGATTAACCTTAATCAAAACAGTAACTCAGTTATCTCTGGGTGTTTAAATCAATTCACACATGCACGCACACAGACACAAAGATGTGTGTGTGCATGTGTGTATGTATTTATATATATGCACAGAGGTACTTGTTAAAAGTTCCACTTTGTTTCACTGGAGTGTCAGTGAATTACTCACACTGAATGTCTTGGCATTTCTCAGTGGGAGAGGCTTGAGTGTCAGGGACTGGGGTATGTCAGCCCAGGCTGACTCATCAGCTTTTGGTGACAGTCCTCCTGGTACTGCAGCTTGACAGTCTGCAAGCTCTGAGCAGCATCCCACTCTGAGGGACATGATGGTACAGCCTGCTGTGGTCTGGTAGAACTCTGAGGGCCTCACTTAGGACCACTGTTTATAGGGTCACAAGATGATTGCCTTTTTTTTCATTAGACCATTTCCATCCTGGCTATAACCCAAGTTGATAATTACTGAAATTATTCAAAAGCCCAGTTTCACTGGGGTTGTGATTCAGGTGTGTAATGTTCCAAGGCTATATGGGGATGACCAATTATTTCTTGTTCCCCACCTTTGATCAGGCAACAGGTGTCCCTGATACGAACAGTGCCATTCCACTGTAGCCATGCAAGAGTTCCTGGTATGGTCAAGGGACATTTCACTGCCCAGCTCATTACACAAAGGCCAGGGCCTAACGAGAATTATTGAAATTGTAGAGCTGGCTTGAGGAGGTAGAGCAGAGCCTGGGAGGGGTAGGGGATGCACCACCACAAAGCCCTGTACTGAGACTGCAGGACTGCCATCCTTTTGGGCACCTTCTCTTACAGAAAGTCTGGCATTTCTAACTCTCTATGTTATATAATTTTACTGGCACAATATAACAGCAAGAATAAACACTTACTAGGTAATATAAAACTTGGACAACAAAGTCCTGTCTCTGCAGAATCAGTGGAAAAATCTTAACCTTATCAATGGGGTCACTTGGTGTGTTTGTACTGTCTGCAGGTTATGATGGCTGTCCAAGGTGGGCTAACCTGCATGTTCAGAGGAGTAGGCTGGGCATGTTCAAGGAAAGCTTCATAGGGCCTGATGTATTCATGGTCCAGATAGTCTCCAAACCACCCAGTGAAGACAGTATCTTGCCATACTCTGCAGAGAATGCTTGCAGTGACCACTCACTGGCTGCAGTGAGACAAGTCTCAGTTCAGAGCTCTGCTAGAGGACATGGAGCAACCCGGTCTAAAGAGGATTAGGATGTAATTTTCCATGAAGACAGTAATTTTCCATCCACTATTGACCCTTGTTAGCAAAGAGCTGATCAAGTGGAATACGGGGCCAAATTGTTCCCGTGTGCCTAATGAAGGGGGCTGTGCCCTGGGGCCCTGGTGCATATCCAAGAGGTCTTACATTCATAGATTTATTGAATCACAGAATGGTTTGGCTTGGTAGGGACCTTTAAAGATCGCTTAGTCCAATACTCCTGCCAGGGGCAGGGACACCCTTCACTATATCAGGTTGCTCAAAGCCCCAATTTTGAGCACTTCCAGGGATGGGGCATCCACAGCTTCGCTGGGCAACCTGTTCCAGTGTCCCACCAGCCTCACCGTAAGAAATTTCTCCCTTATGTTTCATCTAAATGTGTCCTTTTTCAGTTTAAAACCATTACCCCTTGTCCTCTGGCTATAGGCACTGGTAGTAATTGTCTTTTTTACAAGTCCTGTTTATGTACTGAAATACCACAATAAGGTCTCCCTGCAACCTTCTCTTTTCCAGGCTGAACAACTTCATTTTTTCCAGCAGAGCCATTTGGCCTTGTATTGCTTGATATCCACCCTTCCTGCCACAGTGTATATAGTTGTGGCAGTTGCTAAGCATGCGAGGGATGAGGAAATGCTAAAATAGCAATGCTTTTCAAACAATAGAAGTTAAATAAAAAATAGTAGTGCTTATAGCATAGTATGGGACTACTTGCTATTTTTATCATGATCGTGCTTTTGTACTGCTGCTCCTTGTACATGCATTTGTATATCACCCAGTTTCACAGTTAAATTAAAAAGGATGAAGAACAACAGACACATGTAAAGGGATTCGGAGTTACAGATTGCAGAGCTAACAAACCCTTCAGATCTGCAGTGCAGTAATTTGTACTGTGTTATGGCACACTGGGTTTCAAAGCAATTCATACTCATTAGCAGAGAAAGTTAAATGTTTGTTTCAGCCTGATTATGGAGAAAATGGGTAATTTCAGCACCTAGTTAAGTGTATTACCTGCCTTTGTTAGATTATCATGTTTTACACTTGGTTTGTACTAATCCTTTTCAGAATTTATCAAAATAGAAATCTCAGCCATAATTTTCATTCTTCCCCTTACAAACTGGATGTTATGAAAAGACAGTAAAGAAATTCTGGGGGGTAAAATCTGATCTCATACATCCTTGTTAAGCTACCTGACCCTTTATTGTTCTGGATTTTGGCTAAATACATGAATGAAGGCCAATTAAGTTACTAATTCTCTAACACCAGTGAAGGCGTGACTGTCAGTAACCCCAAAGTAACAATGTTGTCAGGACTTCCCTATTTCCACTTGGTTTCAAATCTATTCACGTTACTGCTGAAAGTGATGTATTTTAAAATAATATACTTTAAACAACATAAAACAGCTGTTGCCACCTCTCCCCACCCCTCATGAGAATCCCATTCTGCCAGTCAAAGTGCTGTCCCAGGAGACAGTCTCTGGTGACAGTGCCAGCACTGACAATTGTCGTGGTCCTCACGCAGCAAAAGGCCTTCTAATGGCTTAGAAAAGTTATTAGAAAAGAATATTAGCTTCCCATTTTAAGGAGGTATTTTACCAAGTCAGTATTGGGGCTGTTTTTAAATTTATTTCTTTCAAAATCACAACAGAATAAATCACTTTCCACAAATGCCAATAAAGCATGAGAGTCTGCGCCTGCTGTAAAACTAAAATCTGAAATTTTAGCTAAAATTAATTAAGCAGTCACGTGTTCCTTTTCCCTCTTGCTTTCAAGAAAAAGTTAAAAAATAAAAAAGTAGCAAACTAGCATGACCTTTAAAACTAGAGAGGTTTAGTGCTTGTACTCCAAAATGAAAGGTTCAGGGTAACCAAGCAGGAATTAGCTATGTAGATTTTAGCTATGTAGAAATTTTAGCTAAAATTAATTAAGCAGTCACGTGTTCCTTTTCCCTCTTGCTTTCAAGAAAAAGTTAAAAAATAAAAAAGTAGCAAACTAGCATGACCTTTAAAACTAGAGAGGTTTAGTGCTTGTACTCCAAAATGAAAGGTTCAAGGTAACCAAGCAGGAATTGGCTATGTCTATATAGCTGTGTAGCTGTATAGACAGCACTCTGGCTAGAATGGAAATAGAGTAGAAATACTTAAAAGAAATTAGAATGTGCTTTCCCAGTAGAGCAGCTAGGACTGCATTTTACCACACATGTCCTTGTAGTTCTAGGTTTAGTGATAAATAGTGGAAATTCCTCTCAGTTAGGGATCTTTGTCAAGCTCTGATGCGCAGCAGTGTAGAGAGTTTGTCCTGTTGGAAAAAGGGAACAAGGGGAAGCTATCTGAGGGTGCATCAGAGGGTGGCACATGAGGGAGAACATTCAGGAGCCATTCCAAACAGGCATCCTGCACCCAGACCTGCTCTCATTTCCTCTCTTGCCCTGAAAGTGACTCCTTTTCACATAGTATGGGCACTGGCCCTCTCCCCTTTATGGGGTCATATGGATGACTCAGAGCATGGAGGGAGAGAAAGCAGAATGTGTGAAGCTCCTGTTTACCCTGCTTAGTCAAGTCTGACATCAACATGTTTCCTCTGGATCTTAAAAGCGGGTCTTGGTAACTCAGACCTAGTTCTGAGTCACTGGGAAATGGCCTCTTGGCATTCTGCGTTGACTTTTCCCAGAGTAACTTGAGAGTTCCTGAGGACTTTTCAAAGGCACTCCTATGACAGGTACTCCTGTTACAAATCAAACCGGATTTATCAGAAGGATCTCAGTCTGTGCCATTTTTAAATTTAAGTCTTGTAAATGTCCTTTTTTTTCAGAAATGAGAAGAAATATGTAAGCAGATACTGGAAAGAAGTGAAAGTTGGAGACTTCGTGCAGCTTCGCTGTAATGAAATTATACCTGCTGACATATTGCTGCTCTCCTCAAGTGATCCCGATGGGCTGTGCCATATAGAAACAGCCAACCTGGATGGTGAGACTAACTTAAAACAAAGACAAGTGGTGAGGAAGTTCTTAGAACTGGTAAGTCTCCATTCCTAACTCTCATTTAAGATAAGAATTTCTTTCAAGTAAGTAGTTGGTTACCAATACACTCCACACCAGCTAAATCTGCTTGATCTAATAGTGCTAATGAACTGTTATGGTTGTCATTAAAATGCTAGCACTTGCCAACAACTGACCTCATCATAGTATCAGAAGTTTTACCATCATTTTTCCCTGAATCTGAATAGGAATTATTTGGGGCAATTGTGTGTGGTTGGAAAATGTTGGAGAATTTTAATGGCTTCTATTGTAGCTTGATTCTTGAAAACACATTTTAACTGCCCAAGGAGAAGATACTTAAATATAAACATGTACTTCTCTTGCCTGCAAACCAGATCAGTTTCATTTAGGAATCTGCCTCAAACTGTTTTGCAGAATATCCCTCCAGCAGTTGGAGCATTAAAGCTTGTAAGATTTAAAGGGACAGCACACATTCGTTCTGGAGGTATCTGTGCTCAAAAACTGTTCTACCACTCTCTCACTGTGCTTATCTCTCCCCAACAGCACTATTTTGCAACAAAACATAATCCAGATCAGTTACTGTCAGCAGAATTAGAGGAAATTACCTGAAGTTTTACTTGCTTTAATGATCTTATTGAAATAGTATTTATTTGTATGCCGTCCTCTCCCATCCTTCTTGCCAGCTACCTCCAGTTTCCTGTATTTGTCAGGAAAAAAAAATTTAGAACTGAGCTACATCAGTTCTCCTCGTAGCACTTCTAATTTGAGGGATTTTGCAAACAATGGGAGCTGTTGCCCTTACCACTGTCATCAAAGGTAACTACAGAAGCCTGTGGTTGTACTGAGATAGATCAGCATTAATGAAGTTATTATCCAACCAACAGGATAAAAGTAAATATGCCTTCCAAATAGTCCTTTATGGTAGGTAGACCCTTTCTCTAAATAGCTTGTAAAAACATGAGATAAGGACTTGTTTAATAATCAGTGATTTCCACATAGAATTTAGACATGACATGGCAGCTACCACCATGGCAAGAAGCTTAATCAGCTACAGGCCAAATGTTTCAAAAACTCTTATCGTTTCAAAGTTAATTGAATTGCTGCTCAAACCTTCCATCCTGTTCCTGCTGGGAGGAAATCTCTCCCAGTGGATAGAGGTTCAAGGAGGTGCTCAGATGATGCTCAGTTTTCTGCCAACACAGACTTCTTGCGTGACTTCAGGTACATTATATAGGACAAAAACTGTAGATTTCATGTAGGTAACTGAATGCAGGCATGTTTTTCCATTTGTCGGTGCAGTTATAAGCTAAGGGCACATTCCAGCTGTGTCTCAAAGGGAAGGCACCAGGTCCTCCACTCATCCACAGCAGATGGTTGGATTTCTGTGACCCAAGACCACTGGACACACATCAGTAGGTGTTGGCAAACATGGTGAAATGAACTGATGCATCCAACTAGAAATTATCAGAAGACTGGTTTTCAAGACCCTTGCTGCCCAAAGGAGTCCCTTATACTGTCTTGGGATCCCCAGCTCCCTGGCAGCAGAGTAGTGATTCAGCCTTCCTGGAAGCTGTCAGGCTGAGAGGACACCTGCCAAGCCTACAGACTGCCCTGCTCTTGTGAGCTGTGGCATCTAGATGTGTGCCTGAGCCATCAGTGGTGGAGTCACTTCTGTGTCTTCAACCAGCGATCACATGCATGCATTAACACAGCAGGAAAACCAGCAGGGGGTACCCCAGCAACATTATGTTTGGCATACTCAATGAGGTTTAAATTGCTGATCCAAACCAGGCAGCTAAAGACTTCAGCTCTGGGGTTTGTACAGTTTGGCAAGACTTGTAACCTTTAGACTGTTGTGTGGAAGTGAGTGGTAGTGCCATTTCCTCCTCTTACAGGTTAAAGGTTATCAAAGACTGAATTGGGCCCATTGAGGAAGAAGGCTGAGGAAACAGTTCCTGTCTAGGGAAACATAGTGCCAAGCACATCTCAGTATATATGGCATGGCTAGCTCAGCATACCCTGCTTTACTGAGGAAATTAGTTATCGTGTAGATACTTGCAGTCAGCTTTGTAGACACCTGGCACACTTTGGATTTCCAGCCCATCCTCCTTCCATATCTTAGTTCTCTGTATTATAAGATGAATATGAAACTTTTCTGTCTCAGAAGTGTGCTCAGAAAAATGTGGATAAATATTTTTTAAAAATAAATTTCAGATCACAAGGTGCCAAGTTACAACAGCAGTGAGGTCCATAGTAAATTGTCAGGGGTTAAACTGAGGTCAGTGACAAAAGGCTCATTCATTCCAATGAAAACAGGACTGGTCCTCAAGGAGTCAAGTATTGAAAGAGAACTTGTAAGAAAACCACATGTGATTACCTCCCCTCTCTTAAAATAGCTGAGAAAGCAGGAAATATCCAAGCCTGGGTTCCCACGTCATCTAAGTTGTAGACAAAGTGCACACTTGCAAGTATGAAGTCTTCAGCAGCTGCAGCATCACAGAACCTCTCTGTAACAGCACCCCATAAGTTATCCAGAAGAATACTTGCCATCTTCATTAAAATCCTGGCCAAAACCTCTCTAAGCATACTGTTAGTTCATGCAGCATTGGCTTTCACACTCCATACTAGTAGGAATAGGCTCTTACTGATTTTTGAAGGTATTGCCTTGCTGAGAGACACGCAGCAGTGGGATACAGGGAGGTGCTTGGGAAATGTTGGATGAATAGTAGGACCACAGCCATGTAGCATGGAGTAAGAAGGTGATGCCTGTCTGTTGGACTGAAGTTCAGTTCCTATCTGGATATGTCTTAAGTTGTCACAGCTGGAGATAACTTACTGTTAGATCTCATAAAATATTTTGGATGACCAAAATTTTCTTGCACCTAGTGCTGACCCTCCTTTTGCCAAACCTGAGAGAAGCTTATTCCTAAATCTCTTACAGGACCTGCATCCCAATCTGTTCATGCATTGGCCGAGAATGCTTTTACATTTTTGTGTTAACACTGTGCTCAGCAGAACAACTCTCAGTTATGTTTATAGCTGTTTGGTTCTGTGTCATTCTGCAGCCCTGTTGTTCAAGCAGGAAAACAAATAAATTATTTAGTCCTGACCCTCTCTTTCCCACACTGCTAAACACTTTCCCTACCTCCCTTACAGAATGACGTGCCTTGTCATGTGGTTTATCACAGGACAAGAAACAGATTTTTTGGAAGCTTCTTTTCAAAGTATCAGCTGTTAATAGCTGTCTTTGAATAACGTCTCTGTATCAGTATCTCAAGTATTTAAAAGAAACTTTTACAAAGGTTGGCTTGTCTGTGCTTCATATATGAGCTAACTGATAACTTCAGAGCACATGCCTGTGAAGCAGGTCGATGAAGGACAGCTATTTCTATACCTATCACTCAGCTGGGCATGGGAATGGAGTGGCGGTGGCAGTAGGAACTGTTGTTTTAAGCCACTGCTATGCTTTCTTGATTCCATTCCTGCCCTGTGCGCACCCACACGATTTACGGCCCCGCAGGTCTGTGCTGAGCTCTCAGAGAGAGCCTGGTTGCCAGTGTGGGGTCACTGAAGTGGCGTGTGCACTGGGCAGTCCTCTTGCAGCCACTGCATTTTCTCCAAAGGCCAGCAAGGCCAGCACTGTTACGTTGGGTACAGCTGTCCTCTGGAAAGGCCACTGTTCCTCCAGCATCCTCTGAAGGATCTTTGTGTGTTTCTTTTCAGCAGTAACAGTGTATGAGGTCCATAGTCTCAGAGAGGAAAAGGCCTTACAGTCTCCCCCTTCCAAACCTTTGTTCAGAAAAGTAGCATTCTGATACCTTTTTAGCCTGACTCTTGAAGAAGCAGTAGGAAATTATAGAAGCTTTCTGTATCCTTGTCTCCGATGCTTTTTAGGCATTATTTTACTCTGAACATATTCTCAGAAGGTCCAGGGTCAGCATTTGTGTGCTTGGATTGTATCTCCCCACTTGTGAATTCCAGGAAACTGTTTTCCTGTATAGTGCAAGTGACCATAAATACTGCTTATTTTAGTGCTGCTTTGAATTGTCTGAGTAATTTATAGTAGACTGGAACATACTGCTTGTTAGCTTTGCGTGTTTGTTAACGAATGCAATCTGTCTGACATAAACCTGTACTTTGAGTACGTGATTCTATACCTTATCGATGCACAAGCTGTGAGAAGAGTCACTGATATATTCCTCTGGCTTCCATGTCTGAAGACACCAGTTTGAATTATACCTTGTTGTAGACTCAAAATAGTCAAGAAAAAAGAAAATCACTCCGTGAGGTGATTAAAAAAAGAAAAAAAGAAAACAGGAGATTTTACAAAGGCCTTGACATTTTTTCCTCCGAGACTTTAAATACTGTGTTCTCGTTATTCTGCTACTACAGCAACAGGATGTGTTAGAAATGTTTGAAATAGTCAGAAACATACTTCTGCATGCTGTGTCTTTAAAATGAACAGAATAGTGGACTGTCTTCACCCTGAAATAAAGATCAGGTCCATGTGTGCAGCATGACTCACTGGCAAGTGCAGCTAGGAGAAAGCACTGTGCTAAACCCCCCTGTTAGTGGTCTAACAGTGTTAGCTGTGACCAGCTGTAAACATCTCTTGGAAAAATAAAAAAAACCAAACCAACTCTTTGTAGGTATTCTACGCATTTCCTTCTAATTTCAAACCTACCCTCACTGCTGCCGAGTCACAGCAGCCATTTCTGGTGCACTGGATCTAATAGGAGGCACAGTAGGCAGGAGGAATCAATGTGTTTTCTGTGCTACTCTGCAAGCTGCCGTGCCACCACACCCTCCGCAGTTGCTTATGGAATGTTTTCCATCCATCTGAGACGTCATGTCAGCCGCTCTTCAGAGAGTGGATAAGCAGATACAGCTCGGGCTGTGAGAGCTCAAAACTCCCTTTCAGATTTCATAAACTCGATTTAGGATATTTTGATAGTACGAATCTAGACTCATGAAAAACATTTACATTTCCTTGCTCCACTGTTTTTACTCAGTATGCCTTTTAACAAAATCCACAAAGACTCACTGTGGATTCTGGAGCAGCTTATGGTTTATTAACCACTGCCCCTGTCCTGGATGGTTATGTGGAAAGCTTCAGTTCAGCTGAAAGCTAAGCTAAATGTAGCAGCTGCCATCCCCTGTGAGAAGGTGTGTGTATCCCTGTGGGGGCTGGTGGGGGTAGGAGATGCATTTTTTTCCTTCTCATTTTCTCCTAAGAGTAGAACTTTGTTCAAAACAAACTTATTACTAGCATGATTAAACAGGTTTAGATAAGCCTTGCAAATTACTTTGTGACTGCTTTATTTACTCCATCTGAAAAGCACATCTGAATTTGGTGTCTGCCTGTTTGGGAGGTTCATTTGCATGCAGACTAGCACCAAAATAACTGATGAGTCTGATTTCCTTACAAGTCAGTTTGTGAACCCTGTCTGGAATACATATAAATGCAGAACCTATGCTTACTGCAGGCATATTTTTTCATCAGTCCCAGCCTGGAAGTTGGGCTAAATTGACAGATCCAGCTTTCATCCCAGCCCTTCCTGGTCCAGCACTATGCTGAAAATATATTGGGTACAGCTGGACTTAGAGAAACAGTCCCACAGCTCCCTGTTCCAAGCATTAAGCCATTTATACCATTTCTTTTTTCCCGTGATTCCCAGGCAAAAGCTGGCCCAGAAGAGAAGATTGTTTCCTAGAAGGGCTACACTGTAAGCCTGACTTGGTGGCTCCAGGCTGCTCTGTGTATGAGGTACTTTGGCAAGGGCAACTCATGCTAACTGCGTGTAAACAACTGACAGGGCAGCCTTGGTATCTCAGTGAAGATGTTGCTTTTGCATTCGGTTTTTACTCGCTCAAAGAAAAATTAAAAAAACAACCAAAAGCAAGACAAGAGAGGTATAGCTATATTCTCCCTGTTGCTTCTTTTCTTACTAGGACCCTCAGGCCATCATCTACCTGCAATTAGTGGGAATAGTACACTATTATAATCAAGTAGATGAGAATTAATCAGCATACTCAGAGTTGTTTGACTCAGTGTTGTTTTGACTGTGAATACTTTAATAGGATAGAATCAGGCCACAATATCAGTGAATGCCTCTCTAGCATCTTTTGGGGGTTATCCCTTGTGCCTTTCTTTTTTCAGTATTTTGAGAAGGTTCAGAAGGTGATAAAAATTGGCTTGAAAATTCCAGATATGCGCATGTTAAAACATCAGATTAGTGCTCCATCCCACAGGTGTTGCCAAAATTAATTTCCCTAAGGGAAAAGAAAGTTTTAAAAAAGGAACCAAACAAGCAAAAGTAAACAGTGGTTTTCACTATGCACTACCAGAATATTAAATTAAAACCTATTGTTTTTTAGTTTTACAGTTTAGCTGAAGATTGTAGAGAAGAAAGTCTTGTAAAAAGACTTGTGTTTGTCAGTGCAAAATGCAAGCATGTCACACCCCAAGAAGGACTTTCATCGGAGGTAATGCCTTGAATATTCAGTAGGTTTCTTTGATGGGGTGAATCGTTATGAAAATCTCTACACCTATATTGTTGTATCTTTTTTCGGATAGTATCTTGTTCAGAGATGACTTGTGTGGAAACTGTGGACATGTCTAGTTAAAGAGGAAGCAACTACAGTCTCTCGTAGAGAGAAACAAACATGTAACGGATGCATGCAGAGCGACCTGGTACAGAGAATGACCCAAGTCGGTGCTGTGGCAAACTCTGTCTGAGCTAAACGTGCTAAAGGAAGGCTGAGAACAGTTTTTCACTCCACATCTAACCGTGGCACTTAGTCAGCAGTCTTGCACTGAGTGGCATGGGGAAATAAAAAAACTCAAGAATGATGGTTCACTTCCTCCTTGGTCAGCTTTGGGCACGGTTATAATCTCCTTCTAGTTTCCATTGCGCAGGTGTCCAGGCCACAAGTTTGAGTTTTGAGAGAGCTTCATTAGAGAGACAAAGAATTTGAATAACTGTAAGAGAAAATTTTAGATACAGTAATCTAAGCAATAGCAGGGAGGGGGAGAGCAGAGGAGCAGTCCAGTTCGGAAGAGTGCTGAGTACTTTACTTTTGCCATTGGCATTGGTTGTTTGGTTTTGTGTTTAAATATAGGTTAAAAAGGGCTAAATTGATGAATGTGTCATGGCTGTGAAGGGCCTCTTATCCCTAGGGTAATCCTTCCAGCACTGGTGGAACAGTGGTAAATCCATCTAAGGAAATGTATTATGCCAGTTCTTGTGCTGCATCAGACCTCTGGAGAGGCAGGACATTTCATTCTCTGTATCAATAACCCATGATTTCTCCATTTTGCAGTTTCTCTGAAAAAGTATTAGAAAAGAGCAGTTCAGGTCCATAGAGAAAATAAAATGCTATACTACTTTCCTGTTATAGAAAAGTAAACATTTACCTTTAAAGCAAGTTAAGAAGATATTTTCCTTTTTTTTTTTTGTCATGACTTTTCTGATCTAGCCTAATTCAATTTTACTGAACAAATGTTTATTTCTAGAACTGTTTATTCCTTAGCCATTCATTGGCCTGAGAGCAGGAAATACCTGGAATATATGTTCTTGGAAATGGCATTTTGTAATATAACACTGAGAATTCATGATTTTAGGGCCAGGATTTTCAAGCTGGAAACACGTCATATTACACCAGTTTCTGAAACCACAACCCCAGATGGCAGTATCAGTGGTTAGGAAAGGATGGAAAGACCTTCTTTTCCAGAGCAGAAGGGTTCACAGTATTAAGCTACATGTTACCCTGACTATATTGGTATGGTCTCACTTTCCTTTGAAAGTACTGAGGTTGAGAAGGGGTCTGCTTTTCTGCCAGAAAAGGCAGAGGAACAGTATGAGGAACTCCTGTATTTATTTCAGCATCAAGGATGTGAACTCTCGTCCCACTTCTCTTTTCTCCACCTGCTGCTACCTTCCATGTCTTTTACACAGATTAGTGGTGATAAGCCATGGCGGTCATTAGAAATTTGCATTAAAATGTTACTTACGTGGGAAGTGGCTGGCTGTATGTCTCAAAACTGCTATTTCAATGAAATTATGAACATTTCTGTTCATTGGTTACACTTGGGTTCGTACTTTCAAGCTCTACTATGACTCTGTGATGGTCAGATACTTTCCATTACATGTGTGTGCTCATGAGAGAGAGAGCTGTGGTTGTCCTATAGGTACCTGACTGGACAAGATACTGTTCTCCACACAGCACTGTAATGTTTGCACTTCTATTTGGTGTTGAATTAAAAACATCAGTAGTGCATGGAGATTTATAGGCAGCAGTGCTAGTACCCTAATTCAGCTTTCACAATGGTACAGAAAATGGACTGGTTTACGTCAAAGCAGGGAATGCAGCCTTTTGGCTTCTGAGAGAATTTGATTAACGTGCAACATGGTTTGAAATGCACATAAGTTGTCCTAAGCATTTTCCCTTCCTCCAGTTAACTTTTCCAAGCTTGTTTACTTACTATATTTTTGGTATGACTTGATTTAATACCAGGCTGAAAACTACGCCCAAAATGGCTTTATATAGCTGTATAGCAATGTGGCCTGTATGGCTGAGATCATGGGGATCTGACTTACAGGCTGCTGCAGTGTAATAGGAGGGGGTAAAAACAACTTTGTCCTGCTATTAGCTGCATGGAGGTGGGTCATGTCAGCTACGAAGAAACAAAAAGCAGTGGACTATCTCCTGGTGCTTCATAGGAAGTTGTTTCAGTCATCTTTGGGTTAGATAACTGATAATGACATGGAAGGAAAATGAAACAAACTGTTTCATTAATTGATGTTCTCCTGTTGGTCTTTTGTCTGACATTTGTTCTCATTGGTTGCCCTTCAACATCTCACATTTTTTGAATGCTTATAATAATGAATATATGTATAAGAATCATATAATCATGGAGTAATTTGGGTTCTAAGGGAACCTTTAAAGACCATTTAATCAAACACTCCTGCCAAAGGCAGGGACATCTTTCATTAGATCAGTGTTCTCAAACACTGCTCAACTTTCAAAGTTCCCTGCTCAACTTGAGTTTGAACACTTTAGTGATGGGGTATCCATAGCTTCTCTAGGCAACCTGTTGCAGTGTCTTACCATCCTTTTAGTAAAAAACGTATACTTTTATCTAATCTAAATCTACTCTCAGTTGAAAAATGTTCCCCTTGTCCTGTCACTGCAAGCTTTGGTAAAAAGTCTCTCTTGGTCTTTCTTATAAGCTGCTTTTATATATTGAAAGGTCTCAATGAGGTCTCCCTGGAGCCTTCTGCAGGCTCAACCCCAACCCTCTCAACCTTTCTTCATAGGAGAAGTGTTCCAGCCCTTGGATCCTTTTTGCGGCACTCCTCTGAAACCTGTCTTACCTGTTACATGTCTTACTTGTATCGGAGCTGGACACAGCACTCCAGGGCGGGTCTCATGAGGGTGAGGTAGAGGGGGAGAAACACCTCCCTCAACCTGCTCACCACACTTTTCTGATGCAACCTAGGATACAGCTGGGTTTCTGGGTTGCCAGCACACAATTCCAGCTCATGTCCGATTTTTCATCCATTGGTATCCCCAGTGCTACTCCCCAGGGCTGCTGTCAATCCATTCGTCCCCCAGTCTGTATTGATGTTGGTGATTGCCCCAGCCCACCTGCAGGACCTTGCACACGGCCTTGTTGAACTTCATGAGGTTTGTACAGACCCACCTCTCAATCCTGTTGAGGTCTCGCTGGATGGCATCCCTTCCCTCCAGCATGGCAAACACACCACACAGCTTGGTGTCATCTGCAAACTTCTGAGGATGCATGCAATCCCACTGTCTGTGTCACTGATGAATAGTACCGGTCCCCAATACAAACCCTTGAGGGTCACCATTCATTACTGGTTTCTACCTGGACATCAAACCATTGACTATAACTCTTTGGATATGGCCATCCAGCCAACTCCTTACCCATCTAACAGGGCAAATCAAAGCAGGAGACTGTATCAAAGCAGAAGTCCATGTGGATGACATCTATGCAGAGGGTAAGACAGGTGGTGAGGAAAGCCTGCACAAGAGTAATAGACTCTGCGTGCTGCTGGGATCTAATTTAGCAGGTCATATTCACATACATAAACATATCCATATGTGTTGGATGTCCACACTTATCTGAACAAAGCAGACAGACTACTGAAGACAAGACTGTGCAGGAACTTTGTAACCTTTGTGCTGGCCTGAAGTATGAGGCTGTCTAGAGAGGTAAAAAAGGAAGCAAACTTTGGTCTCTGCCACAATGATACATTTTCATTCCCCTCAGCTCATTTCCCAGTTTTGGAACTGGCAAGGCCATTGTGAGTTTCCTTTCATAAGATTCACGCAATCAGCTGGTGTCTGAAAAATAAAACACCCTTGATTCCCTGAGAAGGTGTTCTTCATTTTGCTAGTGGTGGCTTTAACATGCTAATTGCAAAGGAGCTTGTTCAGTAAAATAGATAGCAGATGACAATAGACCAGAGGGGAAGTTCCTAACCAAAGTGTTCTGCAGCCATCCCAACTTCCCCGCCTGCACTATGTCTGCCAACCACAGCCTGCTGGCCTCAGACTGACTGTTAATCTTCGCAGCTGCACCTCTGCCCTCTCCACAGGGCTAAGAGGGAAGAACAGAAACAGCTGGGATTAAGTGGAGAAGGTTCACTCTGAATGTCATGTTTGCAGTAGGGCAGGCATATGATGGTAAATGTTGATAAAAAACACGAATCCGCGTGAAGACAGCATGCCAGTGTCCAGCTTGGGGAGTTTTTACTTGATTGTAACACCTTCTCACACTGGAGATGCTCATGGAAAGGCTGACAAAACTGTGGTAGTGCTGATATAAATGCTGCCCTGTAGTATTTGGAATAAAAGGTGTCTTTTCGTTAGGACTACTTCTTTCTCTGTGCTCCCCTGCAGTTGCCAGGGGCTGGAATCTCTCAGTTCCTTGGGCAATTGCTGTATGTTACAGGTTTCCCTCACATCCTAGAGACGTTTCTTAAACATGATACTTTGTAAGGTAGAGCTGCCTTTATCCAGATTCCCTGTCTTCAGGCTGAGGTAGGGTCATCAAGCTTTGGTGTGTTTAACTGCATCCTGACACTACATCCTGCCTCCTGCTACTGTTAGGTTTTACCATTCACAAGAAAACCCCTGCATTACCAGCCACTCTCTCTCCTGTCAGGACTCAGATGTTTTGGGTTTTATTTGTGTAATGATGTAAGAGCAGTGCTTGGCATTTCTCTCTTCTGGGTGAAGGTTCTTAGTCCTTCCCATTGCCATTTCTTCTGGCAGAACTTCATCCCACAAGAAGTCAGACTGTCCAGCGGTCTGGACTAGAGCAGGAGCAAGGCAAGATATATTCAGAAGCTGACCTGAGCTGTTGTGCTACTCCTTTAAAATGACTGTGCAATGTTTCTGCCACTAATCAACTGAAGTCTTCTTCCAGCAGTTACGAAATGGAGCAGAAAGACTGCTAAATATTTCCAGAAAGAAGAAAGCACTGGATAGTGGGGAGAGTTACATCTGTCTGTGAGCGTGAAGCGAAAAGCCTCTGCAGGAGCAGTGTGGGTTATACACAGAGTTTTGGGAGTCCTTGGGAGGCTTGGTGTATGGTTTAGTTGAAGCGCTGAGCTAATACAGAGGTTGGCTCTTACAGACTATGAACCCATTCATTTATTTCAGTGACTGGCTTTTGGAACAGGCAGATACCACATTCTTAATTGTCCAGATCTAGGTCTGTATTTCAGTCTTGACATACGCTGTTGCCTTACCACCCTCCAGCACTGCTATAGTCCATAAGTGAATTTATTCACACACCATAATTTTCAGTGCATTGCTAAGACTGGCCATCATCCTGAGGGACATTAGAATTTACATGTGTGTATTTTCAGTGTTGTTGACATATTTTTTTGATACTTTTGTTCCATTATTGACTAACAGCAGTTTCTTCAGCTGGCTGTTATAGAATTATTGAAATCTTCCTAGGCCTTGCAAGCAGTACATTTTCTTTCCTGCAACCTGGATATTGCACTGTTGCCTCATAATGTTTTCTACAAAGAGGAAAACTTAGGTCAGCCAGAGGAAGATCAGCCCCCTGAAATGTATTTGACATGCTCAGTTGTTCCAGTGCTTCTGAATACTGAACATGTGTTAATTTTAAACAAACAATACTGAAAAAAAAATCCAATTATAATAGTAGTTTTCAGTGTGAAAAACAGAACAGTTAAATTCTAATGTACAGCCGGATCTTCTTAGTTCCTAAACGGCATAGATCCAACTATTCCTTCCTTTTCTTGCGAATTAGTGGCACAGATAAATTGTGCCAGAGAGACTAATG
Organism: Edolisoma coerulescens; assembly: GCA_013397115.1. Classification (NCBI taxonomy): domain Eukaryota; kingdom Metazoa; phylum Chordata; class Aves; order Passeriformes; family Campephagidae; genus Edolisoma; species Edolisoma coerulescens. The sequence continues at coordinate 814,125 of VWZW01001014.1, forward strand.
CAGCTAAGACATGAAAACATTTCACTCTTTCAGTATATGAACAGTTCATATGCTTTGGATACGTAACATCAGCATGTAATTCCAGTTGCGCATTAATAAAAGGTCAGATTAATTTTATATGGTAAAGGCAGGGTACTGCTATGTAAAGCAGTAACAGGATGGACCAATGCATTAACAGGATGAGTTCTTAGTGCACTTAAAAGCTTTTAAACTGGAAAAGCTGTTTTTCTGGCTGAGGCAGATTTTTGTCTATTAAATATTTTCTTTGAGTTGTCCCCATGACTCCATTTCTCCTTTTTTGTTTCCTCCAGACATACACGCCAAAACAAATCCCAGAGCCCTCATCAGCCCTGCACTGCAGGGAGAAGTCTGGATAAGATCCCCAGCATAGCCAGTAAACACAGTGTGATAAGCGGGTAACTGTCACTGTCACCCAAGGGCATCCTGGGTACCCGTTGCTGTCCTATTGGACGGAAGGACTGAACATCAAAGTCAGATTTCTGCAGCAGTAAAGTAGGGCAGATGAATAAAGGAAAACATTTTAATAACTCTGCATTATTAATATCACTAGCAGGCTATTAAATCACCCATACAACAGGCATTTAATGAAGGGAAATATGTTGTTTGAACATTGTGTAATTGTCAAACTGACTCATCTGGCATGCTTTGCTTCTTGAGCTATGACAGTTTCGTGAGGTTGCCAGCAGAACTGAAAAGGTTGGCATTTCACTGTAGAGATCCAGAATGATCTTACAGCTCAAGCTACAAAGTCATGTTGGAGACAGCTAAATTCAGTCTGCTTTTTTTGTGACAAATCTCTATAGTGTCTTCATCTGTCTACCTGTTGGTTTCCTACTCTGTAAAGGCATTGTAACATTTTCCTCCCCTCAACACTTCGCCTTTTTAGGGTATAAGACACAGCCTAATTATTGCAGACCTAACATATTGTTTTAAATGGAACATTTTATCAGACTTAATAGCTAGTGCATTGTTAAAACGCTAGTCACAAAACCCTTTGCATCTGCAATTTAACTTTAATTTGAAATTCAGCTTTGAAGGAATCAATATTTAGCAGGTTTTTGCAGTTTGACTAGGTTTGCTTATGTAAGGAAAATAAGCTTTTCCATTGCTGCATTTAGACTAAGAATGAATCTCCCTAGGTTTTAAGAAAGTGGAAGAAATAGGATTTATGGATAGGATGTTAAACATTTTCCTAGCAAGAGGAGTCGTGAAGAAACGAAATACATTCCACGGAATCCTTGAGTATATAAAATACCCAATGTAAGTATCGCCGTGTGTCCTCTTGACAAGTTTCAAACTTCCAGAAATACCTCTGAAGGTATTCTGACTTCCTAAGAAGTTAGCAGTTTTTTCCAAGGAAAGCAGTGGACTAAAGCTATCTTGGCAAAATCAAAAAGTGAAGTCAGGGATTTGATGAAAGTCAGTTTCTTATTGAATCAAAGCCCTTCTTTTCTTTTTTTTTTTCTTCTTTTTCTTTTCGTCTCCTGTTTATTTTCATTTTGATATGATGTGGTATGGCAGAAGAGTTGAGCAAGAAGTGGATTTTACTCCTCCAATGTATCTCGAGCATAATTTAATACTCTCCTGAAGCACAGTCAATTATTGGAGCATTGGTCTGTGCTCCAGGTTAAGCATTACCTAGTAGCAAGACTTCTGCCTTGAGTGAAAGCAGTAAGTTTTGCCTTACTTTATTTTAAAGGGGCTTCTCCTTAGAATTAGTCATGGCAAGTAAAACGTACATTGTAGCAAAAGTAGAACTGGTTGTTCAACAGAAATAATGTGACTGACATGAACAGAATTTAGCCCTGGCCTTTGCCATCCAACAGTTTTGTAAAATGCTCTGGGGAAATTGTGTGCAATCAGTGAATCTCTCCCCAGTTTTTCCAACCAGAGTCAGTTGTTCAGATCAGTGGTGCACAAGGCACAAGTTTGGGACACCTGCCGAGGTACCACACAAAAAGTGATACATGCCTTCAGAAAATTAAAAAAATGCCTCCAGCTGCTTTTGGTATATGACCCAGCCTTGTTGATCTACATGGAGGGATGGTGAGAACACCACAGAAGTCAAGATTTCAGGGAAACTAGGCACTGAAAAGCCTCATTTCAGACTGCAGTCTGTCTAGGCAAGGAGCTTTTCATCTGTCTTGGTACTGGGACGGTGTTAATGCCCAGCAGTTCTCCAAGTGGGAAGTAAGATACGCCAAATCAGGCACATCAGATAACTACTGCACAAAGGTCTGGGGAAGTTCAATGTTTGACCATGTTTTGATCTTGTTTCTTGGGTCTTAACAGTGATGCAGAAATTCAGTGTAAGAGAAAAATTAAGGTAGTGATGGAGAATTTTCTTTTCATGGACTTTTACCAAGAAAAAAGAGCAAATCTGTGCACTGTAAAAGCAACACTTTTGGTTTTAACTTCTGCCTGACTGCAGCTTCTCTTAGCTGTTAATGCATAAGAACATCATCACAGTTTATGTTTCAATTGCTGCCAAAGTGTGAGTATCAGCATTAAAAAGAGAAAAACTTTGATCATTGTGAAATCTTACATTAAATTTGTACTTCTTCGTAACCACTCAAAGCAGTCACACACAGGCTATGTTTAACATATTTGTTCTTTCATTTACCGAAAGGTATTTTCACATCAAAACAGTGTCATCAGCTGTAATACACATTGTATATCTGCCCTTCCATTCCACAGGGAAGAGATGGAGCAATTTGATTTATTAATAAACCAAAGAGCTTTTGCCATAAATCAGAATTAGTCTTTTTTTTTTCCCTTCTGTAAACTACTATTCTAATTGGATTTTCACTCCCAGATATTATCTGGGTAAAGACCATAATCACATATTTCAAGTTAATTGTAACAGAACACAAATATACAGACAGTTAGATTTAATGATAAAGGACTTTTAGTTCCAAAACTGAGTCATAAATGAAAAGAATTCCAACAAACAAAGGAGGGAGAAAGATAATATTGCATGGTACTGATGGGGAAGTCGGGTACATTTAGTCCTCTCTGATCTTGACAAGATCTTCTTTTTTTGGGGAAGACTTTAGGAGCCTCTAGATTCTAAGTACCTTTTTTTTTTCCTGTTATTTGTGAAATTCAAACATTGCTGGCAGGTTTTCTTAGCAGAAAGGGGGTTCAGTTGTCCAGCTGCTCTAGAAGATCATATGTCCAACCACGCTCTCTCTGCTGAGTTCAGCAGCCATTCAAAACCTGCATTTGATTACATTGGGTTTTATTATTAGGTGTCTCTAGGATTCCCTCACACACATTCACCAAAGATGTTAGGATTTATTTATTTTCTTTTTTTAAGACCTCTGAATGAAAATTTGTGCTGAATTAAATGTAGTATATATCGTACTTTATAATAAAGAGAAAAGAAATGTTTCTGATTCTATCCAATTGATAAATGCAGTTTAAGCTACAGTGGTGAGTGTTTGTAAATTATTTTTCCTATACCTTTTATTCTTTTTCTCCTGCCAAGGAACATACTGGGGCAAGGAAGGAAATCATCTTCTGGGGCAGCAGAGCAGGTGTTATTTCTTGCTAAGGCTCAGGTTCTTGACTGCCAACCTTGATGTAATTTGGGGAGTCTGATTCTCAGCAAAGCAGTCTCTACTCAGAGGTGTCCTTTGTTTTTACTCGTTTGGGTTTTTTTTCTCCTTGTTTACAAGCTAAATTCTGCATGAATAAATCTTTCTTTCCTCCAGTGGGCTGTAGCTGTCTCTAAGTGACAGCCCATTTTCACAGTTCTCTTTATAATCTCTTGTTTCTTCAAAATACAGAAAAGGTTTTCAAAAGTGTCAGGCGTGGGTGGTTTGAATTGTCACCTATATAGTGTAAGTCTGTCTTTCTTCCAGGTGTAACAGGTAGAAAAATGGAGAGTATTGGTTTTGATGCTGACATATCCTCTAGTTTCTTTTATCTCTTACTTAAAATCTGTTTTTACACCTGAGGAGAGTCAACTTCAAAAAATCCCAGAGACACCTGTGTGTTTCAGAGAAACTGGCATTAAGATTGTGTCTGTCCTTTGGTTACTGATTCTCAGTCAACTATTCTCACAAGTTTACTCTAAAACTGGAGTGGTTGGGGTCTCCAGCAGCTCAGCAAAACCATTATAACGTATGAAGTGTTATCACTGTTGAAAACTTAATAATATGATAATTCACGATTAGTTCTTTTATTCAAATGGTATGCAAAGCGACTTTATAGAAGTAGTTGTCATTGATGGAGATAAACAGCTTTCTCTGCAGCACTAGGATCAGATATCTGTGCTTTCAATGTGTAGTTTGATCTGGCAAAGAAAGGAGAACCTTGATTTTTGTTTAACAAAATAAAATAATTCTGCTGTGAGACGATGTTTTTCCTCAAACACAACAAGGTGCTAACTACAGGTAAACTTAAATAGTCAGCAACAACACCAGCTTCAGAGTAATGAGCTACACAATCAAGAAGGTTTTTAAGTGATTATTAAGAAAAAGTTATTCTGCTATATGTGTGTAATTTACTGTAGTAGATTAATTTACCTCTGTTGGCATAAAGCAATTAAGAAGTCTTGCTAACATTTCAAAAGCTCATATTAGCTTTTTCATAATTGGCAGTATATTGACTTATATTGTCCTAGATTTTCAGTGGCTTCACTGAACATAAAGTATAATGATAATATTTAATATTTTGAGATTTTCCAGGTAAATTTCATTTTTCCACTCCACACCAAATTCATTTGACATCTTCCACTTGCAGAACAGAAGTCATCCTTGTAAGGGAGATTTTGGGAGGCATCTTTGGAATTTTGTTTCCCAGGTCCCTTTGGTTTTCAGTGCCAGTGGTCTGCATCTTTGCTTTGATTGCCTTTTGAAAAAAACCTGAAGTTTATTATATTACAAAAACTAGAAAATAAAGTGATTTTGGATATAATTTTCAAGTCTTTGTTCTAAATAATGAACACTCTTGTTATTCCAGGACTCAGAATTTGACCCCTTGAAGTTCACCAGTGTGATTGAATGTGAGAAGCCAAACAATGACTTAAGTAGGTTTCGAGGTTACATGTGAGTATTTCATATAATATCCTTCAGTATACACTCCTTTTCTCTAATATGGAATAAAATAAATGCTCGTTTGTTTTGGGCTGTCTTCTCCAAGTTGCATCATCATCTCATCTAAATAGGGCTGTGTATTTAAGGCTGTTTTAGAGGATCCTCACTTGAAGGTGAGATGAGAACCTCGTGTTTCCATTCCATCGGATGGATTTATTTGCTAATCAGCTTACACTACAGAAATGAATGTATGAAGCACTGCAGTTACAGGCACTCTTCTCCTTTTCCTCCATGGATCAAAAAAACGCATCTGGAAATGGGAAGAAATAGAAAACAAGTCCAAGAGAGGCAACAAACACAATCTGTTGTACACTTTTATGAAGATGGGTCTGTTGGATGTTTCTTTTAATATATGTGTCATTGAGGAAAATCAGAAGGCAAAACTGATATTTCTCTAGTTATGGCACTGTTCCTTTCTTCTCATTCAGACAAAATTAAATGATTGGCTCACACGATGGGTATGCTTGTGCATTGCCACATCACCTATGCCCACCTGACTTAATTCTAAACAAACAGAACTACATTAACAGGGTGCTCATCTCTGGCCAGTCAGTCCTGCTCAGAAACAAACGTTTGAGGATGTGCAAAGCACTTTGCTTCTAATGTAGCTTGGGCTGTAGTGTACAGCTGTGTTGATTGTGGTGGCTTAGGAGATGCACTCTTGCATGACTTATTTTTCTACAGTCTGTTACCATGTGGAGAGCGAGAGACCAGGATACATAATTTTTGCCTAAATTTTAATGGAGAGAGTTAAGCTGACACTAATTCTGTTTCAAATACAATGATTTACCACCCATGTTGATTAGGAGTGATAAGCAGTATTAAATTGTGTAAATGTCACAAGGTAAATTGCCGGAGCTCAGGGAGTTTTTTATAGTGATGCCATTTACCACCACAGTTACTACTCTCAGATGTCACAGATTGTGTAGGATGTACTGTCAACTGGTGTAAATCAGGACAGTTTCTTTGAAACTACATCAAGTTGTAGTGTGGGAAAATGTGTTCCTTTATTTAGCAGCACAAAGCCCTACAGTTCATGTGAAGAAAAAAGTTTAGTATTAGACATTACTGCATGAGGGTGTGTAACTGTCTCCATTAATAGAGAGCCTGCTCCACTGCAGACACGCCATTTCCAGATATGGAAATGGAAAGTTTGGCAGCTTTTGTAGCACACTTTATGTGTGAATCTTAGTCCCCAAAATATTGAGCAGAATACTGTAGAAAATATGCATAAATTTGTCTTCCATTATATATTTACTTATTTACTCCATGTGGAAAAGGCCTGTGGCATGTAAGTTACAGAACCATTTGAATTACATACCAGAAAACATGGTAATATCTTTTTGATGACTATTGTTTAGTATTGATTATATTTCATCTTCTTCATGTTTTATAGTTTCACAAATTATGTGAATATATTTTAACACAAATTTTGAATCTGGCAGAAAGCATCAGGTGATTTCCAGCTCTCATCAGCTATGCTCCAAGAGATTTACAGCTAAAGGACCATGGGCTATTTGAATTAAAGAGTGGGGACCAACCCCTCAACAAATAAATTCTCAGTCCCCTAATTTATCACAGAAGAAGGCTTTTCCCCCTTTCTTTTTAGAGTTCCTTCATTAGTATAATGGAATCAGGAGTCTATTTCAAATCAGACATTAACAAGATGAATAGCAATTAACACATCTGCATTGAAACATGTCATTGGCATGTCAAACTTGCATCTTAATTCTTGTTCAAAATCTTACCAGTAGTTGCTGCTTGAAAGAATGGTTCAGATAGCTACCAGCCAATAATAGCTCGACTGAAGAGAAATTACACCAAAATATTTAAATAGGAATGCCATGAAATAATAGTCTTTCAAGAGATCCATATGTAAAAGCTGTGCTGAAATATTACTGTCAAACTTTCCTAGACATTTTGACCACTTAGTAGGTTTCCAGTTTTGATTAAGGTTTTCTTTTCCTGTTTGAAATAGGAAGTGTTCTTTGGTTTTAATGTCTGTGCTGACAAATCTTTCAGGGAGTAGAAATATTTATGTTTGTGTGCTGTAAACATGTAAAAAATTCTGTTCTCTACAGTTTCCCTGAAACAAATTCACTTGAGGTAGCCAATGTAGCATGTGCAGGCCAGGGTAAAAGGAGACATGATAATAATAGAAAAAAAATACTCAAAATGCATTGAGATGGGCCTAGCCCTGCCCTATATCTGAGAAAGTATAGCATGCACATTACTGCATATGAATTCTTCAGCTGTGTTGCCACAATCTGCATTGAACACACTCAGGGTGTGCAGATGCACAGGCAGACTACCAGTTCTATTCAGGCACTTGCTTTAATTCTCTTTTGCAGTTTCTGCACCTCCAGATAACCCAAGAACAAAACCTAACATGCTCCCTGCCTATATGTGTCTAGCCAGATTATGTACAGCATGCATGGCAAACAGTCAAAAATCCAATTCCAGGTTCCAAAAATAGCAATATTTGCTTTAAAATCTTGTTTGTGCCTTTTTGTGTGTATATGGGCAAGGGAAAAGGAGAAGTAGTAGTTGGGATTCTGACTTTCCAGCTTTTTGAAAATAATAATTTTATTCTTAGACGAGAACATAAAATTTTATCTGATCATACCAAAATAAGTATAGCTTGGAATTGTAAGAGGAAGAAGGAGATGAATACGTGTGTGTATTTCTATTTCAAAGGTCATCTTGAGGTAAAAAACCCAAATTAATATAAAATCGTGTTACAATTTTTTAAAGAAAAAACAATTATAAATCTACAGTGATGTCCCTTTATGTGCTATAGTAACACCTCCACTCCTGGAAAAAAAAACAAAAACAAAACAACCTAGACTAATTTTCATCAATTGAGAGTCAGGAAGTTTCTGACTTATGATAATGTTCACTGAGACCATGTTTAAGATTGTTGAATATTTTCTTTGGGAGTGTCAAGCCTTGGAAAGTAATGACAGCTCTACCATTTCCTTTGTAAGACACTTGATAAACCAAAAAGTGAAAGAAAATACTCTGTTTTGAATAAAGTTTTGATTGGTTACCTTGATATTAATGCTGTTAAACACATAACAAAACATGATAGAAAGCTGAAGTGAGCTACCATTGGGGTAATTTTTGCATTGCTGTATTAAACCAGAGGCTTACTTCTGTACAAACACTTTCAGAGTGCTGCAGTGTAGTAGTAGTAGTTAACTGCATCTGATCTGCCCACTGCTCCTAATTCGTGGTGCATTTGTATTTTAGATGCCAAGATACCACATTTTTGCAGTCTCATCCATGTGAGAAAGTGCAGAGAAAAAGAGCATTACACCTGCACTTGCCAGTGCATTTCCTCACAGCTTAGCCTTTGCATTCCAGGCATCTGAACAGCTTCAACCAGACACTGTTTTCAAGAATGACAGAGAAAATTTTCTTTCTTTGCCTGTAATTTACACTGAATCCAGAAAGGGGAAAAACAGACTGTTCAGCCTTTGTAACAAGCTTAAGGTTTATAAGTCTGCAGGGCTAGAAATGGGAACTAGGCCATCTCTCAACCCAGACACAAAGTTTACAATTGGCATGTTATCAAAGTGAGCAGTTTTATCTAACTCTAGTTTTCATTATTTTTTTAATCCAAACCTTTCTGTCTGTAATTTTTTCTTCCTTTTATCATCGGTGCCCAACGGTCTTACGTGTATGTTCTGTTACTGAGTCACTGGGAGTGACTGTAGACAAGAGGGAAACAGTGAGTTTCCTCCAGCCTCTGCTGGCTTCTTTCTCCCGGATTTTGATTTCATCCATGTTTTCTAAAGGTCTGCTGAGCAACAGTTGAGTTGTCTAACTTCATTTGGATAATGCATGTAAGGATGAGATGTGGTAAGAAAGCTCAGTCTGTGGGTGAGAGCAGTAGATTGGGGTTTTAACACCTACAGGTTAACTTCAGATGTTGCACAATTACTTTGGAGTTGTTTTCTAAGCTAAGATAGTAAGAAGAAATATATAATTGCTTAGGACAAATATGCAAGTAATTGTGTGTGAAGTTTACCATGTGCAATATACCTGGCACAGTCCACTGTTACTGTGAAGTGTAAAAAATTAACAAAGGTTATAAAATTATAAGCCAGAGCAAGTACTGGTTAAGTAGGTTTATCTCTAAAAAGTCCCATTTATTAACAGGAATCATAACTATCATTTGGAGATTTTATTGGAAATTCAAACATCCTCATGATTTTTGAGAAAGCCTAATGTAGAATTCAGCCTTAAAAATCAGAGGAATGACAGAATCCTAGTAGCAGTGTAATTTTGACAGAAATTATTTCCCATATTTTAAGCACAGACAAATTGACACCTATTGACATTCTGCAAGAGGGATGTTGGGCAGCCTCCCAAGTGGTGCTGCTTTGGCAAAAGGTGAGGCAGTGGGATAAGGAGGTTTGCTGAAAAGAACAGAAGTAAAAGCTCTGTTCTTCTGTCTGAGACCGGCAGCAAGGATGGGCTGAGCAGGGGAAGTCCTGACTAAAAAACCACCTTTTATTTTCGTGTCGGAATTGCAAATTTGATGTTACCTACTTCTTTCTTTCTCCGTTTCTGGTCTCTAGTCAGATGTTATCACTTCTGCTGCTACCTCAGCAGTCAAACCCAATGCTTTTTCTCCATCCCTGCAGAGAAAAGCATACTTGTCAAAATGCCAATGCTTTTAATACATACATATTTTCTGAGCAGAGGGTGGGTAAAATATATTGTGCTGAATTAAAAAAGGCTGTGTATGTATATATACACGGGTATATTCTGCTCACTAAAAGCATTGACTGTTGAGGTTCCATAGCATAACCAGCATTGCAGAATAATCTGCAAGTAGTCCTCCTAGACTGGGACAAGTACAAAGAATTCACCAATGTGAACATTTTCTTCTTACAGATCTCAGGATATTTTATATAGTTCCTAGAACTGAGATCCTAGAAGTATGTACTTAAATTAGAATTTTGGTCCGCATTTAGAAAAAGAGAAGTGTCTAACAGGGAAAAGCATGAATATATAACCCAGATGTGAAGGCTTAGAAAATAGGAAGCAAATAAAGGGAATCCACCTTTCTATAAAAGCACAATTTTAAGCCAGTTTGCAGATTTCAGGGGACAGAGGATTTTAAGTGCTCAAATCCAGGTAGACATAAAATTTGGTGTTGCAACAGCACAATGTTAATTTTAGTGTAGCATATGTGCTGCTTTCTCAGGATTTCTCTTGGACTTCCAGCTTTTGCTAGTTTTTTATAGCAATCCATTTTTTAGACTTTGAAAGTGTGATGGTTTTGATGATCTGAAAGTGAGGACAGAACATTTACTCAATTCAGACTTGCTTTAGTCTTCTCTGAGGCATTGGGGTACTTCAGTTGATAAAATGAAATTTTATTCATTTGAAAATGGTTTGAAATTATTATTTGGTTTGTCTTTTTTACATAATAAAAACTCTAATACCATTTTTTAATTGTTACTATTGTTTAGCATTTGCCTGCTAATTCTCATAAGGCTATTTTCTGTATTTCGCTGTCAGCTGAAATTTCAGTCAGTCCATACACAGCAGATAATAAGTTGTAGTGGAAATGTGACTTCATTCCATTTTTCTCATGTGTTTTGGGTGTTAGTCAACAAGAATCCTCAGGGTGCAGGCTGTTCTTAGATAGTTGGTGAGACAGTTCTGAAAAGAATTTCTCTTGTTCTCACTGATGAATACATGGAGTATTTTTCATTTTCTTTTCACTGAACTGATGTGTCTTATCCCTGGCACATCTTCCTTAGTATCACTGCTTCTGAAGTACAGTCTTTTCCCGATTTCACCGTATATCTTTCTAGGATTTCTTTAGTAAGCATATGTGAATAGTGGGTTAATCGTATCTGCTACACAGCTGCTTTTAGGTGGACTGGATTAACTGTGATTGCTCAGTCAGTTTACACATGCACAGGAAGTCCAGTGCATTTTCCAAGCATTAGCTAGGCTGCACACATGCTGTCGGTTTGCCCCACATATCTCTAGTGAGCATTTGTCCAGGACATTTGTATATCTAGCAGCAACTGGTACTGCTCCAGCTGGGCTGCTGCATGTCGGGGTTCCTTGGGTAAGTAATCTCAGTTTTCAAAGTCCTGGAAGAAGATCTAACAAAATATTTTGCCAGCAAGTTGAAAAAAAACTTCTTAAACATTGAAGCTGTTTCCTGGGCTTGTTGTATTACAAGTATGATTTAACAAGCTTAATTTTTTGACATGCTGTGTTTTGTTCTGTTTTTAAATTTTCTGTAGTATTCATAAAAGTGGAAAAAAGGATGGACTGTTCAAAGAGAATCTTTTGTTACGTGGATGTACCATTAGAAATACAGAAGAAGTTGCAGGAATAGTAATCTATGCAGGTAAGAGCTCTTTTTCTGTCTTATGGGGCATACTGCCTTTTTATAGTTTTCTTAAAATAATGGCAGATTTCCATATGACACATTTGATGCAATTCTCTCTGCAGGGCATGAGACCAAAGCTTTGTTAAATAATAATGGACCACGTTACAAGCGGAGTAAGCTTGAAAGACAGATGAATGCTGATGTCCTTTGGTGTGTCCTCATACTTCTAATCATGTGTCTGTTTTCTGCCATTGGTAAGTGCTCTTTACTAGTAGAAGCTTAAGTATTACACTGTCTTGGGATTCATGCACGTAGCTTTATTGAATACATATGCATTTACCAAAACATAAAATTCATAAAGCTATCTCCGTATTAATTTTTGTCAAAAATCAAAATGTCTTGATACACAAGCTGATCTAAATACCTTCTTAGTCTCAATCAAATATATGTTATTAGTACCAGAGATCTGAAGGCTTAGATTATACTACCCTTGATAGCATCCAAAAATGTGAAGTCCAAAAAAACCCCATGTTATATGTAGTCCCCTCAAAATTACAGGTGTTGGAGTGTAACATGTCACTAATCAGTCAGCAAAGTAATTTATGAGCAGAGAATAAACACAATCAGCACAGTGGTATTCCCTGGTACTATTTATTAAATTGAGGGCCCAGTGCAAAACATGGACTCACTGTCCCTAAGGCTGCAGGTTTAACATAGAAGAAATAAGCAAAAGTGTGCATAAATCCAAGTTGAATACTCTCTAGACTTCTGGGAGTGTTTAAGGAAATGCTGCAGTTCAGGTTATGTCTCTTCAGGCCTTTTTTCTGTTCATTTGTGAGAAAGAGTTGAATTTTGCATTTGGCACCCAAAATGATTTTTTATATATGGCATATGAATACCACAACCTTAATATTTGTGTGTTCTGTAATGTTTGTATGTGAGTCATATGGCATAAACACCAGAATGTTTCCTAACAACCGTGGTGTAGTTTAATAACAATCTTATGCCATTTTAATACATCTCTGTGTGCCTTTTTCCAGGTATTGTTAAATGCTGCTTAAAGATGAGTATTTCCAGCTGTGAATCAGCCAGCTTATTTGTTTCCACTGAGTTCATGACACGCTTTTGTAGTGTTTCGGTGTTGGGGAGCCCAATCCTCAGGGCTGAAGTGTCGTGGTGAGGCTTCATAGCAGGGAGCCACCACCTGCAGCTGTCCCCTCTGCCACTGCTGCCGCGGTGTTGTCCCCAGAGCAGCAGCAGCGGGGTGTGCCCTGTGAGTGGCTTCAGTGTAGCTGGGGCTCCCCAGAGGTGTGAGCATGAACGGGAGGAGGTGGCACACAGTAGGTGACAGGTACGCCTTCCCTTCTGTCCCGTCTGCTACGAGGCTGGAAACCGCCAGCAGAGGGCCAGAGCAAACTGCTCGAGGTGCTGACAGCCACAAACAGCTGGAAAGAAATTTGCTTGAGCCCTTTGAGTCGTCTGGTGCTCTGTAGAAGTCAGGCCATTTTCGCACCTTCTGTCGATAAAGTATAACTGGAGATATGACACTTAATTCTTTTGAAAATCTAAGGTTATTTATAAAACAAACCTTAATGTAGGTTGTTCTTGGTGTGGAGCTTTCTGTTGTTGCTCTCAAGAATAAAAAATATACACATCAATGAAGACATCAGGCATGTGATCTTGTGTTGGTAGTACAGGGGCAAAATAATCCGCTCACTTATGTGTTTTTATTTTTCAGTGCTGGGTTTATGTATCAAGGATCTTGTCAAAGGTGGTTTACAGAAGATTAAAGTAGACATTTGTCCTTTTTTCTGATTTTCGACATATAGTGATAGTTTGAATGCTTTTTGTTGCAGAAGAGTTCTTCCTTGGTTTTTATGCCTTAAAAACATCAGGCATACCATTTTAGGGATTTTGGGATTGTAAATATTTGGGCTGTACTTAAAAAGGCAATGTTCTGTCTCTTTAGCAAGAATGTCGTTTTCCCACCAATAACAATCTTATCTTTATTTAGTTATCAGCACAATCAACTAAAAAAAAACATTTCAAGCAAGACCTAGAATTTCTTCTGTTCTTCATTCCTCAGCTTCCATGCTGTTGACTCTGTTGATGCTGTTATTTCATTAGTTCTGTGCTTATGGTGGATATTATTCACACAGTAAAATTGAAGTCTCTTCTGAAACTAATTTAGTGATAGCTGACTGGTGATATATCTAGTAGAGTCAGTGGAGTTCTTTCATTTTAACACATAGTCTATCACTTTCTGAAGAAGTGTAGTTTACTTTGGTGATTACAGAAACAGTCTAAACTACTAACTTAGACTAGCCAGCTCGCTTTGTTTAGCTAAAGTTATGTGAAATGAGTCTTGCATGCTGTCCTTAAGGACAGCCAAAGCCCTTTCTCAAACCCCAAATCTGAAGGCAGAAAAAAACCATGGGTTTGGGGCATTTTTCAGAAGTCATGCAGAGTATTTGAAAACAAATACCAATTTCCCACATAACCCTTAAGAACAAATTCATACCATAAGCATTTTTCCTTGGAGCTAATTTGCTTTTTTCTCTCTTCCAATTCTTCTGCAGGTCACGGTCTATGGGTATGGCAGTATGGTGAGAAGAAGAAACCAATTTTTGATGTTCCAGGGCCTGATGGCAAATATTTGTCACCTGTTTTAGCTTCAGTATATTTATTTCTGACAGTGATCATAGTGTTCCAGGTAATCAAGTTGTGCATGCTGTTACCTCTGTTCCTAGTTGGCTGTAATAAAGTTATATATGTGCAGTATGTGTAGTACTCGTTTTACCAGTAAGGCATGTAAGAAGCTAATCAAGCACAAAAAAGATCCCAGAGGGTTGTAAGCAGCAGCACAGGGTATATTTGGAGGTCTGTCACTAGTGATGTCCCCCAAGGTTCAATACTGGGCCCAGTATTGTTTAACTTATTCACCCGTAACTTGTATGAAGGGGCAGATGCCTCCTCATCAAGTTCCCTGGCACCAAGCTGGGAGGAGTGGCCGATAACCCAGAGGGCTGTGCAGCCCTTCAGAAGGAGCTCAGCGCGTTGGAGAGATGCTCAGAGGAGAGCTGCCTGAAATTCAACAAAGGCAAATGCAGGGTACTGCATCTGGGGAGGAACAAGCCCATGAACCAGAAAGCAAGCTTTACTCCTCCTATTTACCCGCTGTGGAACAACTATGGATGCCACTTTGGGTACAGTGTTCTGGTATGAAAATAAATTTTATACTTCTTTAACAGCTTTTCAGATATACTTCTCTTAGCAAATCCGTATGTCAGCCTGGTAACAAACTATGTTAAAAGTTTTTAGGTCTTGAGGAGAAATACCTTGAATGGTGAAGGTGGTAAGTTAAGAGAAGTAAAAGAACCTCATGTAACTGAGATATATTGAAGTTTGCCTAGTGGGACACTAGAGTAGGTTGCTTTACTGGAGGCAGCAGCTTGTTTATAAAAGGGAATGAAAAAGAATGTTAAAATAATTTTTACCCTGAGGGATTAGGTTATGATATTGGTTAAGAAAATTCACCACAGAATTCTTTAAACACCTACCTTTCCCTGTAGTTTTTGTTTAAATGACCACATTCACCACTTGCAGATATGCTATAATTTATCCCTTTTATCTAATTCAGAAAACTGAACAATGTATGCAGTCAGGAATTTATATCCTGAAAAAAAAAATCTGCAGAGAAAAACTCATGCACAAATTAGGTATTTTATGTAGTTTTGACAATCCTCAAGAAACAGTTGAAAGTCTTTTCATGTCTCCTTCTTCAGCACTTATAAAATGTGATCTTCATTCAAATAATTTGCAGTACAAAAGCCAAGGCTAAAGATATCATTCCTATGGAGAGATTAACCTTTCTCATTTTGTTTCTTGTATTCCTGCAAAGTGAATTTGTAAACAGTCTATTATTTATGGAGAACAAATTTATTCAATCCTTTCATATCTGCAGTATTCTGATTGTATGGTCTGGTTTGGGTTGGGATTTTTTTTTCTTTTCCTTCTCCAGCTGGTTTCAAGCTCAGCTTCTTAGCCTAAGAAAGATTTGCTTCTGTCCGTGTTTTGATAATAAGTTTTCTAGACATAATAACGCATTCCAGCTCTGCAATTCACCATAGGTTTTCCTCATCTAACACAGTAAATAAACTCTTTAAACACGATAACAACTTTAGAGTCGATGTTTAAAGTACATAGCCTCTTTATGTTCCAGTCTAGTACCAAGTTAACTAGCTTTAGTAATTCATTGTGTCCTTCCTTCTGTTTTCTCCTAATTGTCTTTCCTTTTGTGTATTCTAGGTTCTGATTCCAATTTCTTTATATGTATCCATTGAAATAGTTAAAATATGCCAAGTATACTTTATTCATCAAGATAAAGATTTATACGATGAAGAAACAGACTCTCAACTGCAGTGCCGAGCTTTAAATATCACAGAAGACTTGGGTCAGGTGCAGTTTATCTTTTCAGACAAGACTGGGACACTTACTGAAAACAAGATGGTTTTCCGAAGATGCACTGTTTCTGGAATAGAGTATTCCCATGATGATAACGGTGAGCTCATGGTCACGTTTTCTATCTAACAGTTGTACTTTGGGCAAACTGAAGTAGTCATAAAAGTTGCTGTAATCTTAAATCAAAAAGAAAAACAAAAGAAATTGCACACATGCACTCAGCAAACTCCGTAACAGCTGTTTTCAGATGAGTGTAATTTGATGGCTGTGTTCAGCTAGCAATGACAATCTTACCAGAGTGTTCTGTAATATCTGCAGTATGTTGTCAAGACATTTAAAGCTTTTGGCTTTAGCTCCTGGTGTGATAAAGCACTTGAGCCCATGGCTAATGTAAGAAAATTGAAGAGTGCTGCTGGTATCACAATTGTTTTGTGTGTTTGAAGTATACCGTGTAAAATAACACTTTTACATATACAGGCAGATTAGTGTCTGATTGAATACCTGCAATGAGATTATCCTTTTGTACTGAGAAATAAATGCAAACAAAGCTGCTGGTTTTCATATTAGCAAGAAACATAATCTGATAGAATAGTGTATTTTATGTTACCTTTGTCAGATTCTTTTCAGTGCTCCTGTGTGAAAAGTGTCTGTGTCAGGTGTGTTGGCTCTATGAACACTGCAGTTGAGAGAATATCCACAAGTATCAGCCTCTTAAAACACTGAAAAATTACTGTTTCTCCCAAGGCAGTGTGAAAGATGTCATCCCTCTGTTATTTCTTCACCCTTTTAAAATTAGGAAGTGATTTCCTATTTTGTGGTGTTTGTAATTTGTGTTATTTTTCTCTAACGTACTATTGTTATCATTTTTGAAAGAACAGATCTTAACTGTTCAAATCAAATTCTGTATGCAGGAAAATAATGATAGCTACAATATTTCATTCCTCTTTGCAAAAAATAAGTTTCTTATTCTACACAACGCATAAAGATCTCTGATTAGGAATTTTTCTCAAAGAACACTACAGAATTTCATCGTAAAAATAAGATACTGAATAAGATAAAGAATCAAAATAGACTGGGAACTCTAAAACATGCTTTAAAAGATGATAAGATCTTAAATTGGAAAAAGATATTTTGAAGTATTGGATTGTTCTTTTTTTTCCTCCTACTTTAAAGTAGTACTGAGACCTTAAATTTAAGGCACTCTTTTTCAAGAAACTAGGTCTTTGGGTTGTGTTATTAGTGTTACAGAAAGGACTTAGGGAGAAGCTGTGACTTCCTACCTCTGTACAGTAGGTAAGAAAGAGAAAAGAATTAGAACTTAGAGTACGTTGCTGGACTCCTAATATCTGCTTGTGACACTCTGATTATTCATTGTTTTTTGCTTCTTCTCTGCCACTGATTGTTTGCTTGTTTATACTAATTTCAGAGTGTATTCTGTTCCTTGCAAGAATGATGTTATTGCCAATTAAAAAAGTGCAGAAAAGGTATTTTTATGAGCTTGGTATCATCAGATAATATGTAGGCTGAACTCTGAACTCTGAATATGTAGGCCCCTGCGTGGAGTGTTGAATTTTCAGATCCTTTTCCTTCAAATGTAGTGTATTTAACAGAAATCTAAGTTTGTGCCTGCTTTCATCTTATGATTTCATATTACAATATAAAAGTTAATGAAAACAGAGTGAATGTCACTACAAACAAAAGTGTCAGATACATAAACTGGTTTTTTCAGTCATTCTTTTCACCTAAGGTTGTGTTTGGGCTTCATTGTAACTCCAGTCAGTATAAAATTTCTGACAAATACAATTTTTAAATTGACACAGAATATTTACACAGCATTTTATTATTTTGTTTTTTTCCCCTCTAGGGAAAATAGGTCTTTCTCTGTAATTCTTTATATAAAATGTGGTACTTTCTATTTATTTTGTTCTCTATAATCAGTATAAATAACACAATAAATACTATCCTTCATTCAAGTATTTTGTTAGCTCCATTCTGCAGTTTGATTTTATAACCATCTGTTATCTTTTCTGCTGCTGAAACCTTCTTGTTTAGATATGATAAAATGTCTATCACAGCTCTTTCTGGTTTTAGGGTGTGCATCAACAACATTTCATTGCTGTGTGCTTACTTGCAAATGATTTGTCAGCCACTTTTCTGTGTCTTATACCAGAATATCTGAATTTCCCACATATGTTTTCACTGATACCATCCTGCTCTGCACCGCAGGTTTTGTTGAAGGCTTCATAAATAGAAAATTCTAAAATCTTTCACTTAGGGGGTGATCTGAGGCTGCCATATATGCAAGAAAATCAAGTAAAATGCCTTTGCCTTTTTTGATATGTTTCAAAGATGACATTATGTCTTCACATATCTGATTATTTTTTTCATATTTTTTTCATGCCTAGTGGTTTGTTACTTGGAATCAAACTTTTGAATAGCACTTCAGATGAAGAAATTAATTTAAAATTATTGTACATGGGTCATGATGCAAAAGCTGCGGATAACAGGTCATTTTCCACTGTAAAAGCAGATGTCTAAGGATGGAAATATCCTTGCTCTGAGCTCTTTGACTTAAGTTTGTTATTCTGCTGTGGTGGGGTAGCAGTGCCCTACATTCCAGTTGCTTGACCCTACTCTGCGGCGGCGAGGGAAGGATGCTACGCAACCAATGTGATTGATAAAGCAAGCTTTGATTTATTTTCGAATAGCGCAGCTTTTTATACAGACTGAGTACAATAGGTATAGTGAGAGTGACAATAATGCCTTATGCACAGTATCTGCATATGTTCTGTCCTTGCTGTATCTTTCTGTGTTCTTGCTGTATCTTTCTTCAGGGTTCTTCCTTGTCCCATGGTCTTGCCAAGGATTCAGTGTTCTTGTCAGTTCAGCTATTCTGTTCTTCTACCAGCATGATACAGCACAATCGCCTGTGTCTTGCCTGCACGTCTTGCAAGATGGAGTGCGGCCTTCTCTTTAGCACAGAGATTGTCTGCAATGTCAAGCCATTCTCCAACACTACTCATGATAAGATCCTGTTTTCAGGTTTGGATAGCTGTACAAAACTTCTAACTATTTGGTTCAAATTTATCAGGCCAGATGTTTGCCTCAGGCATAAATTTTACAAGAGAAATTTCAGTTATAACAGCACCATTCAGCCATATCCAAGAACAAGGCTAAGATGCAGGCTTTTTTAGCAGACACGGCAAGATGTCCTGGCATGTTTTCCTCTGAAGTCAGTTGGAGGCCCTATATTCTTGGGATAAGCCATGCACACACAGAGGGCAGGATAGTTATGTCTACACTGGCAAACTGAGGTCTGAGATTTCCTAACTTTTGAACTTTTGTTTTCTTTTAAAGCATTTTTTTATGCATAATCTAGGACTACTGCAAATCTGTTAATTACTCAACCAACAGATTGTGAATAGCCATCATAAATTTTCTCTATGCTGCTTTATAAGCTCTTCTTCCTAAAATTTATTCAGAGTTATGAGAAATTGTCCCATTCTTTTCTGTTAAACAGGGATTGTTATTATACTGCATTTGTCATTGTCATACCTCAGTTCCTTGCACTAAGGGAGTGCATTAAGCAATGCACCTGAGTTCCCTGACGTGTAGATTGGTCTTTCCCCTTCTTCTTCTCCCTATACTAGCAATGTACAATGTTGGGGGTTTGGGAGCTACTTTAAAGGCATATGCTATGCTGTGTTAGGTTTGGCATATTTGAGGCGACGTGTCTTTTTCTTGAGTGGTGGGAGTATCCTTATTTTCTTTGGAAATTCATACCACAAAGCTGTATAAATTCCCCATATGAAAGGTGAGCTTTATGATTGTGAGGGAGAGTTCTGTTTTGCATCAGACAAGGACGTGTTAATCACGGTTTTCATCACAGAGATTTATACAGACCTTATGCAGGGTTGAAGCAATTATTACATGCTTTACAATAAAAACTGAAACCCTGAGCGAGACGTAATACATTTTTAGGTATGGGAAACAAGTTTTCATGAGTTTTCTGGAGAAGACATTTTCTTCCAGAATTCTGTGTTAGCTCTAAGTTTCTTATGACGTGGATGGCGCTATGCCCAGGAGTATTGCATTGTTTTAGTCTAGACGAGAGGTGACAAAAACATGAATAATGGAGGGCAATAAATTGCACTAGTGTGGGACAGAATCAGCTGGAGGTAGTACAAAGTATTACTCATGGGTACTGCTATGCGAAAGCTTAGCACTGAAGAGGAATCCAGGAATGCTCATGAGGACTGTAGGGGAAATTGTGAGCATACTTAATAATAGTTCCATGATGGAAGTGCTATGAAATATTCATCACTATTGAGGTCACTTACAGTATTTTGGTGGTGGTTTATGCGCTGATTTGGATCAAACTTTGGGAATTTGCACTGCACGTTTGGGTCCTGTACAAACTATGTTGACAAGGATGGGATTCTAGTTACCTAATTGTTGATATTTGCATGGAGGATAGTAATCTCGTAAGTTTACAGTTACTGGAGAAAATTAAACGTTTGTGGGATGTAATTTATCAGATTTGTTTTAGACTTGGTTCTGTAATATATGCCTATTTCTCTGTGGTTTAGAATTCTCAGTAGAGATGTAGAGAATTCCCACCTCATGTCTGTGTCACTATTGTCTTCTCCAAAGGTTCTTCTTGACTGGCAGAGTGTTAATTCAGGAGCAGGGTATATCTGGACCACTCCAAGTAGAAAACTGATTGTCCCATTCATAAATGTCCTGGGTATTTACAGAATACCCATTGCCACTACAGTCTGGTTATATCCCAGAATTACTCTTCCAATATGTACTACCTTCTAGCCCAAAAGAATGTTAGCACAAAAAAAGAACAGAAAAAATGTGTTGTCCCCCTCTATGTCAAATCTCGTGGCCATACCAGAGCTCTTCCATTCAAGCTAGGAGACAGCTTCTAACAATTCCTGGAACTGGCCATGCCCCAAGTCTGCCTGCTAATCCCAGAGACAGTAAGTGCCCAAAAGCCGACTGTGCTTCTGAAAGTCTTTACATGATTTAGCTACAACCAGATGGTCTTGGCCTGACATTTATTGTTGTTTTCCAAATGCTGAATTAATCACACTCTTGCCTATGGGATGTGATCTCTGTTTTTCTAGTTTTAGCTACCCATTGTATGAAACTGTTGACAAAACACAAATTGAATCTCCATGAATACAACCACACAAATCTGAAAAATCTGAATTTTTCATTCTTTGAATTCCTCCCCCTTCCTTCCAATGACTGTGAAAAAAACTATAGACAACATAAGAATAAGAGAAGCTCATGAAAATGAAGGCAGATGATAAAAACCTCGGTGATTTTCTCTTGTCTAACAAAGTTTCTTAATCACTAAATCTGAGAGAGAATGAGTTTCTTTCTGCTGTCCAGTTTTTCTTGATGAAGGTTGGCTAGCAGTTGTTATAGGAAAGTACATAATGTTTAAAAAAAATCTTTCTTAGTTTGGGGGGCTGTTTTGTAGTGGAATTTTCTTACTCTTTTCGTGTGTAGTCACAAAAACATAGCCTGCATAGTCCAGCCATATTAGAGATTGGGGTTTTTTTTAAGGCATAGAAATCTAAAAACCTTTTCCATAAATGCAGTGGTTGCTCCCAAAGGGATTTCTCATCTGCCACCTTTAAAATGTGACAATCTTCAGAAATCAGGATAGTCCATTTAGCCTTTCCCGGAAAGCTGAAAACCTTTAGCAGAACTGGGTACTTCAGGCACTCTGTGTAGCTTTTTTGTAGTTTCTCATTACCTTTCTTACTGCTTTTTGAAAAATTTTAATTGGTAAGTAAGGAGAGAACCAGTATGAGCCAATGTAGAACTCAGTACATAGGAAGTGCCCCATTTTAAATCCGATAAAAGACAGAATAACTCATACCTAGAGACAAGTACTACTTTTCTCTAAGCATATATCTATGCTTAGACATATTTCAATTGCTCTGCTGACAATTTCTCTGAAAAATCTCAAGAAAAAAGGAATTACCTCCATTTCTAAGTGGAATAGAGTTCTTAATAAAGGACTTAAGGTTATTAAGCCCCTGGGGATGCCAAGAGGAAGGGAAATCTTGGTGTTTTCTTAGCTCAAGACTTGCTCTTATGGGGAAGTTCTTGCAAAGTAAATTGTTTTAGCACACTTGTACAAATTTATAGTGTTCTAGCTGCTTGACTGAATCTTTATGTAGACACTAGAGTGCACTTCAAAGTGAAATAAGTTTGCACTTACAAAATAATAAGGAAATAAGGTGGTGTGATGGTGAAAGTGCTGCATATCTAGCTTTACTTCGTGACAGTTCAGTAGCAGCCTTATTGAATGGTTTGAGGCAAAATGGAATTTTTCCATGGTGAAATAGTGCCCACACACTGGCAGTTTAAGTATTCTGGTTTAAGGGGTCTGCAGTTTTATTCTGCTTGAAGGGAAATTCTTTACAGGTTCCTAATCCCACCTTTCTGGTTAGTGGAACATCTGGGTATGTAGCAACAGTGTCGCTCTTAGCCTGCAAAATGGACTCCTTGTCATAGAACATATATGGCGGGGAAGGTAAAACAGAAAAAAACAAAATGAAAATGAAATGAAAGAAAAGCATTTTTAAAATAAAAGAATGTATCTTCAAATACTTAGCAGCTACTACAGAAGTTTTATTTATAGCTTTCTGCTGTCTTCTGAAAGATAGAAGGGGGTTAATGGAATAAGTATTAACTGTTGTTTCTTCTTTGTGCCATAAATATAAAGTGAACTACGGGATAGTGAAATTTGACTTTCGTGAATTGCATTGTTGTGTTACCAAAGTTGTTTGTGTCTTTGCCCTTAATAAGAAACTCGATTGAAAAAAAGATCAAGGTCATCAATTTTCAGTGCTGAAACTGAAAAGCATGCCACAACAATGCCTTTCAGGTTATAATATTCACAGGAAAAGGTTCTCAATTGGAGAGAGCTGAGTGGGTGGAGAGAACAGCGTGTTCCCAGAGAAGCACACACTGCACAGCTGAAGCAATGTGAACCTTAGCCATAGCATAACGATTGAACCGGGTTTCATTACATCTTTCAACTTCTTAATTCTTGCTGCATAATGTGTAAGATTGTGCTTGAGAAAATGTTGAAAGGTGCTCAGGCTTGTTGTTGTTGTTGTTGTTGTTATCAAGTTTCCCTTGGTATAAACTGAAATAACATCATTTGTATCAAAAGAATTACATTTGATTTGGTTAAATGAGATTCTAGTCTAGTTCCTGCTTTCCCTTTTCCTCCTTTTTCTCAGTGGCAGGGAAAATTAAATGGATGTGCTACAATAAAACCTGTATAGGGAGCAAGAGACAGCTATTATTGCATAGACTAAAAAGAACCACAGTATCAGTGTAATGCTAATAAATAAACTGAGTGTTGCATTAGGAAACAGCTTTTGCTATGTTGAATAAACAAAATATGTTTAGATGTAATGCAAGAAAGAAGAAAGAGCAATGAGAAATCCAGAGATACGGTATGCAGGCATAACTGTGTATTGTACATGAAATGCATTCTCTGCTTAACCATAGAGTTTTCATGCAGGGACTAAAATTATATTCAGTTCAGGATGTTTGAAGTCTTATATTTCAAGATGTATTTTTCAGAGCAGAAGCTTAAAGTAGGTATGATTATGAAAGAAAATGTATCCTTTTAAAAAAACCTCTGCTTGGAAGGGAGTTGGACCAACTGAGTAGCACATTTTGTAAAGGTGAAGTAAGTAATTGTAGCCAGTCCTTTCCCTGTCAAGGAATATTAGCTGTTAGGAGAAGAAGCAGCACAGAGTTTTGTCAGCCTACCATTCAAATGTCCAGCATCTATGGTGAAAATGTTATCCCTATGGCAAATCCAAGCTTTTCTTATGCTTTTCCTGAGAGTGGCCATGCCCACATGTCACACCAACTCTGCTTGAGATTGGTTTTGCTGCTGAGGGCCCTAGTGAAAATGAGGCACAAAAATGTTTTTCTTATGATTGATTTAAATCTTAAGTGTTGGTAAAGTGCAGAAAACCTTACTGGTGTGTCATCTTGAGCAATGTTTTTTCAGCCTGGGGTTAGTAGCATGTAACTAGGAGCCTGCAGAAGATAATGAAGGCAGAGCTTGCACTGTCTGACTGGGCACTGCCCTCACACAGGCCTCATCCCAGGGTGTGCACTCCACCATACCTTCCCAGACATGCACTCTATCATACCCCCCCAGCGCAGAGAAGAGAAGAGAGAAGAAGAGAAGAGAGAAGAGAGAAGAGAAGAGAAGAGAAGAGAAGAGAAGAGAAGAGAAGAGAAGAGAGAAGAGAAGAGAAGAGAAGAGAAGAGAAGAGAAGAGAAGAGAAGAGAAGAGAAGAGAAGAGAAGAGAAGAGAAGAGAAGAGAAGAGAAGAGAAGAGAAGAGAGAAGAAGGACAAAAGCGCTTCAGTGTGCTGCTCCATTCTGGTTCTTGAGGCATCAAAGTAACACACTGGGATGTCAACATGTCTCCTTCCTTCCTTCCTTCCTTCCTGCCTTCCTGCCTGCCTTCCTGCCTTCCTTCCTGCCTTCCTTCCTGCCTTCCTTCCTGCCTTCCTGCCCTCCTGCCCTGGGTTTCATTAGAAAGGAACCTGTTTTGCTGGGGACCAGTGAGCAGTCTGGCACAGTCTAGCTCTCCTCTTGATCCACGGCCTGGATCTCTGCTAAGTACATGCTGCAGTTCAGTTTGGGCCCTCTGTGTAGACTCCTTTTGATATAGACAAATCTATAATCAGTTGAGTTAAATTCACACTACAGAGATCTGTATTTCCACTGGGAAAATGCATAGAGGCTTACAGAGCAGAAGAAAGTAGGAATTAGTGGGCAAGAGTGATGTGAGAGCTTAGAACTGTACTGGCCTAAAGCACATTTATGAAGTTGCAGGAAGCAGCCTGTGGAGGTGAAATGAATTTCATTTACTTGCAGCTCATTACCATGCACCAGAAGGACCATGGAGACCAATGACCTCCCTAATTCATTGAGCTGTCCTTTAGGTTCTGTCATACAAATCAGAGAACTAGGCAGGCACTAGAATGGATAAGGCAACAGTGCTGTGCTGTTCTCTTGGAAGCTGTGTGGCTCAAGGAGCAGCTGCCATCACAGCAGTGAGTGTGCTGTTGCTCAGCCTCTTTCCCACCACATAACACAGAGGAACATGTATCCCACCAAATAATGTTAATGGAGCAAACTCCCCAGTCATCCACCACTAGTCTTCATAAGCCTCAGGACCTGGGCTGCAGGCCTCTATTCAAGCTGTGGGGCAGAAGTGATCTGCAGTGTGTCCTGTAGTCTCTGTGTCTCCAAATGCACTATGGTCCTTTCTACATCCACAGTCTGAATTTTTTGCCAGGAGGAGCCAGAGTGCAGTGGAGGATACTGCATACCTGGGCATACAGTTAGAGCAGTGACCAGGTGTGCAGTCACAGCCAGGGCTGAGAAACTCTCCTATTCCCCACATTTCAGACAAAGCCTATATGTGTTTCAAATGGAGTTGAAAAAACCTCTGACGTATGATACTGTAGTGACAGAGCTATCACCATGTACTGTGTGTGGTCTGGTTTCAACTCCTCCAGCTGCTTTCTGACAGCTAAAACATGTTTGGAAATTGCAGTGGATAGTGAGGGTGGGTTTTTCTTTGTTTGTAAAGCTAGATACATTAAAAGTGATCACGTGCCAAACTCACCATACATAATACAAGATTTTTCTCAGGAAGTATTTTGAGAGAATTTTTTTGTTTGTTTGTTAAATGCCTGAATAATTAACTTGCATGCTAGCGATTTATCATTTGCTATTAGGAAAATCTAATTTGTTACACTGGAGAACCGAAACAAACTGAGCCACAAGTATGTAACTTGTACTGTATATCTGTATAGCGTGGATTATTTTGAAAGCATAATGAAAAGCTTTTCAATGAATACATAATGAAGGAATAAATAGATACCTGCCAAGAGTGGCATTTGCCTGCCTAATGAATAACCCAGATTACTAAATGCTCATGGTCTTTAGGGATGAAAAAAGATGTTGTACATCATTTAGAGCTAAACAGCCTGTCATTAGAGGGGCAGGATTCCACAGTTGTTTCACACCTCTGCTGTTTCCTTTTTGATTTCTGTATATCCAACTGCCAGGATTGTTTTCTAGAATTAATTGTTTTAGTTGGATTCCTCACTGAGGAAGCATTCATCTAAAATACATTATTTGGAAAAACTCTTTCATTCTGTGTAAACCAGGAATTAGTCACTGCAGCAAATGGTGATAGCAAAAAGTGTTGCAGCAGGTGAGGGTACCCTGGTTTTCATACTGCATGCTGCATTGTCCTGCCTATCATGCAGAGAGGAAGGGACAGACTCCAGGATGGTTTTAACACTAGGCTAGCAGTCAAGAATCTGGGTTCATGTCTCCACTCTGCAGCAAATGGCCCTGACTTTAAGCAAGGCTTTAATGCTGTCTGTACCTCATCTCTGTGTGTAAAATAAAGGCAGTAGTGCTCTGTAGGTGTGTTGTTCTGAGTACATTTCAGGTTTCATTCATTAACTGGTACTCAGTAGATGTGGCATTTTTGCTGGAAAATACTTTATTTGAAATTTGTGTTGGAAATTACAGGAAAATTTTCTGGATTGTTTATTTCCTACTCAGATTTCAAGTGAAGACCAAATTATTTGGTTGATTTCAGCAGGCAGAGCTGTAGAATAGTCTTCCAGGATGCACTGAATTACTGCAGAGTCTCGATGCCTTTCAGAGAGAATGTGGTATGGGAGGCAGTACATCGTGTTACGTTTCTAATTATGTTATCTGCATCCTCCATTAGATACTACCATTCAGTTAAGACTACACTATCTCCTTGTACTGTGAAAGCACAATATAATATTAAAATCAGATCACTTGAAAAAAAGTCACCTCTCCCTCTTTCTAAGCCACTTTTAACATATGTAACATTTGTCCCTCTATTTTTACTGATAGCCAAACGCTTAGCAATGTACCAAGAACCTGATTCTGAGGAAGAAGAGGCAGGCCCAAAAGGAGGAACTCTGTCCCAGCGTGACAGTATCTGTAGCCATCAGAGCATCAAAGTGATACACAGGAGCCAGAGCACCAAAACCCACCGGCGCACAGGCAGCAGAGCTGAAGCAAAAAGAGCAAGCATACTCTCGAAGCACACTGCATTCAGTAGTCCAATGGTAAGTCACGAAAGCTGAATGCACAGTGTCCTGTATCTCATAATAGAACCATGTCCTGAAAAGGAAAAGGTAAAGAAATCTGTAGCACATTGTGTGCCTCTATAGATTTCATCTTGATGTTTTTACTTCTGTGGTCACAGCTGTTTGTACAAAAACAATCAAGCTTTGGCATAGATCTTACCTAAATGCCTTGTCTGTGGGAGCAAGCCGAAGGTAAAGACAATCTGAAACGTTTGTTTTAGTTATATTTTGATTTTGGAGAGAAAATATATGTCTTCCTTTTATCTACAGAAGCTGAGAATAACATTGAGGTCAAGGATTTGAATTGTTCTGCATATGCCTCTTCTTTTCTCTTTTGTCAGAGGATTTTAAAACTATAAGTGCTGGGGTGGACACCACATATTCCAATTCTTAGGCACTGTTGACATACACCATAGCGTAGTTTTTAGTGTGTTTCAATGGTTATCAGTTGACTGCCTGCGTTGTATTTTAAAAAGGAAACATCTTTACGTTTCAAAATGTTGGTGACTTTATGTCCTTACAACTTCATTTGGTTTATTTTATACTGCTGTAATTCTGTGTAAGTTTTACATGAGCTGAATGGTAATAAGAGGGGAGAGGAGCCAAGTCGTGGCTGTTTAGGGGCTTTGCATTGTTGCGCTGTTGACACAAATTCACCCTTAGAGCAAATTACAAATATAGACAAAGAAAGATGCTGTTTGCACTGGTGGCACTTCTTGATTTCAGTCAGGAGTAAGCTCTTTTGATAAAATTCCAAGCTGCAGTTTTTACATGTGGGGTTCTGTGGTTGCTCATATTCATCAGCTGCTGAGCATCAAGAGATAAAATTCTATTGAGAAAAGAGGCTTAGATCAGTTTATCTTTTAATCTTTTGCATCCTTGCCTCCCTCTGTGTTACAAAATACCAGAGTTTGCTCTGACAAGAATTATATTAAATAAGTAGAAAATACTGGTGAAATAGAGTTGAAAGTGCTCAGGGTTTCAATGTAAAAAACCCTCATGAATTAACTTCAAATGTGTGGATGGTTGTTGCTCTCTAACAAACAATTGAAGATGGTTTCATCTTCCTGTGCTGATGTAAAGCCAAACTTTAAATGTCATTGCTGTCTATTTTTTCCACACTTTTCATCTCTGCAGTGTACCATACTTCAGTATTAGATAATAAATGTCTTGAATTAAACAGGAAAGAGGGAGGAAATTTAGTATGTAACTCTTCTCCTATCCACTACCTCCAAAGTAGATAGATATTGCTGCTATAAATATTTCACATCATTTCTACCAGTAGGCTGACTGTTAACTGTTTATTGTCTAGAATGGGTGTGTTACAGTTCTCTTCACCTCTACTCTGTGGTGTAAGGCCACCACAAAACTCTTGATATTGACACTGCTTTGGATGCTTTAATTGCTTGTTGCTGCTTTGGAAATGTGTAGAAACACAGATATTAATCACTGGTATTTGCTACTAGGAGAAGGACATCACACCTGACCCAAGGTTGTTAGAAAAGGTGAATGAATGTGCAAAGCATCTGGAGGTCATGAGGAGCCATGAACAGCCGCTATCCCATCTGAGTCCAGAACTATGTGACGTTTTTGACTTCTTCATAGCTTTGACTATATGTAACACAGTCATGGTTACTGCACCAAATCAGCCCCGACAGAAGGTAAGGTAAAGAAAAAGGAAAAGAGATTTCCGGCATCTTTTGCCTTGATACTAATTTATCTTGTAAGCTAGGGAAATGAAAACCTCCTCTTCTAGTGAGAAACAACTAGAATGAGTTGTGAGATGATTTGTAGAACCACTATGTGACTGACTGAGTTTAATAATGCATTAGCTGAATGGAGTATGTTGTCAGCTATTTCACTTGCCTCCATGGCAAGATATGCTTTCATCAACAATTTCAGGATACTTCTGAAACTCTCCTAATTTCTTGTACTGTAACTTATTCATTTAATAAGCATAAATATGTAAGTATGTTTGGAAGCTAATTTGTAAATGTGCAAAACTTTCCAGAAAGGGATATAAGCTGTCGGTGAATAAATATTTCATATGTATGGATGAAATTAAGAAAAGGCTGAGACATTTTTTAAAAGTTAAAAAAGAGAAACATACTTGAAAAACATCACTTAAAACTTTCAAATTATGTAAAAGATGCATCTTAAGCTCATTATGAGAAATAATGATCGTTACTGCTTAAATTGGCCTTAACTAGTGTCATTGATGAATGAGAATTTCAAGAACGCAGTCCCAAGATGATCTGTAAGACAAAACTATAATGGAATGTAATATTAAAGCTCGCCAGCAGCTGGAATTTCCATTCTGGAGAAAATTCTGCACTTTGCTTCTGTTCCAGACTGGAATAAAAAGTGAACTAGTCTGCAAAATGATGTGGTTTTGTGCCAAGGAAACATTTGGAAAATGCTCAGTTCTGCTGTTTCAGGAATGCTACACTCTTACACAATAATATAATGTATATTACTATGAATATGCTATTACTATTAATACTACTGTATCTTTGGAACAGATTTGTTTGAACTGAGATGAATGATACGTCTGATGCAAAATGCTTCAGTGCTGAAAGAGACAGGGAAAATTTCTTATTGCAATATGTGTCTTTTGAGAATATTTTCAACATTGGCATATTCTTATTAAACTTTACTTCTACAAGATACCACCCTTCTCAACAGAAAAATATTGCATTAACTTTTTTTTCAATACCTTTACTGAATATGCACAAAGGATGATGGTAGCTTTTAGTATGCACTGCTGATGGTGGTGGTGCAACATTGACAGACTATCCATAGTCTGATATCTGAGGAGGTGAAAGAAGAAAAAATTGTTTTAATACAAACAGATGCGCTTTCATACACAGATACAATTCTGAAGTTCTAGTAAGTTTTTTTGTTGTTGTTGAGTCAGTGTTGTCCATTTACTTTCCTTTCTCAAAATACAAATCCCGTTACTTTTTGCTCTCAAAGAAATTTTATTCTTTAGTTGGAGATGCTTAGACTGACTGTCAACGTCAGAATTCTTGTACAGCTTTTCTTTGGTGGTTGTTCATTGGTGCGTTTTGTTCTTCTCAAGGTTAGAGACCGATTTTTACTAAAATCTCCAGTAAAAACCATTGAAGACTTCATACGAAGATTCACTCCAAGTCGCTTGACCTCTGGATCTAACAGCAGCAGTTCATCTAGTCTAGCTACAAGCAAATCAATGCACAGATTTGGTTTAAGCGTGCTTTCATCTACATCTACGGATAGCACTTTATTAAAACTGGAAGAGAAGCTGGCATACTCTGCACAGATGAATAACAACGGCTACAGCTCCCAGCAAGGCAGGACAGCTGTGGGGGGTGCACCTGAGGAAGGAGAACTCCGTTACGAAGCAGAGAGTCCAGATGAAGCTGCTCTCGTCTATGCAGCAAGGGCATATAACTGTTCTCTGGTTGGAAGGCTGTCCGACCAGGTATCAGTGGAGCTACCTCACCTGGGAACCTTAAACTTTGAAGTATTACATACATTGGGCTTTGATTCCGTCAGGAAGAGGATGTCAGTAGTGGTCAGGCATCCTCTCACAGATGAAATAAATGTTTACACTAAAGGAGCAGATTCAGTTGTTATGGATCTTCTTCTACCCTGCTCTTCAGGTACACCTCTTATTTACCTTTGGGGGGTTTGGGAGGCAGTTAGTTGCTGAAGATCTCATCGTACCTTACTGCCTTGTCTAGCAAGTAGATTTGCCTGCTTTCATTTGGTAGGATGGCAACCATTACCCTTCTTTTATAATACTTTGTAATTATAGCAAATTTTCTGTAACAAATTGTTGGTTCCTTACCTCACAAGAATGAGTGAAGATAATTTCTGTAGAAGATCTTCTACTAGAAAACTTTATTTTGAAGGAATTTCTTGCAACTCTGCCAAAGCAATTTACATTTCTTTAGGAAAAACCTGCGTGGCAATGCTTGGACAGTTGAGTATTTTATATGAAACTGAAGTACTTCTTTTGCTGCTTCCCTCTGTTTCATTTGTAAGTCTTTACGTCCTTTTGCTGCAGTATGTTGCATTAATCAGCACATTTATTGGTGTTTAACTATGATGCTAAAGTGCAATGTGAATCAATCAGCCATCAAAACAGAAAGGTTGTGGCAAAGATGGAGAGATGCTGTTCAGACAAGAAATCTTGGCTTCAAATACATAGTTGACTAGCAAGCAATAGACATGTAGCTGTGAACATGGAATTTCCCTAAAGCGTCGAGAATTCTCCAGCACCCAAATGTCCTAGGAAGCGGGGACAACCTTAAATAGCTAATTGTAATCAGTTGGTTTCAAGAAGAATCCTTTCAGAAGTTAGAAGAGACACATGGGCTTCAGTTTGCATTAATCAGTTTGCATCTAATTTACTGTATTTTCAACACTGAATTTCATCCAGTGTTTAAAGATTACCCCAATATGAATGGACAGAGCCCCAAAGTGCTAGAGGTACTTCCCATGTTTCACTAATGCATTGACTTTGTGGTTACTTTGACACGAGTTGGAGTAAATAATTGTGAAAGGCTTATACTGTGTCATTTTAGTTTAACGAAACACAGAAAAATGTTGGCATTAGTTTTCTGGTTACAGTCATATAAATCAAAACTGAGCCAAAAAAATTAGGAACAACTTGTCCTAACTAACAACAAAGTATTCATGAATAGTTTTCTAGCAAAGATCTGATATCACAGAAAGCATGTAGAGCATCTATGGAAACTTCTTTCCTTGCAAACTACTAATAGCACTGAAAATTTCTAATACCTAGGAAGTAATGATTGGAAATGAGTTCTCAGAATGAGAACTGAGCGTTCAGAAAAGAAAAAATATTTTATGCCAAGTCCTTAATTTTTTGCTGCCATATAACAGACTGTGTTTGAAGCTGCGGTGTCCATTCACAGTAGACTCAATGGATCAAGGAATTTTCAGGGAAATTTCAGGCAGGTCTAGGATCCACCTAGGTAAAAACAGTAAGGCCAGTTAGAAAATTAAAAAATGGCAGCATTATCAATGGTGATGTATGTCTGAGAAGAAGAAGCAGAGTTCCTGAAGGTTGGTGTGGGAATGAGCTATGTCTGTAGCTGGGCAAATACAGATTCCACCATCATTACAGGCAAGCAAATTTAAAGTGGTTCTGAAATTGTGCAGAAGGTTTTTTGTTTTGGTGTGGATTTTTTGTTTGTTTGGGGCTTTTTTAGCCCGAATTGAACTATGAGCTCTGCTGTGCTTTGCTTTTGCAAGCAATGTGAAGTGCAGCCACTAGAACACCATAAGCAGTTCCCCTTGTTTTCTAGTCCTCTTAAGCCCCTCCTGGCTTCAGTAATTCTGTATGTTTCAGCAGATCTGTCTGAAAAACATTTGACATTTCTCTTGAGTTCTCCTGGAACTGAATTCTCTGCCTGCAGTATCCTAGTGTCAGTGGATGTAGAGGGAGCCTCAGAAGATTTATACTGTGGCTGTTATCTATATTGTGGGATCTGTCGTTGGTGTCATCCAGTTCACTGGTGACAGTGGAACGTGAGTGTGAGAGGAGATGTAATGCTACGAGAATTCAGTCATTTATCATTTCAAGGAAATGACTAGAAAGTAAATGGACATGACAACTAATCCCACAACTTGGTCTTTGCTCTTAGGGCTTCAGGGACATGTGAACTGCACGCTAGTCAAGCATGTGTCTTGAGACTTGTGCCCTTAGACTGAAGGACCAAGGCAGTACCATGTCTCTAATCTCCCAGCTCAGACATCACATGGCATGAAACAAAGACTCCTGTTTGAGGGGAAGAGTATTTTAGAATATGACATGAGAAACAGCCTAAAATCAGGAAGTATTATGTTTTAGCTTCCTTGTGTCTTATAGAAAGGTATAAATCGTCATGAGCTTCAAAATATAAAAAGATTATGAATTGACTCCATTTGCTCTGCCTGTATATCTAGTTAAGACTGTGGAACCTGGTGTATTCTGATAGCAAACAGATATTTCCAAAAGCCTTGAAATGATTCCCAAGAGAGTATTGTTTTTACTTTATCTCAACAGTCACTGTGTTCATAAATAAGAAAGTTACTGTTTGAGTCAATACCCAGCTCACACAGGAACTGTGAACATAAGTCATTGAGAAAACAATGACTGCACTGGCTTTCTGCAGCTCGAGATTATGGAATGAAATGAAGAAGCAGAAGGCCACTAGCTCTCTATCTTTCTTCTGGAGGAGACTTCCTTGCTGTTTTTCACTGACATGGTGCATGTGGTCACACTGCTCAGAGCAGACACTGCATCCCAGCTAAAAACAATCTCCACAACTCGGTTTTGTCTGCAAGAGGTTCCTTTCCCCCCTCTAACTTTTGAGCACGAGATAAATCTCAGGGTAGGACTGACGAGGCACATGAACAGCTATATGGGGGTTTAGCTGTCACTGGTATGCTGGTGGAAGAGCGACACGCTGGAACTGAGAATTTGCACAGAAAATAGTACGCACATCTCTACTTGTAGAGAGTTGCTGTCTTTGTTCATTGAAGGAGGTATGAGCATTTGACATTATGATTACTGCATTAACACCTGTGGTATTCAGATCTGAAATGATTAACACCACTTAACCTTAAAGAGATAGAAACAGCTTTTGATGTGTTTAAGAACCTATTGAAGTTTGCATCATTTGAAGTCAGTGAGCCACTGAAATAGCCACTCCCATACGACAATTTCATGTGGGATATGCAAAAAAATGGCATTTTTCTCTAGAATGTTAATGTATCACAATAAATTAGGAAGAATGCTTGCTTGATTTATTGTTCTTTATTGTTTAAGTTAAAAAGATTACTCACTTACACAAGAAGCCTCGAAGAAGGTTTGCTGCAGTACTTCTCCCAGAAAAAAAAATTCTTACGTTACGCAGCAAAATCAGACGTGCCAAAAGGGTTATAACGCATTAATAGAAAAGTAGCTAAGTGAAACTGTGTTAGGCTGCTGGTTCCTTATTGCATATTTCCATATATAGTGTCAGAAAGGGCTTTCCAATTGCAAATAATGCTTGCAGGGATGTCCTTCAGGAATAATATATCTATATTGTCCCTTTGAGACAATCAACAGTGATAGCGTAGGTAGTATTAATAGGTAGATAGACAGGCCCATGAGAATATTCCTGCCAGTCAGTATTCACCACATGACCTTAATCAGAGATGGAACTGAAATGAACACATGTAGGAAATACCACAATCTTCACAGAGTCCCTTAGGAGCAACTGCATATGTATACTCCCAGCTTTGCAGACCTAGAGAGGATAGAAAAGTCTTTAAAGGTGAGAAAATAGCTTTACAGTGAGTAAAATGTTCTGATACGTGGTTGAGATAAATGGAACAAAACCCAGAATATTGCGATTCCAAACTCACAGTTCCCTTATTTCGACAAAATCAGTACATGTATGTGTTTGTGGTGGAGCACCTGAATGCCCAGTTAGGCACTCTGCTGCTGTATAAATATGAAAGTGCTGAATGCTGTGTAGCTTTATAGACAGACAGATTATATGTATGTATGCAGGCAACATATAGCAGGATCGAATTCAGTATGAGTGCACACTGGGTAAATGGGCACTGAAAAGTATAAACAGTAAGATACTTACGCCATCTAATTTATATACCCGTATTATGTGCTTAATATAAAGATATAGTGCCCATAGGCTCTCAGTATGGGAAGTGAGCACATTCAGTGCTGAACTGAGTATGTAGCAGGTCTCTTGAAGTGCTCAGACTTCTGGTGAGGAGTGGTCACCTGACTCAGTGACTGGTTACTGTGCAAGTAGCAGTAACTCAAATATTGCACTTAGGAACAGCTCCAATTACAGAATTATATCCTGAAATGATTCTACATCCCCTGAAAATATTCAGACTTTAGTAAAAAAAAGTGTATTACGTCAGGGAATAGAAAGACCTGCCAGAAGCTACCAGTCATTCTCACTCAATGGTTCCAATCTAAAAATTTACCAGCTTGTACATTTACTTTAGTGCTAACCTTGAAGTTCATATTATTTAAGATTACTACTACAGTACCTTTTTCATGAACTTATCTTGATCCTAGATGATAAAAAAATGCATTATCGCTTGTTTTTTATTTTTGGAGACATCATTTCATGTAATAAGACAGAACAAAATGTGCTGCCATCATATTTATTACTCTATGTTGATCACAGAGTGAGCACATTGCACCAGTCCCAGTTAAAGAGAGAAAAGAAACAGATGCTCACTCCTCATTTTGAGTAGTTACACGTGGCTCTAAGTGAAGGGTAAAGCCAAGTGGAAGTTTTGCTGATGCATCTGAGGTAGAAGCTAGCTGTGAGGTCTGCAAGTGCAAATTCTCTAAATGAAATCACAATCATACCCAGAACTTCGTGCGTTGATTCAGGCTGATAGGAAGTATCAGTACAGCACTAACAGACTAAAGGACCTTCATGCACTTAGATATACAAAACAGAGCACTCTTTCCACTTCTTTCAAGATATTAGCCTTGGTGGAAAACTGAGTGCTATTTTTAAGTGTCGTTTTTCTGCACATGATGAGCTGTGGAGAAGCGGAAAAGCATTTGCTCGTAGTGTGTTTGAAATCATACTTCTATTTCTGACAGTATTGTTTGCTGTGAAAATTATCATGATTTCTTAAAATATTCAGGTGAAAGAAATACTTAAGGAGTAAAAAAAAAAAAAGGTCTTTCTCATGTACATTCACGGTGACTTTTTTGAAGAGGGAAGACAGAAAAGAGAACAAAAAGACTATTTTTCTTTTTTTTTAATGGAATGTTTTATTGGAGTTTCCCAGGAAATATCAACAGCTCTTTAAAAGTATCGGTTATAAAGTGCTGGTACAGTAAGTGCTGTATTCAAGTTTTTATTCTCTGAGGCAATTCAGCTGCTGTTATTTTTCAATGAGTAATTTATGTTTTTATTCTATAGATGACCCTCGGGGCAAACACCAAAAAAAAATCCGAAGCAAAACCCAGAATTACCTTAATCTTTATGCTGTAGATGGGCTGCGGACCCTCTGTATTGCAAAAAGAGTAAGTAAATGCAGGCTTTTAGTTTGCTTTTAAGGAGAGTCTTGACAAAGATTACTGAAGGTATTTATTATTTTATTGTTCTCAATTCATAACTTCTTTTTCATTTTATTCAGTAAAGGATTAATGCCTTTGCATCATGTTGACTGTGCCCTCATATACTCTTTGTAATAGGTTCTCAGCAAGGAAGAGTATGGCTGTTGGTTAAAAACTCATTTAGAAGCAGAATCCTCTATTGAAAATCGTGAAGAACTTCTGTTTCAGTCAGCACTGCGGATAGAGAAGAACCTGCATCTGCTAGGTAACGAAATGAGAGCTGGACGTGAAATTAAAATGTGATAAAAATTCTGAAAGCTTGGATATGAAATCCGTTCTTTTCCTTAAATTGTTTCTGACAGTATAGAAATTGGCTTCTGTGGGACTTTATCATGGCTGTCATGTGCACCACCACAAAGGAATGGGATATAATTAACATAAAAGACATACCCTGTCTTCCTTGCTCCTGCCATCATTTTATCACTAGTGAAATAAGTGGAGTAATACCAGGGATGAATTTGACACAATATCATAAATGGGAACTGCTGCTCCAAACAAGATGAGGACCTGACCCAAGCTGTCTACAGAATTTCATTAGCTCAGTGCCATTTCAACATGTCAGAGACTTCCATGACTCCAGGGCCACCAGAGACATGCATAAAGCAAAGCTCATAAACTGCATTTGTGAGAGGCATCAACTTTCATATACATCAAGTTCAGCACATGCACTCAGGGCCTGTGTATTCTGTGGCAAGGGTTTGCAGTTAAAATCAGTGTATGTAAAAAGTATTGCAAGAGCTAAGTCATAGTCTTTTGAGTTGAGATGTTGAAAGCACTGAGATTCTAAAATGTATGTATATACACTAGTACTCCATGCATCCAACTGCTTTCTCTGGCAAAGAAACTGGGACAGCCATAACGCTGTCGGAGAAAACAACCTTCACTAATTGCCAGCATGCCTGTCTCTGGGAAACAGATCCATCTCACCCAACTTTTAATGAATTTACTGCAGATCTCCAAGGCTCAACATATAACCAGTGGAGAGACTAAAAAAGTATAGTTCATTCAGTCTGACTTAGATATCCGCTTTAGGATTAGGTTAATCATGCCCTTGAAGTGTCTGGTTCTCTCCCCTGACTTAAAGGGGGGCATGAGTTGCCTAGTTCGGACCAGAGTAATCAAGATCTCACCATGGGTGTACCTGTTGGCTCTGTCTGCAGTCTGAGGTGGAAAAAAAAAAGAAAAAAAAAAAGTGAAATTGAGCTGTTAGACAAATAAGTGAGCTCTGGCCAGTAGTAAACTATCAGTTCAGTCATTCCCCAAGAACCTCATACTGTGGTTTGTAGCTTGCAATGATCAGTCGTCATTAGGCTGGGGGAATAAAAATTTAGTCTGGAATATATTTTTTTTTGTCTGGATAGCAATAGCTTTCCCAGCGCTGCCCTAAGAATGTGTTTTCATGTAAATGACTGGTTCTCAGACATAAGTGGACTTCTATTGTTAATTGGGTTTTTTTCTAGAAACAACCATAGGAGCAATAGTTAGCTGGGAAAGTTTATTTTGTTTTTCCTCTTTTTCCAGGTAACCTGCATGTGTGTCACTTCCTCATTTGCTAGTAGCAGGGCTTACATTTCCTCACACTGAAGTCTCTCTGACATTCAGTGGAGCACTGATGTACCCGTGGTGACACTGAGCTTGGTACTGAGTGGCTTTTTGCCAGTTTTCATATATATGAAAATCTCATCTCAGTCGATTGATTTATGTAAGCGTAAAACAAATACCCAGTCTCATATAAACAGGTAGAAAGATGCATTTAAAGCATAAAAATACACATTTTACCCTCACATAATGGTCAACAGATTTATGATTTATTCTCTGCTATGTCTCATTTGGCCACCAGTTTCTTTCTGCAAGAGCAAAGAGCAGCAACAAGGCATGAAAAGGTTTATGTCTGCAGCCTAATCTGCTGTTGCCAAGCTGTAGTCCTGCTGTTATTCCCCTTCAAGAGAGGAATTTCTAGTGGAAATCTTCTCGTGGAGAAAAGGCAGTTAAGACCCTTAGGAACTTAAATGATCTCCAAGAACCAATACCTTCTCTAGCAACATTAAGCAGAAATGATGTAAATATAGAGCATAGAGACAATAAGCCTTGTGAACCTCTGGGAGTAGGAGTGGCATCTGGTTGCTTTTGAAATTTTGAATTCTGGATTTGTTGTTTATTGTTGATGCAAATGTTTACCACAGCTACTTTCCTCTCTTCTTCCTCAATACCCCCAAAAAGCTGGCCAAATCTTGCAACCATTGGTAGTTCAGCTGTTTCCCAGTAAAAGTGACTGCTGGTTGTTTTGGGGTTTGGTTTTTTTTAAATCTAAGCTTAAAATTTCTGGGGAACCCTAAGTGTTCATTTAATATGGAATATTTTGGGGTTTTTTGTGTGCTTAGGTGCAACTGGCATAGAGGACCGTTTGCAGGATGGTGTTCCAGAAACCATTGCAAGCTTGCGCAAAGCTGGGTTGCAGATTTGGGTTCTTACTGGAGACAAGCAAGAAACAGCTGTTAATATTGCATATGCATGCAAGCTACTAGATCATGATGAAGAAATCATCACTTTGAATGCTGAATCACCAGTAAGCAGATCCAATATGCAAGTCTACTAATGAACTAGTTTTGCTTTATTTTCAACTTGTACGATTAAAAGTTTGATGGCTTTTTTCCTTTTCCTCTTTCTTTTTTTCTTCTTTTGCTGCTTCGTCTGTAATTTTCAGGTAGGACATGTCTTTGAATACTTTTCAGTGAATCATGCTTCTAAACCATCGTCTCATCCATCATAAACTTACTGAAAACATGTAACTGTGTATAATAAACTCCACCATGAATGAAAATATGCCATAGCAGCATAAATCACTTTCTTCAATATGCATTCTCAAAACATCCCTAGTTCTGTTTATTGGCACTAAATAGCAACCTGTTATTAAATACATGTTGAGAAAGAAAGCAATTGATAACCTATTGAGAATTTGTGCTTTATTTTATGCCACTGAAATGTAGTATTTAGATAACTCAGTCATTCATGTTTTCTCAGGTGGCTTTTTCTGTGGAGATAGAAGCAATATTTAAATTTCAATGCTAACACTGAGAGGCAGAAAACCACATCTACAGTAATGCCTTGCTTCCTAACAGACCTTTTCTAATCTTTCTGAATTACTGATCTTTCCTGCGCTCAACTTGTTGCAAGCAGTTACAAAGAGTTTACTGATACGGTCTAACATACAAGGAACCAGACTGATAGTGCTGTAGTTCTTTTATGGGGTGATAAAATTGGACTTCAGATCAGCAGAGGAGAGGTAGGCCATTGGTATTCAACTCCAATTTCTTTCAAAAAGGAAGGAAAGATAACAGCATTTTCCATTCTTGGGTGTATCAACTGAACTGGTAAATTAATTTTCCATGGTTTTTCTTTTTAGTCATACTTTGCTGTAAGACCAGTAGCATTTCTTTTGAATGTTCATATATTCTCAATAACATCTTCTAGCTGAGTATGGCTAGGAGAGAGATTTCAGCTTAAATAACCTTTAATTGGCCTTTAACAATGCATAACTCTTTGATCTGAGTTGTGGGCGTATGCATGGTGTTCATCACCGTAATGGTGTTCATCACCATACTTAACTTGGTACCAATTATATATCATTTCCCAGCACTGTTATCCTGAGAAGGAGCTAAAAGAAATTAATTTAGCGTACAAAAGTGCATGTTAAAGAAGAATTAGATTTTAAGCCTTTCTACTCTTTATTGTTGTCATACCTTCCGCAAGAATTGTGTTCAGAACAAGTAGAAAAGAAGATTATTAGAAATTAAAACTTTTAGCAGTGCAGCAAATAATACATTCCCCATATTAGTTATGCCTAAACATACAGCAAACAGAAGCCTTTGAATACATGTTCTTTTCTCTCAAGCATTTTTATTTTTGAATTTTTTTTCAGGAGACATGTGCTGTCTTGCTGGAACAGTGTCTGCAATGCGCAGAGTCTAAATTTTCAAGCAACACAATAGACGGAGCTACTGGAAACATGACTGTTGGGTTCACCCCTCTCTATCCACGCTCTTCCTCTGTGCTTTCCAGCTTGGGCCTAGTGATTGATGGAAGGACTCTAGCTTATGCCCTGGAACCCACGCTAGAAGATAAATTCCTTGCACTAGCCAAGCGATGCCGTTCAGTACTGTGTTGTCGCTCTACCCCACTCCAAAAGAGCATGGTAGTGAAACTAGTCAGAGACAAACTCAAAGCAATGACCTTGGCAATAGGTAAATACCTCAGTTTAAACTAGCCTGCCTTGATGTGTCTTGAAAATTCTGATTTTTTTGACATGCAGTAGGACCCTCCCAGCTGCCTCACAACTGAAACAGCCTTCCAGTTTTGTCTGAAAACATGCTGGACAATTCTAATATATTTATTCTAACATATTTACTCAAAACCAGGATAGAACTCTGGAGTAGTATTTGGGATTTCTTCCTGCAGAAGTTAGGTAATCAGGACCCAGTTACGCTAAGAGATTTTGACATGTCTGAACACAGCTGTGAAGAACTGGGTTATCTGATGCTGTGCAAAACACCGTTTTGCAATCACTGTATTACACCAAAAAAGCCCTTGTGCTTAGTGCTGTTTCATCCTGTCATGCTTAAACTCAAGGTTCTGTGTTTATCACAAGTCAGCCATACAGCACAGGCCATGACTTGGCCTTGTCATTACAGAGAGTGGATTTACAACTGGTATCATGCCAACGCTTATACTTCTTCCCACCTAATCACTCAATTAGCAAAGGGGAGACTTTGGCAGTCAGTCTGTCTTAAATTTGACAGGATCTTCCATGTTTCTATGATTTTTACACAACTCAGCCAGCTCTTCTTTCCCTATCTCAAGTTTAGGTTCATGTTTCATTAGAAGATACGATTTCAGCATACAGTGTCACAAATACGCTTGCTTTCATCTGTATTGGTTAATTATAGCTGGAACACATGTGGGTGGGACCTGCCCATGAGAAATCCTAAGTACATATAATAATTGCCAGACTTGTGTGACATCGACATCACCAAGTACCTGCTGATTATCATAATCTTCATGCTCAATATATCTAGCCCAGATATGTGTCCCTCCCACTGAATTTATATCTTTGGCTAAATGACTGTGGACATAATCATTTGCATATGTTGTAAAAAACATCTGGCTCATTAACTTGAATTATCCAGAATGCTTAAAAACGTTAGTGGAGACTGGGCAGCTTCTCATTCTTTCTGAGCATCTTGAGCCTATGAGTTGAGCTCAAGCTCCTCCTCTGGCTTAAAGCCTAGCTGTATGCATCCTCCCTTTTAACCAACTTGAGCTAACTTGGGGTTGTGTCACACAGTCACAAAGACATCAGCTTTGTCTGGTAGCAGATACCACTCTTACACGTGCCAACAGCAGGGAAACTGGTGAGATGTGGTGTGCACCCCAGCCACTGAAGTTGAAAACCAAGTGTCTTGTGATAAGCTAATACAGTTTCATTTTCCACTAGTACACTGGCTGTAAATTTAAGAGATTAGTAAGTAGATACATATCTCACTCTGGTATCCTGTCTATGGCACCTGTCACTTCTGGTATCGTGATTGAAAGCAGAGTAGGGGGTGGTGTCTCTGCAACCATTCCAATTAAATCTACCAGTCTTTGGTGTATAAAAGGTCTCGGACTGGTCAACCGTACTCTCTTGACTTTTTCTTTCATTCATCTACTTTTTAACTTTTTTTAGTATTTTTACAGTGTAGACATTTTCATTTGCTTTAGGCCTTCTCGCACATTTAATTCTTAGTCATACCTGATTGCAGGCAGACTGTTAATCAGGAAGCAGAAGTATTGGGAAGCTCATTCTCAGCTTTCCTCTGTTTTACTACTAGTGCAGTTGAGGCCTGATACCTGAATTTTAGGTATTACTAAAAAGAGATGGATTTGTTTTATTGTTACTTTCCTGTGATAAAAAGGTCTACAAAGATCAGAATGTCTTGGAAACTTTGCAAGCTTTGAACTTTATATTCTAAAGATGTACCCTTTTCTGCCGCACATCTCGCTTACAATACCCAACCAACACTTAGTAAATGTGTCTCTTACTATGCTCAACCAACAACTGTTTTTCCTTTGTTTTGTTGCTGCTAACAGTAGTTGGTCTACTAGTGACAATAAAACTCTATTTTGTCGTCTTTAGGTGATGGTGCTAATGATGTCAGCATGATCCAAGTGGCAGATGTTGGTGTGGGGATCTCTGGTCAAGAAGGCATGCAGGTAATGTTGCTCATCCAGTGGAAAGCACTCGCATGAGGGGGTGAAACAGCCACTTCCTATAGGTCAGATTGTTCAGACTGCCTCTGGATCGTCAGCACAAATAAAGGAAAAGCAGCAAGTTGTGCTGAGGAGTCCCAGTTGTGTGTTATAAGGGTTCTTTCAACTTGAGTTTGAGCTCACACTTGTTCTCAGATCTGTGATGAGTTTACACACACTCTACCTTCTCAGAAAATTGAACTTACCAGATCCCTCTAAGCAATATGATTAAAGAAATAATTAGCTAAATACTTGTTTAAAGGAGGAAAAAAGCTCAGCTATGCATTATTTAGGAAATAAAGGTTCATCTTATTCTGGCTTTTATTCTCCTCTCTCCTGTATTGCTTGGGTATACTTCTGTGGAGTGGCTGCACAAGCCAATACAACTGATGTAGCTTATTTGCATGGTGTGGTGGTGACCCTTAGCCCAGCCACCCACACCTCTCACTCACTCAGCTTATTTAGACAGCAAAACAGTAAAGTAGAAATTGTGGCCCTTTGCAGAACCACTGCTCCCTACACCTTATAGCAAGTCTTGGTTTTGGCCACGTTTCCAGTCACAGGGAATAGCAGGATGAGGGTACTTGCCTT
This sequence comes from Edolisoma coerulescens, assembly GCA_013397115.1. Lineage (NCBI taxonomy): Eukaryota > Metazoa > Chordata > Aves > Passeriformes > Campephagidae > Edolisoma > Edolisoma coerulescens. The sequence continues at coordinate 857,324 of VWZW01001014.1, forward strand.
GTAGTCTTCTGGATGGGTTCCACCCATGATTACTACATTTACCACTGTGTGAGAGGCACTTCTCTCATCCCCAGAAGAGAGGATGTATATGTATAGGATGTATGTATTATCTCAGCATCCTCCACTGCTGGTGCAGATCAGTTGCAGTGTTAGGACCAGACGTGGCAGTAAGACACAGAGAATGAGGAGGATACCTCATTTCCACAATCTACCTTGTATTTGGGCGGGCTGATTGCATGAGAAAACAGAGTAGCTGAGTATATGTCAAATAGCTCTACAGTGAAAGTGGGAAGTGTTTCCATCCTGAGGACCTGAGCAGATGAGCATGCTCCTTAACTTAGTTACCAGTGGGTGGTTCTCTGACCCAAATTGCATTTTTTGCAACATTGGCTGGATGTTTTGCTCAAAAGGGAAGAGAGGCCTCCTTCACATAGTGTACAAGTTGGATATAGAGTTTTATTTCATGGGATTTCATGAATGCTGTAATTTATTTGGGTCAACACACAAACTTATGAAACAATAATTTAAGTTAGCTATGAACTTGGGTATCAACTTTATGCATTTTCTGATGGCAGATCAGCAGAAGCTAGGACAGATCACTGGAGAAAAGTCAGTAGATATTTTTCTTCTTTATCATGCACTTTTCAATGTGTATGAATCTTCAAATCCTGCATTACTTCTGCAGTATCATTCTGCAGTCAGTCCAAGCTCCAGAGAGCTCAGAGAAGGCTAGTTTTGTGGGCTCTCCTCCAAACCTATCAATTCAAAATAGTCTGCTGCAAACTTCTTGGGTCTTACCACCTCTTACGAACTTACCAATAAGCTCTTGTCATCTATGTATTAATTCAGATCACTTTTTTTCCTAATGCAAACTTTTTTTTTTGACTCCTTGCCCCTTTATGCCACTTTCATTTGAGCTCATACACTTAAAATAACTAGTCCTCAAATTCCCCTGGCTTTTGCAGTGTATTTGGGTCTGAAAGCTATTTTCTCATTAACTCATTAAACTACCTGGTTTTTTTCTAAATGAAAGTCCAACAGAGTGGAAAATGTTTATAGATCCCTTCCCTTCCTGCAAGTCCTAAGGAACCACACAGACCTCTTTACTACAAACAGCTGTCAGAATTGTACACACACAGGTACTCAGAAGGCATTGAGCATTTAGATGTCTAAGACAGCAATACTGTCTGATTTATTTTCTTTCCACATTCTGTGGAAGCATGTGGAGCTGGAAGAAATAAAAGTAAAATGTGAAAATCAAGGAGGTATTTTGAGACTAAATAAACATGCAAATGTAATTGGATAACATATCTTTCTCTCTGTGTTCCTCACCATAATAAAAACAGAATAAAAAAAGAAAAAAATCGTGACACTTCTCACAGTGTGCTGAGAAGTACTATGTTAGAGGCACAAATGAAGCTAACGGTTTTGTTTTGACATTGGAATAGGCTGAGATGGGGTGGAGGACAAGGAAGCAGACATAGCATAGCTCTGTTCTCCTCAAACTGCAAGATAGCTGTATGTCTGCAAGACAAATCAGACTTCTGTGCAGAGAGATTATAACAAGTGTGTCTCAGTACCTGAGAAATCCTAGGATGTGTCAACATATTAAAAAGTGTCTCAGCCCTTATATATATCTACTGCTTAAATTGCAATGCATTCTTACACCTTCTCTTGCATACTGTTTTAGAGTTTATTTTAATAGCTTCTACAAGCACTTACTTGGGAAAAACTGAGCCCTTTTGATATTTTACCAAGAAAGAGAATTAGGAAAACTTGAAAGGAAATATGTCTCTCATTTAAAAATACAGCCAAAATATACCCAGCAGAGTGTAAGGAAGATACTGCTCCTTTGGAGGTTTTCACCTTTCCTTCTGTTTTTGCTGAACTGAATTGTGAGAAGAAAGGTAATACCAAAATAGAAAATTAAATGTAAAATAATATTAAATGAAACCTTAGTGTGATCCTAGGGATAAGGAAAATCATGAAACAACCATGATAACACAAATAGGTCTCATCTAGATGTACAGTACCCTGAAATTTAGTCAGAATTAGAGAGACACTGTGTGATTCATTTTGTCAATGTCATCTGACAGTCTGCATAGTCCCAGAGGACTCTCATCTAGTGTGATTTTTTTCTCATACACAGTTATAGAAAATGTGCGACTTTAAAAAACCATCAAAATACTGATATCTCAGGACAGCCAAGTAAACTTTATAAACGAGGTCTGCAAATAAAATTAAAACTAATATTTTTATTGTTTTGTCTTTTAAAGTTGAATAATTATGATGCAACCACTTAATTGTGCTGTTCTTATCTTATTCTCTGGAAATTCATTTTGCCCTGTAAGTATGCTGTAGTTTTTACAGAGAAAGATGTTACAGCCACCAAGATCTTCACACTTGGACCCTGAGCCTTCATGCTCATGCAACCACAATTGCCAGCCATTCTCCCACCTCTTGCTTTTTGTTGTTGCTTGTCACTGTCTGCAATGTAGGCTGTAATCTCCCCTAGGTGAGGACTGGGTTGCCTTGCATGTCCTGCCAAGCTGCCGTGTTTGCTCATGGGTATTTCAAATCCATGCAGCAATAGCTGCATTTCATAAGCACTGTCATGAATTTCATTCTTCATGAATACAACTTCCACTGACTGTAGGAGTCGAGAAGATGACTAGATTCATTGTTAGTGTTGAAAGTGGTGCTTTACAATAATGATTCCAACCTTTGTTTCATTAAAGGCGGTGATGGCAAGCGACTTTGCAGTCCCGAGGTTCAGGCATTTGGAGAAGCTTTTGCTTGTTCATGGCCACTGGTGTTATTCCCGACTCGCCAACATGGTGCTGTATTTCTTCTACAAAAATGCAGTAAGTGTTTGACTTGGCAGCTTTATGGCACCACATGTTTCCAGGGTTTATTTTGTGCTAAGTGAGCATTAGGTCAGCCTTCAAATTGTTTATAAATAAGCTGCAAAGAAATTTGCAGAGCTGAAAGACAGCTGGCTGCCATTTGCAGAAATACAGGACCCACTCCATAACAGCTACAGTGTGCTGCTGAATGTGCAAATTAGGTAACACAAATAACAAGCACTGCTGAAGAAAAGTTTCTTTGTAGAGCAGTTTTGCAGAATTTAGCTAGCTGAATGTAGGAGTCTTCAATGCCAAAGCCATCCAGAATTGGTCCCAAGTAGCAGCTGAGTGTGTTTTCCTTACTGTGTCTCATCATTGTTTATGAATCACTATACATATTTCCTAGTGACTTGAGATAATTCGAGTCCTCTCTGTGTCTCAGATGCGGAGACTGGGAAGGTTTTTTCCTTGATTTATCTTATTCCCACCTAATCAAAAGAGTTCATTAGAAAGGAAGCACACGGTGGTAAAGAACAGACGACGGGTCTGTGTTTCCTCCCTGGTGTATGAAACAGGACTCAATCCAGTACTGGGCATCGAGCCAGAAGCAACTCAACTCCGTGGCCTCAACAAAGGCCCTTTGCATTCATCTTGGAGTACAAAGATGATTGATTGAAAACAGCCTAACAAGGCAACCAAGAATACCACCAGCTAGGTGGGAGTCACTGGCACGCACATATATTTGCTCACTTGCAACAGCTACAGATCACCTTGGGAGTAAGGCATATGGAGAAGCAGGAAAAAGAGGACAGCTAGAGCTCTCATACCTCTGTTTGCTCCAGAGGGCAGTGTATGAACTGTGTGCAGGAGACTGGATTTTGTCCCCATTATCAGAAAAAAAGTGGCTTTCAGTTTTGTAAAAGTTGCTTTCCAATTTTAATCTAATCCTCAATTTTTATCAGAAGAAAACCATCATTTGCTCAGCATTTTGAACATCACAGGAATACTTATGGGTGCTAAAGGATAATAAAGCGTCTTTGTGTTAAAACAAGCGTGTTAAAATACATTGTGTGGTCAGAGCAGGGACTGCACGCAAGTGCCCTTTCAGACACAGAAGAAAGAAGGGACTTTGCAGTCTGAGCTGCAGATTTAAGTAATGCTGCACTGAGTGGAGCATTGAGCACTGGGTACCTGTTGAAGTACAGCAGTGAAATATGTGGTGGTGTTCAGATGCATCAGTTTTAAGGCTTCATCCTGAATGATGCTGAACATCTGCACTTCCGCCCCCAGGGCTAGATGTTTCCAAGATACCCATTGACAGTATGGAATCTGAACTTCCAAGAGGTGTATGCATAGCTGTCTTACATTAAAATTAAAATTAAAAAATTAAACACAGAAGTAATTCACATAAGACACTCCAGCAATCAGCAGCCAGAGATCAGACATCAACGCTTTTGTTCAGCTTGGGTAAAATCTTCCGTGTTCTGTGGTACAACTGCCCTTGATTACAAGTATTAATTCTCATGCCATTTTTAGACATTTTCAGAAGCTACCGCCTCAAGGCTAGAAACTGAAGAAATCTCTTTGTGTTGGCTGTGTTTTGGCAGCCTTCAGAGCTTTCTGAGAAATACTTGTTGCTTCTGACTTTAAAATTGTAGTTGGATATCTAGCATATAGACATAAATAGAAATTTCTGACACAGTGCCTGCCCTTAAGGAAAGATTGTTAAAAATGGAAAGATAGGAGCACCTGAACCTTTTGCAAGGAGACTATTCTGGATGATTCTCCACAGAGAGTCAAGATAGCTACACTGCAAATGTTCTGCAAATTTTCTGTTTCCTCAAGTGTTTTTTTCCCCATTTGCTCAGACTATGAAATTTTCCGTTCTCCACTAAAACCTATCTAATTTAAAATTTAAACTCCACATTGCTGCAAAAGCCATTTGGAAACTTAAATGACTTATCCAAGAAGATGTTTGGCTTCGTGGAGATGATTAAAATACAAGTAAAGTATAAGCTAAACCATAGCATGACTGGAAATATCTGAGCTTAATGATAAGGGATTTCATGTAAACAAAATCTTACCTGCACAAGCATGCACATCTTCTTCCCCTTTATACTTGGTCTCTGCAGGACAGCACTGAATGTGCTGTCACATTTTTTGACATATACTTCATTCACTGAGAAATTCTGTCTGGGACCACATTCATAAAACAGTCTTATCTGGCAGGGAAAGAAAGGAAACTTTTTTTATTTAAAACCTTTATGTAAATTTGTTTTGTCTTTTCCAGAGGGGTAATGCACAGAGGCAAGAGAGAACATTTGAAATAAAATTTAAGAGTTGTTTAATACAAAATAAAATTTCAGGAGAAGAAAACCTGATTTAAGCTTGGTTACTGAAATGTCATTTATTTATATAGCTTTCTTCAACAGCACTATTAAGACCCATAGTATAGGTGGTAGGAAGATTTTCAGCTGACTGTATTTTCATCAAGCTGCCTATTTGTGCCAGAGCCAAACTGTTTCCAATACAGGTTAGCAAGGCTCTAGAGAGAAAATTTAATAGGTCCAGGATTAGCTGCATTTTGTTTTAAAACAGTGAGAAAAAGTATCTAAATTCACATATTTATTGCAATTTCTTTTTGAGAAACTACTCGAGAAATTTTGTTTGGGTTTGGCTGTGGAAAAGAAATAATTTTCAAAATACATCCAATTTGGGAAACTGCCATGTCCCAGACAACTGTACTGAAGTGGGTAAGCTTTGGTAACTCAGTCTTGTTTGGGCCAGAGGAAGATATTTTTCTTGAAATACATTTACAGAAACATTTCTAGAAGTTGTGCTTACAAAAATACTACCATTTAACTTTTCCTGGGTTAATTTATAGTATGGACTCGCTAACAGTGAGGTGTATTTGCTGCTCATATACAAGCCCCTTCAATGTAGGATGTAAACATTGCCTGAGCATATATCTACTTTATGTATATATATGTGTATAAATATACATGCACACACATATATGTACATTTGGGTACTGCAGAACTGACCTCTTACTCTGCGGCAATTCCCCTTTACGAGATAGGTTTAGTCTCCTTAAAGCAGCTTTCACTGACTAAGCACACCTTAGCCTTTTTTTTCCTCCTGTGATTAATTTTCAACCACATTTTGGCACCCAGATAGAACATATCTGTGTTTTCCTCTTTATATCTAAAATTCATGAAGGGTTAACATTCTCCGTCTGGCTGAAAGCTTTTTGAGAAGAGAATACAAAAAGAAGAGGAAGTGAAAGGAGAGATCATGTAATTTCCCATCTTCGTGGTTAAAAGGAGGAAAACCTTCAACAGTTTCCAACAGCTTTCTGGTTTTAATCACTTTACAAAGGAAAATAAAAATTGTAGTTTTAGGAGAACCAATCCTGGGAATTTATTTCCTTCTCTAGGAAGCTGGCCATCTTTTTCTAGGCCTCAAATCTTTCATCAACGTCTGAAATTGGCACCTGAGCCCTCTGGATTCTCCATGCTGAAAAGATAGTAGAAGAAATGAGTTGTGTGGTTTGTTTCTTTTTGGGTGACTCCTACCCAAGTAGATGAACAACCTCTCTGCAGCTGTGTATGCAGCTGATTTCCTCATAGAGCTGAAGAGTAAGGGAGACTGAGGAATCTTTACAGCACTGCTAATTTGCTAGATGTCAAAGCACAAAGATTGAATAGTTAAGACAACTTTTCTAGACCTTACAGTTTCACCTTCCTTACTGCTGCTGGTCTTATGTTGGTCTTGCAAAAAACCTCTGCATTTATCTGTTGTAGACCAGAAAAGTGTCCCAAAACATTTCCAGCCAGCAGAGGATATTTTTGTGGAAATACTTGTTCTCACAGTAGTCGTGTAAGTGCTGTGACATCAGTACTCATTTACCTAGAGGTCAGTGGTGGTTGGGAGAGCTTTTCACAGTTAATTAAATTGCACCTCAGTGTTTCACTTGAACTGAAAAGTAATTTTGTGTTATGCCCGAGATCTGAGGTTCCAGCAGCACAAAGACTTGCAGTCTTTGTGTGTGCCAGATGTTTGCAGCTTAGCCAAGTGGTCCATGCATCAGGAAGTGAGTTAAAAAGTAGGTATCCTCCTCAGAAGGATTGCTCCTGTGTTCAGTGTTCATAGATAAATCCTTGCAGAACTGGAATCAGAATGGTTTCAGAACACAGAGGGATGATGATCCTCCTTATCTTGTTATATTTACAGCATTGCTTGTTCTGTTTCAGATGTTTGTGGCCCTTCTCTTCTGGTACCAGTTCTACTGCGGGTTCTCTGGCTCATCAATGATTGATCAGTGGTATCTGATCTTCTTTAATTTATTCTTCTCTTCTCTTCCACAACTGATTACTGGTGTGCTGGATAAGGATGTGCCAGCTGAAGTGTTAATTGCTGTACCTCAGCTTTATAAAAGCGGACAGAATATGGAGGTAAAAACGTCTTGATTACTGTAATTTCTTTCCTGAACATCTTTAGTTCCAGCTGAAAACCAGCCCTGCTCTCAAAGGGTAGATGACAGTCTGAGAAGTCAGTGTTATTATTTTGTGATATTTCTTATTTGAGTCAAAATGCCAAAAGTACACCTAAACAAAAGACAAACAAATAAACAAACAAAACCCCAATCAGCCATATTTTTAATATGTTACAGGAGAGAAGGCTGGATAATTTAATTCAACCTAAACTGAACACCTCCTTCATGGTCCAAGCTCACAAATAACCACGAAAATGAAACAGATTGCACCTTGTAGCTAGTGTGGGCTTTCACAGAATAACCTCACAGTGCTTACTCAAAACTTCGCTCCCCAGCCCTTTGCAAAAAGAAGAGAAAGATGGCCTTAGGAGTAAGCACGATTAACTTAGTCTCTGAGAGAGGTAGTCACAGGTGACAGATTCAGCTGAAATATCTGTTGAAAACACCTTGTCCCCATCTGCTTGAATTGTACAATGAAAACAGAAGGAATTGCAGGAGGGCTTTGAGCCAGACGATTCCTGGTAATTACAGGTACAGTCCACTGTGGGAAAATCTTGCTGCTTGGCAAAACTATGTATATGGAGACGTTGCTTTGAAAGCAAAAGCCTTCTTAAAAGTGTCTTACAAAACTGTCCTCTGAGAGGACACAGTAAGTGTTTTTTGCCTCCAAGTGTACACCTGTATTTTATACCCCACACATGTAGGGGCATTGCTAGATACTCTCCTGGAAAGATGAAAGGAGAATTTTAGTGTAACTTTTTTTACTCCATTAGTCCAAACGCTGTCTTTTTCATCTGTTGTTTTCTGTTTTCTACATTTCTTCTGTTTCAGTGCATCACACTTGAAAGAACTGTAATATTAATACCTTCCTTGCACATTTTTAGGATGATAGAAATCTTGTAATGCCTTAAGGCTTGTTGGGAGGTTATGTCTGCCTGTCTTCAGCAGGCAAACTGAGAAGTCTCCCAGGTTCACAGTAGTTATTTGTCGGAGACAAGCCCAGAGATCATTCTAAGTTGTTTTTTTTTAAAATCTATTAATCATACTCTCTTTATATTTACCTAAAAAGGCATTTTAAAAACTTTAAAATCCTGTTTCAGGTAGGATCTCTTTCAAAAAGATATTCAGGGCCTATAGAATTACAGAATAGTTTAGATAGCTCTAGAGGCCATCTGATCCAGACCCCTGGTCAAAACAGCTTCAAACCTAGATGAGGTTTCTCAGGTCTTTAACTAGTCCAGTTTTGAATGTCTCCAGCACTGGAGATTCCACAGTCCCTCTGAGCAACATGATGCAGTAATTAACCATGTTAATTTAGTAGGCCAAGTAACACCATAATTCTTTCTAAGTATCTTTCAATTCCCATTTTTAGTCTGCAATGATATTTTCCACAAAGGGAAGAAGACATCATGAACTGAGTTGTTGGAGATATAGACTATATACCAAAATTATATAAACATTTTGCCATTTATAAACTATTTTTCCTTATATCTAGGTCCCTTATATGACCATCCATACCCCTACAATTGTATATTTCTGTAAACCAAAATGTTAGTTTAATGTTGGTTTTAGCAAGCAATTTTATGCACACACTTAGAGATGTGTGTGTGTGTGTGTGTATATATATATATGTTTTATATACATGTGTATAGCATACATTGCTGCATGAGTTGCCACTAAAGACCATTGTTGTGGATGTTCTCTAAGTACACGTGCATTTTCTGTTTTCTCTTCTGCCAATAAATACCCTGTGCTTGTGCTTATGTGATGTAGAACCCATTTATTCATGTTCATCAGTGGTCTGACTGTAGTGCATAAAATAGGGCACCTTCATAAATGTTTCCTGGCCTGAGTATCAGATTCAAATTACACCCTCTGCCAGGAAAAAAAAAAAAAAAGGCAGAAGACTTTCGTCCCAGAACAGAGTGAGTTGCAGGTAGATTGTTCGTGCTTCATCTCCCAGGGTAGCTAAATGATTGGCAAAGTTATGAATCTATTTGCCCAAGCCCTTAAAAATGCCCTTGAAATATGGCCCTCAAAGTACCTATCCTGGCGAGTAGCATCTTCATTATGATCTGATTTTCTTAATTTTTTTTTTTTTATGACACAGGAGTACCAACCACATATGTTTTGGATTAACATGATTGATGCTATGTATCAAAGCCTGGTTTGCTTCTTCATCCCCTATTTTGTAAGTGCTTGGTTTAAGCCATTCTATTTCAAGCATCTGGAGGAGAACTGGCAACTCAGCTTGGGCTAAATTCTGTCTTCTTTCTTACAGACTTACTATGATTCAGAGGTGGACATCTTCTCCTGGGGAACTCCCATCACCACAATAGCTCTTTTCACCATTATCCTGCATTTGGCTATTGAAACCAAAACCTGGGTAAGGTACCCACAGCCCACATAGAAACTCAGTGGCACATACATAGTTCTTCTCTTAGTGCCACCTTTCAAAAACATAAGACGATTGCTTCTTTCCCTCAGCACATTCTGTTTTTAGCAAGCATTTTAAACAAACATGGAGAAGGTTTTAAAATATGATCTGCAAACAGCTTTTTAGTGTTGTATTTATAATAAGAATTTTTAAATATACAAGGCTCTAAACTTTTTGCTGTGCATGGATTTGACTCCAGAAATTAAGGAGTTTTGATTTAATGAAGTAACAGCAAATTTCTCAGAATATAAAGAATCATTATACTTCTGTTGTTCTTTTTTTGGTTGTTGTTCTAGACTTTTCTTCACTGGACATCTTGCATCTTCAGTATCATTTTATTTTTCTTTGTGGCTCTGGTTTACAATGCTTCCTGCCCAGTCTGCCATCCTCCATCCAATCCCTACTGGACTATGGAAAGGCTGATGGGAGACCCTATGTTCTATTTCACTTGCATTATATCACCAGTTGTTGCGTTGCTGCCCAGGTATTGTATCTTCTCTCCTATCTTTCCTTGTATGTAAAGGCACTTTATGCATATGATTGGGAGAGCAAGAACATTTTCCACTCCCCCTCTTCTGTTTTGCCTACCAGCCAACACAGTTTCTTTCAGCAGCTGATTATATGAAGTCAGGTTGTCAAACCTATTCTGTGCTCCTGACCACAGGAACAGACCATAGCTCCTGACTATAGACCACAGACCACAGACCACAGGTCTTGTATAATTGTAGACTGTTGGTCAAATCTCCTGGCCATGCAGAGGTTTGCTGCCCTGTGAGGTTTTCTGTGATGCTTCCAGATTCAGTCCATCCTCACATAAAATGCACAGTACAGAAATTCTCATAGTATGTTGTGGACCTTCTTGCCTATTTGTAGATGTAGGAGGCTTGCTCTACAGACTTATCCCCATTGCCTTTGATTCCTCATCAGGAAAGATGAAAGACTGTGTGTAATCACAAGGTGGATCACTGGCTAAAGAGACAGATTTATTACACTGTTTGATTAAGTTATTAATCAAAATATTAGCACAGCATTCAGAGCTGTCCATCTGCAGGCTTTCTTGTGTAGAGTATAACAACACATAGAACTGTCTTATTTTTCTGTGTTGTACTTTTGGCTTGGATATTTTTTCTTAAAAATGTATTGGGTATTTCCTTCCTTCCTTTCTTTTCACGTGCACATTCTCCTTTTGCAGATTCCTGTACAGAACCCTTCAGGGAACACTATTCCCAACCCAGCTTCAGCTTGGACGCCAATTGAGTAAACTGTCCCCAGAGACTCGCACCCAGCTTCTCACCGAGTTGAATGTAAAGGAGACAATATGTCAGACACGGCTCTTTGCAGACAGCTTCTCACCGAGCCTTGGCTCAAATGCTAGTGACTGTTATAAGGCTAATAACCAAAGCACTCCTTTGCCAGCATCTCCTCAAACCAGGAAGTCACTTTTCCAAGAGCACACAAAGGCAGAACATAAAACAGATCAGACTGCGGCTGCCTCTCCCCAGGGTGCTGTGTTGTATGAGGAAAACAAGCTCCCCTCATCAGCAAGTAGTCTGGAGAGGTCCGTGGGATTTCATGAAGTTCCGTGTGGCACTTCAGAGGTGGAGTCTTTGCCTGTGGGAACAACATTCCCATGGAGCTCAGCAGTCGACCAAACGGACTTCAGTTTGTTGAAGTGGATCACATCAACTCCACTGTTCAGTCACATTGGGACTGTTTTACAGGTGTCATCAAGCAGTTTACAAAATGAAACACAGGACAGTATGCGTGTGCTTGGCTCTTCTTTGCATGTGGACTTCAAAGGCTTAAAAGAAGAGAGCTCAAATAACTTGCAGGACAAAATGAAAGGAACCCCAGCTGATCACTGTAAAAATGACAATTCCGAGACCACCTTTTTATGACGTGGGCCATAAATATATTTATATATTTTCTATTTGCACACATTTATAGTGAGATTACTCTATTTGTTTCCAAAGGTGAAACAGAAAATCAAAGGTACAGAATGATTATTTAAGAATGTTTAAATACAGTTTTATTGAAATAAGAGCTTTAAATATAAAAAGAAACACTTGAAAGTTCCATTTATATTGTTTTATTTTTTCATCTCATTTTGTAAGAAAATGCCTTCTCTTTATTTTTCAGATGCTTCTCTTTTATTCTGACACATACTGTAAAAGCAAAGGATCTATCGGCCACATTTGAAAGGATTAGATTCAGCAACAATTATTGATATCATTATAGGCCATTCAGTAATCAAGGAGGAAAAACCATGATAATAAAGAGTCACTGTATTCCATCCATCATCTGCTTGCCAGGGTGTTTTGTCACTAAGGCAAAGCTATGTAATTATTATACACCTCTCTGTAAATGTTAACAGTATCTTACCACCACATTAATAATACTGTTATTTTATAAATGACACCATGTTCTGATATTGCAGCCATAGCATTTGATGTGTCATGATAAAACAATAAATAAATGACCATCCATATTGCAAAGTGACTTCCCAGTCTGGCATTAATTGTAACTCAGCCCTTCCCTTGGAGTAGCTAGCGTTTGGCTGGGCATGGCCTTACATCATGCTGTACAAAAAGCTTGCTGCTTGTTTGTAAGGAAGGATTTGGTGGCAGAGAACTGATACCTCATGTCTTCTGGAGAGTTTGGGCTGGGAAGCCTGTGATCTTCAGTGCTGGAACTCTGCCACAGCCGCTGTTACTGAAGAGGTCTGTTCTGCTTGCTAGTGGGGTGAAGGACTGGCAGAGTGGAGTTTCGTGAGACACCTCTGCTGTTGTTTCAGTCAGGTTAAATTGGGTTCTTGGGGATGGTGAAGTGAAATGACCAGCTGTGAGGGCACATGCTAAGCAGAGGTATTTGAGCCTGGTGTAAAGCAGGCTGTCTCCAGCCCCAAAAGCAGGAAGCTGCACTGCTTTCTGAGGTTATGCCTGGGCCGACCTCACGTGGTTGTAAATCCCAAACCGCCACTGGTACATGGGTGTGCGGCTGCCCTGTGCCAGCCTGATGGATCCCAGGGGCTTTAGCCTTGGAACGCTGCTTGGTTCTTTCACACCTGGCCACCATGACCGCATATGCACTATCTGCTGCACTTCTTTTCCTCTTTGCAGATTTTCAGATGGCCTTTGCATTGCTTGCCATCAGTTGTGTAAGGCCACAACTTGTTTGTGCCATGCTCTGTGCCTGGCAGCCTGCCTGCCATGTGGATTGCCTCAGCGTGGTAAGACACAGTGCCTACCATCTGTCACTTGCTAATCCACTCAGGATCTTTTTTTTCAAAGATTTATATACACTGGCCTCTTTCCCAAAGGCTGAATTGATAATATGGTACTGTAAAATGCCAATGAAAGGAAGAGATGAAAGCAATGTAAATAAGAGCAGTCAGCCTGTAAATATGTTACCCTCATGAGACATGACACATCCTCATGTAACTAAACTGCATTTTGGGATTAGAATTGACTAGAGACAGGGAAAAGGCACTAAGGGACTCACTACTGCAGTCTCCTGTGAACAGCTTTTAGCATTTGATTGATTTGCAAAAAATGAACCTGAAGTAGAACTTCTTCCTTTTACCCTTGAGTTAAAGAGGAACATTGGTTTATATGTATAGGTTTTAGTGGAAGAAAGCACACCTGTTATTGACTCATTTGTCACTGGCTGAAAACATGTTGGCATGTCTCTGCTATATTAATTGTGATCGAAATGAGGCAGTTCGAGTGGCCACTCGGTTTCCACAAAGGCAGGTGGGCATCTGCCCTGTCGGTGCCAAGACAAGCCAGGAGTGTAGGTCTTGAAGCAGGGCAGATGCCGTGCCCTCAGAGCACTCTCCAGTCACTGGAAAGGGAGCCTGCAGAACCCGGCTCAGCTGTAGAAACCTCCTTTGCAAAGGTCTCCAGCTGGGGGAGACACCTCTGTGTTGAGGTATCTCTGCTTGCTCTGCCAGCCTTCTCGGTCTTGATAGTAATGGTTGGGATGACTTTGCAGGTAATTTTTTTGCAAGGTTAGCTGGCTGTATTCAACACATCCTGTGCAGAGATTGCCTTTGTAAATAACTCATCTGTGTGGAAATGCAGTGTCTTTTAATGTCAGAGGAGAAATCAAATGACACTTTGAAATGTGTAAATGTTGCCATCTGGTTGGAAACCTTCATCTGCTTGTAAAACAGGATCTCACAGAAGGACACAGTGTCAGATACCAGGTGGGCAGAGTTCATAGGTTTGCAGGATGTTAAATTCAGTCTAAGAGTGTCACAGGGTCATAGCAGGAGCTTGCCAGGGATGTCACATGTGTGTGCCCTCTCTCAGTTACTGCAGCAGCCCTAAGAGCCAGGTGGGGATCTCCTGAACTTACTGACTCCTCTGCATCTTCTCACAGTGGGGTTGGTGTCCCACAGGCCTTCGTGGGATTTGCTGGCAGCAGAAAGGGCTGGAGCATCACTGGACTTTGGCTCAGAGCTGTATTTCATGATATTTTTCAAAAAGAACCTAAATTCCTCTCTGGCCATGCCTTTGCGGTACAAGATTCGGTTTAGTTGTTGTGCTTTCAGTGTTTGGAAGATTATTTCTGTAGGTAAGGGATAGAAGGGTTCCTTTGGGACTGAGAGGTGCTCATGCACTGCCAGATAGATGTGTTAAGTTGCCACTGTGAGTTGTACATCTGTATCATATATTTAGGGAAACTGTAGATCTCAATCCTCAGCTGCTGTAACCATCATAGCCTCTCCAATATCTGCAAGCTGACTTACCCCAGCTGGGAATCAGGCCTCCATAACTGCTCTATTTTTTGCAAAATAATTTTTAAAAAATCCTTAGAGATATATTCTGAAATACCTAAGGTGTAAATTAATCCCTTTGTACTAAAAGATAAAATATCTTTATTATGGCAGGAATCCTTCAAAAATGTATTAATTTAATCTTAAATAAACCAAATAATCCTGCTGACCTTAACGTAGCAGTGGCCTCAGCAGGATTGCTGGTGTGCCTACAGATAGGTAGGAAAATGTGCCACATTGAGGCCAACACGTGCCAAACCTGCACAGCCAGTTACCTGAAGGCAAGAACCAGGTCAGTTGGATGTCAGCAAGCAAGTTGTCTCCATTTTCTTTTGGGAGATACATTGTAAAATAATATAAATAAAATGTAATTTAAACCACAGTTTGGAGGGGTGGGGGGGGGGAAGCCCAAACAGATTTCACATTTGGAAAGAAAATATTAAGCAAACTAATTATTTACATTTTAAATCAGTTCTCTCTTCAGCTGCCAGAAGACAAACACATCAAAGCATGTTACTTGCTGGGCTTTAGGGCTTGTCAACATTTTGAAGCTGCTATTAATATTTGAAACATTTTAGCTAAATGAATACTAATTGCTTTTTGAAGCTGTATACATAGATTTTAATAAAATAGAATAAACTTGTAAAGTTACTCCTGTTGGTGCAATTGAGCACTTGTTATATTAGGCAAAACAAAGCTTTAAATTCATGAGGCTAATCCACAAAAAGCATGCAACTTTTATTAAAAGATTCCACAAGGCAATTAAAACAATACCCATGTTTGGTCTTTTACCAACAGCAGCCCCCTGTACACTGTTTGAAATATTTTCACGGAATTCTGCAAGCACTTCTGTGTCTGCTTGATGTTGTTGGCTGAAGAAGTCCGGATGAAATTAATGACTGAGAAGAAGAGAGTTGTGAATTAAGCATCACAGTGTTCCATACTTCTTAGTCTTATTTATGGGAACCAGCTTCTCAGTGATTTATCCATTTCAAAAGTTCCTTCTGGATGTATAAAGATCCTTTAGAAACAGCCAGAAGTCAGAATTCTATCAGGTTGGCTCTCTAATCTCAGAAATTGTATCTCACACATATGCCAGGGCACTAGAACTGGGCATATAAATATCAAAACAGAAACAAAACAACCTTCCAGGCTTTTCCAGCTATACATCACTGCTCAGTGTGCCCAGTCATGGATCTGCTTGCCACCCTCCCACACTGGCTGTCGAACCACAGCCTTACCCCCTGATTAAAATTTCCTCAGACCTTTTCAGATTATTCAAACAGAGACTGCTCTTGCTTCTGTAACATGACTTTCTCAACTACCTTGCACTGAACTTTGACTTATCATTTGTTCACACCCAGTTGACTGCTTAGGGCAGCAGTCTGTGCTTGCTCCCAGTACATCTCCTGAAGGCTCTACCCACTTAATCAAGTGCCTCAAGCCACCTTTCTAGTGTCATGCTCATCTTTTGCTCCACTCCAGGCTCATACTTCCTAAACATTACTGACTGCCTTATCCACACACACAAGATATGGAGGATTTGAGGAGGTTTACTTGTTAAGGTTTTGCATGAATACTGGTTTCAGTAAATGGAGATGTTCAGCTTAAAATAAACTGTCAGAACTGTGTGTGCTTGAATCATCTGGGAGTGACAATTCATAAAACATAAATCTGCATCAAAACTTGAAATAAATAAATACATTTTTAAAAGTCTCATATTTTTGCAGCAGTTGGTTCTTGATCCAGACTGATCTATGCCTCGGGCATTTTTTAGTCCAGCATTAAATGTAGCCATGTGCTTTAGTAGTGGAACAGACATGGCAGTTCCGAAAACGATGCTGATAAAGCCATGCACTGTGATGGCGCAGTAACAGCTATGTGTCAAAGGCACTGCAGAAACCATGAGAGGTCATGCAGGTGTGGCAAAGGGTGGGGAAGGAAAGGCACTGCTGGATGCTATTCAGAAGTCCCACAGCTGGTGGAGAGATAAGGGGATCTTCAGAGCTTCCCAACTGCCTTTTTTTGCCTTCGCAAAGGTTCTGCACATCTCCCTCTCTGCCTGCTGGTGGACTTGACTCCATCAAGTTTAAATTTCACTGGGGCTGCCCCACGAGTGAATTTGGTTTGTTACTTGCAGCTGAGAATGGATAATGGGGTGGAACTGAACTAATGCTGACTCAGGTGGAGGTAGGTCAGCAATTGCTTTGCAAACAGGAATGTGCTGGCTGTGCCCTGGTCAGGAGCTCTCCCAAGCCAAGGACCAGGGCAGGTCCCACTACTGGTCCCACAGTTCCTCACTGTGTTGAAAACCAGGTCAGGTTTTCAACCATAGCAAAGGGACCCTGATGCCCTCCCAGGGCAAGCAGTCCTCCACTGCTCACTAGGCTGAGACCACAAATTTGCCTTCAGTGTCCTGGTAGTGACCAGGAAGGGAAGCAAGAGATTACACAGCAGAGCAACTTCCTACTCCACGAGGAATCCCCTGTGCCATTGCATAAATGCCTCCATGTTTCTCTCCTGTGCTCTCCAGTATGAATCCTGGCCATCGGAAAGCGCCTGGGATGGTCGCACTTCCTGCAATAGAAGATGCTACGGGGAGTCCTCTGCTGTCTCTTGAAGGGGCCCCTGAAGCATCTGCACTGAGACCATGGCCTCAGGGATGATAGGCACCTTTGCCAGGAGCAACAGCTCCATTGGTCACCCCATGTGCCTCTCACTGAGCATCCTTTCTGCTGAAGGAGACTCTGTGTGGTCACAGCCCATGTATCTTCAGCTGAAAAACACAACAGCAAAATGTTTTGCTCTGGCTTAAGAGGTTCAACATGGAAAGATTTACGTGTGTCTCTGGGTCTGGACACACATATCCAAACAAGGGTTTTCCAGCTGTCCTGGGCTGTGAAACCCTGTAGTGTATCACACACTCAGAGGGATCATGGTGCTTTGTGTGCTTTAAAATTTCCTGTGGTTTCCCAGGGGGCTGGCCACCCCTAAATCTCAAAATCTAGAATTAGAAGCCGCTGTTGAAAATGGCAACAGTGCCATGAGGACTATGCTTTATTGTCAGGAATGAAGACAACTCTTGTTTTAATTTTAAAAAAATTGTTTATTACAAGAAAAAGAATTTGGAAAAATAACAGCATCCGAATTCTTAATTTAAAATAATATTAAAAATCCGGGATCACAGAATCGGAGACCCTTGGTGCCAAACTGGCTATGTGCCCACGGCAGAAATCTTCAGCGCTGGTTTTACCTCAGCTAATCTGGGGAAAAATTCTCTTAAAATAAAAAAAGAAAGGTCTCTGAACAGAGACAGGCCTCTGACCCCGCCTCCTACCCAGCGCTAGGGGAGCAATATTCCGGCAGAGCTCAGAAACTTCACCACATGGAAACAGAAAGAGAAAGTAAATAGCTCTGTTTCTCTCCTTTTATACCCCCTTGGCCCTTCCCAGAATTCCCCACTGTCCCGCCCTCATGGCACAGGATGATTGGTGGATTTTGAGGTACATCACAAGTTCTTTTCACCAATGGAACATTTGTGGGGGAGGGACATTGGTTTACAGAGAGTTATGGAAACTTACTATTAAAAGATATTTAACAATTTAACTATCTTAACAACTTTAATAACTATTAACTTGGTCATAAGATGATTTTTATATGCAAAAGCCAACTACCTAGTTTCATATATGACATTATTTATATGGAAGAAGAGCTGTTAGAAGAAAAGACTAACTTTTAGGGAAGGTTTTTCTATATAGCTGCATGAGGAATTATCTCTATTTGGAGCAGCAGCTTCCATGTGGCTTTAAGTGCAGCTGTTTGCCCTGTGCAGTAATGTCTCCCTTGGTACATGAAGTGCAGCACTACATAAATCCTTCCAAGATGAGGTTGAGCATATCCTCGCCAGGGCGGGCAAAGACAGCCAGGTCCTGCAGCCAGCTCTGCTGCTGGAAGGACTTTAGTTGGGTCAGCTCTAAAAGTCCTGCTTCATCAGCTCATCTTGCATAGTGCCTCTCTGTGATGTAGCCCTGTGCAAGGTATGACAAAATAAGAACCTTCTTAAAAGCAGGTTAAAGACATCAGCATTTAGCTTGCTCATGGCTGTTGCTGCAGCATGGAAATACACAATGCATGGAAATAGTCTGTCAGTGAACACAAAATGCTTGAGAGAGCCTTATGAGAGACTGGGAAAAGTGTCAGTGAAGAGCTGGCCAAGGTGAATAAAAGCTGCTCGAACTGGGTGGAATGCCCATTTCCTCTCCAGGGAGATGTGCTGGGACTTCAACTCCTCTTCATTACCTGGGCAGTTCCCCTAGTCAGGACAGGCCGCAGGTTTCCAGAGGCAGCATTGACTCAGAGCTGGACCAAGGGGCCTCTCACTTTGGCCCCACAACCCTTAAACACAGCACTGCTGCAGCTAAAGTTAGCATTTCCTGGCCAAAAATTCCCAGTGGTATATTGCTTGTGCTTGTTCATCACATTTTCCAAAAGCTGCAGGTTTTAAAGTCTCCAGTTTATTCCTGGACCACCCAATTTATGTGCATGAAGGCACTGAATTGTCCCTACAGCCAGACTTGCTTGGATGCATTTCCCACCTTTCCACCCTTCCTCACTTTCCTCCCCAAAACACAACGCCCACAAAAATCTACTTGGACTTTCAGAAACCCAAACCACGACAGAGATACTGCTCACCATTTACACGCCTAGAAACAAAGCAGGAATGTGCTAATGAAAACAGCAGAGATGCTTCTTGTTTAAGTAGCATCTTGGCTGACACATCCTTCACACTCCCCACAACTGCCCACTGAAGGGCCTGACGCTGCTTCTTGTCCTGTTCTTTATGTGCAAATGCTCCAAAACTTGAGAGCAAGAAGGGGGATATTGAGCTTTTAACTTTAAAAACCTGAAAATGCAAAACTCTTTCTTTTTTTAAATCAAATTGCTGATGAAAATGTGGGGGTTATATTTACTAAAAACCCAAATTACCAACAAACTCTCAATCAACCGTGTGTACTGTTAGAGCTGCATGAACCATTTTTAGCCCGAGTGGGCTGGGTGTTTGCAGTTTGTAAGATCCCTGTCATTTTGCAGACACAATTAACTTCATAGCTGGATTGTTTTGCTTAACACTCAAGAACTCAATAAAACCATTATAGCTAAAAGCTCCTCATAAGATGATGGAAATAGAAAGTTTGAGTTGGCATCATCTGGAAACTGAGGGCAAATGGTGACATCATGGGAGGCATTGCAGGCAAAGACTCCTCTCCCCTGGGGGCCCGTGGAAATTATCACTCAGTGTCAGTACCAAGACCTGCAGTTCATCTGAAGTTTTCTGAGTTTTGACGATTAAGACTGAGTTAATTCATTTATATCCAAATGTACTGGTGGTCTCTGCAACCATCAAAACCAGGTGGCAGCATTTCCTGCCCATTGAGTGTTGCTTTCAGCAAGGCCCACAGTGCAAGGAAGCCAGGCTCTCGGATTATTCAGTGCTAAAGAGAGAAAGAAAGATGTCAGCTTTTCCAAAAATACCCCATGTGGTTTTATTGCGTTCAGTTGGCTGCTGTTGTAGCCCACCAGCAACCGCCCCCTTGCCAGATGGCTCCTGCTCATCCAGGACTGAAGTCGAGTGGTGACTCCTGTCATGAGGTTTTGGGGACACATCAAATGCTGAGAGGTTTCAGTGGATACCTCTGCCCCCAGGAAGGGGTCACAGTGGGAGTGGGGGACCGTCCCAGCCCTCTCCCAGCCCCTGGCAAATATGCACCTTCTCCACTGCATGGAGCACCTCCCGGCCCCACACATTCCCCTCCAGAGGCAGCAGCACAAGCAGAGGAAGTCATGTCCAAATACATTTCCTAACAAGCACCCATGGACCATTCTCCTACCCCAAGCTCCCTGTTCTCATCCTAGTCTGATATAAACATTCACTGGGATCTTGCTTCAGCCAATTTTACTTCTCTGAGCAGCATTACCACAATTTCATCCCACGTACTGCAGCCAGAGTTTGTTCTTTGTCCCGGGGGCCCTTTAGAAAAATAAAATACAAAATATCTCATTTTTGTGAGTGGAAGGGCAGCTGACAAGGTATGGTTCTGGGACATGAGTCCTAAGTCTGTGTGCACCAGGAGGTGCTTTACCACGTAAACAACTTTACAGGCATAGGTGCACCACCAGTATTTTCCATTCTGTGGAATGTGCAGAGAAAACCTGCCTAAAAAATTCATAAGATTCATCCCATCTCCTTCTCTTCTCCAGCACTGCTCTGAGTGTGGAATTTCTCATGCCAGGAACAGCTATTCAGTTCATCATCCTTGTCCACCCTCAAGGATGGGTCCACAGCTGGCACCTCTAGCACAGTCCGGTGGTCACTGTCTCTGGCTGGGCCAGGCCAGGGGTAACTCTGTGCTCAGGAGCTGTCACAGACCACCGCTGTGTTTTGAAGAGGAGAACACTTTTGCTTTTCAAAGAAAGAAGAAGGAAACATGCAGACTTTCTTTATGTTTAAATAATAGACTTCTGAACACTACTTAGAGGTAATACAGTGTTGTCGGAAGAGAGAAGCAATTTACATTTTCTGGTGTTTGTTTGGAGCAGGAAAAAAACCAAGAAATATAAGTGACTGTATACCACACTATGTGCTTTTTTTTTCTTAATCACCTGGTTGAAGTCCGAAAAGCCCTTGTATCCTTCTATTCCCACCCTGGTTTTCATTTCCAGCCACTTGTTATCTACAAACAGAAGGTGCTTCTGAATAGAAGGAGAAAAAAAAAAGTTAATAAAAAACCCCCTGTATATTTACTTGAAAGCAATGTGGAGATTTCAAACCTGTAACAAGGTGCCTTGAGACAAAAGCTCAGCTTCAAGGTTCTCCAAGCAGGAAAACCACATTTTGCTCCATACAAAGTCAAAAAAGAAACTGTTAACTAAAATCTGTAATATTTTCAATTATATTTGCTTCAGGTTTAAGTGAGGCTTATCCTTAAGAAACCTGTTTGAGACAAGTTTGTGAAGACTATTTAAAAGGTCAGGATATTTTTAAACCACTGTTAATCTGGAAAAATGCCGTACTACACTGAAAATTGAGCTTCCCGAAACAGCACACACACTGCTAGCTAAACCTCTACCTAATTACTGCTTTTGTCCCGTTCCCCCTTCCCCCATTTTTTAAGGGTGTGGGTTTCTGGGAGAACTGTCCCCAGCCCAAAGGCCCCGAGGGTCCCTGGGCTCTGCATGGGGCACACCTAGGGGCTGGGTGGTGCCCGGGCACAGCGAGTGCTCGTCTGTGTCAGGCTGTGACAAACCTCCAAAACAAACCACCACACAAAGGCAGGCTTGTCTACTGCCTCACGCCAGTCACTAAGAGTTTCCCATGCAGGGCTGCTCTGTTCTAGAGCTTTTCCTTGGCAGTGCAGGGCAAGCAGAGAGACTTTAGACCCAATAAAGAAATAATACGCAAGCCAGCAGAGAAAGAGAATTAATGGGTAGAATTAATTTTTTTTCTAGCATTAAAAAAGAAAAATGATGCCACAATGCTGCTGAGCTTTAGTTAGGTGTTTTCTTTCTTTTCATCTCCTTGATAAACATGTGGCTCCACAAATCTTGGCCCTCAGCATTCCTCTCTCCAGTCCTTTGTAACCGAAGTGGAGACATGTTTATACACCGGCCGAGGAGTGAGCCATCTCCCTGCCCTAAGTTACCCCAGTACATACCCCCAGTCAAAGGCCACAACTGAATAAACCACCCCACTCACATTTGGCTGCCATCTCTATGTGAGCCAGGGGGGGCTGGTTGGGAAGGCAGCACCTTTGCCCTGCACCAGCACAGCCAGAAAGAGTAAATGAATTCTGCTCCAGTGACAGGGCAGCAGGCTGTAGGCAGACGTGATGGGATTCAGCAGGATGCTACAGGTTGCTGTGGAATGCCACGGGATGCAGCAGAACCTGGTGGAGTATGAGATGTGCTTGTGCCACAGATGCTGCCGTGGGCTCTCCAGGCTCCTGGCAGGGACAGGATGTCACCCTGCAGAGGCAGCTGCCATCATCCCTGCGTAAATTCCTGATGCGTAGGTAAGAGCCCAGGGCACGTGCAGAGGAGCTGGGCACGCACGGCTGTTTGAGCCCGCTCAGGGTACAGATGTCAGATTTACTCCCTTATACAGAAACCTGCAGGCTTTGCAGGCAGGCCTCCAAGATGAATGCGTTCATGTCCGAGGCATATTTCTCATCTCACTGAAAAGGGCAGCGCAACTTGACATCTCATTTTGGCACCCAGCATGACTGTGTCTTGTATTTGCAGGCCAGAGCAAATTGCCTCAAGGCCCGTGTAAGAATTATAGACTGAACTGATCATCTATCAGACCACCAGGATGGAGGCTCCCTGCTTGTTTCTGCCACTGGGCCAGGAGAAAAACTGACTGATGACTCCAACTCAAACCATGAAGCTGGTACAGAGCTGCTCTCCTGACTCTCATGCCAAATCCCACCGTGCAGCCAAAGAGTCCCAACCACCTCTACAGACATAAATTCTCCTTTGGGAAGCACCCAACAGCAACCTCTTCTTGTTTATTCCACATGTGCTTGCTCCAAGAAGGTAACAAGCTGGATATCAAAGCAGGACCTTCCATTGATTGCTGACTTGGGATGTGGCACAATTAAAAAAAGAAACAAAGGCTGAACTAGACACACAGACTGAAACTACCCTTAAAGAGAAGATTTTATGCTCAGCATCCAGCCTCTGCATCTGTGGAGACACACCCCCCCTCTTTTCGCACCCCTGTTCGCAATCGTCCATCTCTTTCCACTGACCTGAGAAGGACATTGATTAAACAATGAAGCTATAGTTAGCTGGGGAAAGGTTGACCCTTTTTTCCTGTTACTCCAGAGGCTACCTTAACTTGGGGACACGTCACAATTTTTTCCACAACTCATAAAAATTTGCATGATTTTTTATTATTAAACTGCCAGCACTTTAATTTGCTTTCCCTCAAGTTAATTGATTAATTTGGGCTTGCCTAGGAACAAGACAGGTTTCTTTTTTATTTTGTATTGGGTTTTGCATGGTGAGGTTTTGTCAATGGGGCACTACAGGGGTGACTTCTGTGAGAAGGTGCCAGGCACTTCCCCTGCATCCAATGGAGTCAGTGCCACCCAGCTCCAATGAAGACCTGCTGCTGCCCAAGGCCGAGCCCATTGGTGACAGTGGTAGAGCCTCTGGGATAACAGATTTTAAAATGGACCAAAACCCCTGCACAACAGCAGCTGGAACAGAGGAGTGAGAATGCGTGAGAGCAACAGCCCTGCAGAAACTGAGGTCAGTGAAGCAGAATGGGGAGGAGGTGCTCCAGGCACTGGAGCAGAGATTTCCCTGAGGCCCGTGACAGAGATCATGGTGAGGCAGCAATGCCCCTGCAGCCCATGGTGGTCCTCATGCCAGAGCAGGATACCCAAAGGAGGTTGTGATCCTGTGGGAAGCCCACATTGGAGCAGGCCCTGGCAGGACCTGTGACGTGGGTTCCCCGTTGAGTCACAGGTCCTGCCAGCAAACCTGCTCCAGCATGGCACCCACTTTGCTCCTGAAGGACTGCACACCATGGAAGGGACCCACACTGAAGCAGTTTATGTGGAAAGGACTTGTATTGGAGAAGTTCATGGAAGACTGAAGTTGAGCCTGGAAAGAAGAAAGGGGTGAGGGGAAGGTGTTTTAAAATTTGGGTTTTTTCCTCATTACCTTACTCTTATTTGATGATAATAACTCATAATAAATTAAACTAATTTCCTCAAGCTGAGTCTGTTTTGCTTGTGATGGTAACTGGTGAGTGATTTCTCTCTGCTGTTATCCTGACCCATGATCTTTTTTTTGTTTTTCTCCCCAGTGTCCAGCTGAGGAGGAGAGTGATAGAGCAGCTTTGGTGGGTACCTGGTGTCCAGTCAGGATCAGCCCACCACATATTTATTCATCTACTCAGTAAAATACCATCAGGTTTTTAAAGCATTTTTTTCCCTGAAAAATACCAAAAAGCAAATAAAATCAAGTACCTTTTCTTTAATTTGATTGCTGTAAGCTGTATTGATTTAGGAAGGTGCGAGCTGTTTAATTTAATTTTTTAAAATTATTTTCTAACTGAGGTACTTCTAGAGTTACTGGCCACAACACACCCCTGAGGTAGGTAGATCAAGAACCCAGAACAAGGCAGTGCATGACTACAAAGCATCCCACCCCAAACACTGCTTTTAAGCCTGGCCACTCCCTTGTTTTTCCACTAGTAATTTTCTGGGGGCCTGTATTCATACTCTGTTATTGAAGGAAAACTTCTGCCTGAGGAGTGGATCCTTCCTCATGCTCTTAAAAAATGAGGGCCCTGTTTTATTCCTTCATCTTATGGTAGAAAGCTACAGCTCAAGCCTTGCTTCATGAGAAAATTCCCATCCATCTGGGCAGCACTCTGCATATACTGAAATCTAGGATCGTTTTTGCATTCCCTCACCAGAGCTGCCATTACTCTTATGAACCTGTCATCCGCCGGGACAACGTCACTGTCTGGGATACCCTGGCAGCATGAAAAAGGCCAGCATGGCCTGATTCAGAGTAGATTAAAGAGGGATTTTTCTACCAGAAATTTTGACAAGAAGGGTTTTTCAAAGTATGGTCACTTGGGGCAGTCAGATCATCTGACAAAAGACAAAGGATTTGGGAGGCTTGAGCTGAAGCACTGTCCCTTCTCATGTCTGGGTTTGTCCTATTTCCTTTAGCCACTGACTGAAAAGGATTCTTTGTGCCAATAAAAATCCCTTAATTAGCTGGTGTGCTTACTTGAAGCTGTGAAAATGCTGCCTTAGGTATTCAGATCACAATTACATCATGCAGCTGGGGAAATCTGTGGGAAACACTGCATTTTGCTTCCTTTTTTTTTTTTTTTTTGGGCATGGCTGTGACAGTACAGCCAGGAATTTGGCTTGCTAGGAGGGTGAGATGTGCTTGGTCCAGGGCTGTGGGAGTGAGGCTAAGTCTTAGTCCCTTGCAAAGCTACCATGGGCCATAACATCAGAGGAGCTTCACAGCCTTGGAGAAAACTCACCAAAGGGTCTCCTTCCTGGGGAATGATCAGGCTCTGAGCCCACCCTGGGCAGATGCAGAATGAAGGGTGCCAAGACTCCCATATCCGGACTGAAAAGTCTCTTTCCTTTCCTCCCCTTCTCCTGAACATGAAGTGCCTCAAAAAAAAAAGAAAATCGACACCAGCTGAGTATCATAGTGTGTTACTTTTCTTCCGTGTAAGTTGCAGCCTTAGATGGGGCTGCTGAAAGGGGAGAGGATGCACCAGGCTGCCGAGTGCAGAAGCATGACCTGCATTAGGAGCCCTGGGAGGATGTCTGCTCCCCACCTGAGGGGAAGTCCTGCAGTGACCAGCAAGAGCTACTTGTCTTGGATGAAGTTATGGCCGGTGGTGAGAAACCTGCTGGATCTCTGGGCTTCACCCAGATTGCTCCTGTCCTGAAGATTTGGGTTGTGTCTTGCCAAAGAGTCAGCTGCTGAGGAGATCAACAAGGGCATAGGAATTTTTCTGTATAATACTTGCCCAGAAACTGCATAGTCTTTTCCCTTTTCACTTTCCCTCAACTCCATGCCCTTCCAATCTTTCCTTGGGAAAATATCTCCAACAGGGCTTTAATGTATTTTTTTTCCTGGGAATCACTTTCTTCTTGCTGGCAAAAGGTGGGAAAATGGAGCTGCCCTTCCTGAGAGATTTTTAAACCCCAAAACACTACCCTGGGGATGTTTCAGCAGCTACGTCTGAACACAGGGTTGAGGGTGCTCCCCAGAACCCTCTGAGAATGTAACTATTTCAGTTCAGCCCGTGAGAGAAGAGCAGGATGAGGCCAGAAGCCGAACGCCAGGCAGAAATCCTGCAGCTTAACCAAGAAACGAAACTCTGCTTTCTGTGGAGCAGCACGTCACTGCTCCCAAAATGAACCTCTCTTCCTGGCAGGAGTTGTCCTGGGTTTCTCTTCATGGAATGGTACAGACAGGGCCTATAGAGCCATTTATTCTTGAGGTTAGCAACAGAAACAATCCTGCACTTTATTTTTGTGTTAAAAAAGCAGATTTTTTCCGAGTTTCATCAGTTTCTGGTTGAAGTTTTGGACTGAGCCCATCACTCAGATGTGAGGAGGCAGAGCTGAACTGGTACTGCTGCTGTCTGTGGGGCCACACAGCAGTTGCCCTGTGAGGTGGCTGCCATGCCCTGAAATGGCTGGAGTGCCTGTGAAATCCCAAACCACACAACCTCTGTGTTGTTTACATTAACTGGCAGCACAATCTCCCCTCCTGCATGCAGAGCTAGGCAAAGACGGGCTCCACACCTTCAGGTTTCGTTCCTGCTCGTCCAAAGTGCATCCATCCTGTGCCATGTTTCCCAGAGCAGAAATATGACGTCCCTTGCTTTTGCTTCTGAATCCTCCTCAAAAAGCTGCTAAGAGGGAGGACAGTAGAAAACCTCTGTATTCCCTTTTTTCCCTTTTTTCCCCTTTAGCATTAAATAGAACACAAACAAGAAAACAGATTAAATAACATGCCTTTCAGGGCATATGTTGCATAATGCTATAGAGAGTACAAGCTTTTAAAGTAAATCTCTCCACTAAAATTACAACAAACTGCTCTAAATAGCATTTTCTAGGCTCAGCGGGGGCAGGGGGATGCCGATTTCCATGCTACTCCTCTACAGCTTGTTAGCAGGCATTGCAAAACATATGCACTTTCCTTAAAAAATGCAGTTAGGCAGTTATTATCCACCCTTCAAATTATTTGACAACCTGTGCACTTGCATCACCATGGCAAGGATATTCTGCACCCTCTTGCGTGCAGGTGTACAGAAAACAAATAAGTCAGAGTTTTATCCTTTTCCTTTTTTTTGTCCCAGCTGTCAGAGCCTGGCCCTCGGCCCTCCGTATAGATGGGGAGGTTGGTCCAGAAGCTGCATGTCTGTGGTGCATGTAGTTATTTGTCAGTGGGGCTTGTTTTCATCCCTGCAGGGGCAATAATATAAAAAGCTGCATCAAGACTGAGATGAGATAAGAAACTGCAGAGGGCCTGGAGTCTTAGGGAGGCAGATGGGACATTGACAGTTGGAAATGACATGGGTTTTCCAATATCCACATGTTCCAACTAGATTTTTGCAAACCATGCACATCTTTCAGAAGAACCCTTCCCAAAAAAAAGAAAAATTAAGGGCTTTAAGGGTTTACAGTGTTAAAGCATTAAACACTTCCGGTTTTTAATTTTTGAAAAGTTGATGGTAGCAGAAATCCAAATACAAGTATCCCAAGGAGAGAAGAAAATCATAATTAATGAATGTTATTTTCAAAAAAAACCCTGCTTTGAGGGCTCAATAACATCTTTATAACCCTGTGTCTTGCAACTTAGCAGGACCTGAAGCAAATACTATGCCTCACTTCCATTGCCTTATATCCCTTGGCCAGAAAACATCAAAGAGCTGAAGGACTTTCAGCCCAGTTCCCTCAACATCAACATTTCTCTAACCTCTCCCCCAGTTAGAGAGCAAACAAAGCCCAATGTGAAATCCTAGACAGAGCAATTTTCATTTCAGTTGTCTTCCAGCAGAGACCCCGTGTGATTTCAAAGGGCAATATTGATCCAGATATATTCTGATAACAAAAGTATGCACCATGTTTGCCCAACTAAAGCACTTTTGAAACCTGGCTGCTTTAAATTGTATTTTGACTGCATGGAGAGACCCAGGTTTTCTGCATTTAACTACTGTATTTTCACCCAGAGGGGAATTTTGTTCTATAGCAATCCTTTAATACTTTTAGCAACATTTAACTCAGCATGGAACATAATCATAGCAACCATCTATTTACTTGATGGAGCTGATAAACTGGAAGAAACACATACACAAAAGGAAGGAGAAAAAAAGGGGCTGAGCCTAGAGAAGTAGAGGAGCTACCAGCTGCATTCTGAAACTACAGACTTTTGCTGGTAAAAGGTAAAAAGCAGGATACTGAGTTTCAGGGACAAAAATATGACTAAGAGATTCAATTCTTGATCTTTGAGGCTACAAGTCCTGCAAAGATGTAGAGATGATTGCCTTTAGGAACAAGCAGCAGAAAGCTTTCATGTAAAAGCCTAGCAGGAATTCCTTTCGGTAGCTATTTGGTTTGTAGACATAATTCAGAGGCTTTTAACGTGGTTAAACTGAAGATACTTGCTCTCTTAAAGATAGTTAAAACTGGACCTGAGTATCACCTGGTGCTCTGGGGACCATCCAGCCTTCCCCACCCTGCCTTGTTTGCAAACCAAGCTCAATTAGATAGCTTTTCATTCACTACATTATCTCTAAGGTGGAGAAGGCAGCCCTCTGTCAAGGGGATGAGTGCTGTTGGTCAGCACAGTGGTTCTCAGCCCTAGGTTCCTTGAAGGGCTGCAAGTGTCCAGCCTCCAAGGCACTACTGGCTGGACCTCCTGGCTGAGCAACCAAGAACACACCCAAGGTAAGCACTCAATAGGACCAAGGTTTCTTATTTCAAGTGCATCCATCCCAGTCCCAAAGCTCTTCATCCTTTTTGAGAGGATCTAAATGATGAGTATTACTCCCCATTGTGAGATCAGAGGTATACTGGAGAGGGTTTCCTTGTTAGGGAAACAAGATCGTCACAGGCTTAGTGCCAAGGCTGGAGGACATCCCCTTGGGCTGGTTGTGAAGTGCTTTCAGGGCCTGCCCCAGAGGGCTATCAAGAGTGCTTGAAGGAGACCACCAGAGCAGCAGTTTGGCTCCCACCCACTCTTGGATGTGCAAATTGCTCCATGCAACTATTTCTAGCAGAGCTGTGTTTTGCCATTGTCAGGCAGTATAGACACTGGAAAGAGGTACACACCTCTCTATTCATTATAGTGGAAATCTCCACTGTTCCTGTGGAATGATAAAGTGAAGCTTAAAGGAAAACTCTGCATTTTCTGAGGATTTTTCCCTTCCTTTAAAAAGTTAGTGATGTGAGGGCCAACAGCCCAGAGCAATCTGGTTGTGCTCAGGAACTGCAGGTCAGCATGTCTATCCTGGGGCATCCAAACTTCTGTGTAAGCTTGGAAAAAGGACACTCAGAAATGCCTCTTTTTTTGAGACAGCTGCATGTGCCCCAGTGTGATGCCTGCCATACCTTACCCTGGTGGGGTGTTTGGAGGCAGGGGCAGCCCCAGGGCAGACGTGAGGGAGCAGCTGCGGCAGGCAAGCAGGTGGGTGACATCTCTCCTAGGGATTGATGGCTCCCACTGCTCAGTTATGGGGTCTGTGCCTACAGATGTAAGGGCTTGAGCTGCAACAACCTCCAGGGACATGTTTAGTCTTCCTTGAACTCACTCACTCTTACTTTTGTCCTGCCACTGCATTTGCCAACACATGGTACCCCGCTGCTGTTTTTGATGTTGCTGCTGTGACCACACCTAGGCTATCCATCCAGACTGCCACACAACCCCTATTTCCTGGTTCTAATACAGGTTTTCCAAAGTACTGAAGAGGGTTATTACTATATAATGCACTCAGCCTAATCAAAAGAACTTGGTAGAGCTGAAGAGGGGTTGACGGAGCTTCCCCAGGGGAAAGTCACTTGCTTGGACCTGGCCTTACAAGCAAGGAGTGATATTTATTCACTCTATTACAAGCCAAGAATAAGCTGTCTGGAGTGGATCCAAGATGACCTGCTTCACTACTAAAGAAAATGCATCAAATCAAACTGTTGCACGTGCCTCTGCTCTCAACCATTAGTGGGAATTCGTATTTCTCATGCAGCCTCCTCCTGTCATTTTGTCTTCAGACACCAGCACTGGGCTGGTGAGCTGATCCTGCTAGCTGACCTGAAGGTTGCATCCCCTGGCTTGTTTTACACTGTGAGAGTGCTCTGCTGCAAAAGTGGGAAGTGGGGACCACTTCCTAATGGCAGAGTGAACTAACCAAAGCAGGCAGATAGAAAGTGCATCACAACACCTGCTCTTTGCCTTTCCAAAGAAAAGCAACACTTCCCCTCTCCAAATGTCCCATCCAGGTGAGCAGTCCCAGAGGTGTCCCACATATTGGAGAAAAGCAGGCGGTGTGGTTTTTGAAACTTACACCTCTGATTCTGTCACAGGAGAGAAAAGTGCTTTCATTGCCCAATTCTCACTAGTCTGGCACCTGGATTTCTTGCCTGTTGTTTTCACCAAACACATTTTTTCAGTGTGCTGGGTCTCACCTACCTCAAACCATAAAGATAGTTAAAGTATGTTTCACAAAATACGCTTTTTCTACTGCTCACAAAAAATGGGAAGGGGTTAGTTTTGTTCTGGCATATAATAAAAATGTCAATATTTTTCTTAAAAAAATGCAAATCAAACTTGTTTTCCAGTCAGCCCTCCTTTCTGAAAATCAAAAGCCTTCCTCTTTCATAAGAAATTCAAGACCACAAAACCCTGGTATATTTGAAGCAGAAAATAGTATTTCCCATAAGAACTGGAAAGCTAGTCACAAGGCAAACATCCCTTCTTTCTTCTGTGGTATCCACAGACCTGTGTACAACATACATTTTAGAAAACTACAGAAAACTACACAGCATAACTCACATTTGTGGACATGTCTGTGACAACAGAGATAGACTGGACTCAATTTCCTCTGAGCATTTCTAAGCTGCAGAAGGCTTGAGCCCATGTAAGACTGTCTGAGGCAAGGATCTCACTGTTGCTTTACATGGTCAAGTCAGAGCCCTTGATATATGATTTAATTTCAAATCCAGGAATAAATTTGGAGGGGTTGTCCATTTCACACATTTATTTCTTTCTAATTTTTCTGTGTTTGTGGAAATAGATAGATATCATCCAGCTCTGGGAATATCTGGGATATCGCCCAGCACAAAAAGGACATCAGCCTGTTGCAGTGAGTCCACAGGAGGCCTATCATGTTGATTAGAACATCCCTCTCAAGTTGATGGAGCACCCCTCCTAGAAGGAAAGGCTGAGAGATTCAGAACTGTTCAGCCTGGAAAAGAGAAAGCTGAGGCCTGCCAGTACCTGAAGGGAACCTACAAGAAAGACAGAGAGAGGAACTTTTTACAAGAGTGACAGTACCAGGGGAAGATGGCTTCAAACTGAAAAAGAGTAGAATTAGATAAGATATTAGGAAGAAATTCTTTACTATGAGATTGGTGAGGCACTGGAACAAGTTGCCCAGAGCAGCTGTGGATGGCCCATCCCTGGAAGTGTTCAAGGCCAGGTTGGATGGAGCTCTTATCAACCCGGTCTAGTGGAAGGTGTCCCTGTCTGTGGAACAAGGGTTGGAACAAGATGATCTTTAAAGTCATTCTATGATTCCATGCTATAGGTATAGGTATAGGTATAGATATAGATAAACTTTTTAATAGTAAGATACTTTTCTCCTTAGGAGATATATAAATGTATCCAGGGATGCCGGACTATACCAGCCTCCAGATAAATATATGTGTATTCACACATACACTCACACATGTTGTCTATGTGTAACATCATAGGAAGATTAGTTTCAAGCTTCCTCTGTTTCATAAGTGCCTCAGCAGAACTGCATAAACAAGCACAATAAAAGGATATAAAGGGTGTGGGAGTAATTTTTTATAACAGACAGCAACACAAGTGGCTGATAACAGCAAAAAATAAGTGATTGCCTCAGAAACTGGAAGTCTCTGTAGCTGAATCGTGCATTTTCTCCTTTTTGACCTCAAGAGCATTCAGGAGTAAAAGGTGATTGTCCTACTTTGCTGTCTCATTCAAATCTGGTGCTGCAGCTGAACTTGAGCACCGAATGCGCTCTCAAGGTTGTGTTTCTCTCCCATTTCTGCTCTTGTTTGCAGACAGTCAGAGAGTATTAAATATTACCCAAAAAGGATGCCAAAATTAAAATCTCAGAGGAAGGCATTTTTCAAAGATTTCTCATCATTGATAATAATTTCATCTAGTAATATTCAGGGGAAAAAAATTCAGAAGCCTTTCAGCTGGTACCTGAGTTCCATGAATGCTCAAATTAAGGAAGCTCAGAACTGAAGGGTATGTTATCAATAGTAATCATGTTAATAGATGTGATTGCTGATGGTTGTGGCTGATGGCCTTGCAAATATTGAGTACAATTCCCTTCTTTTCCTTTTTTTTTTTAAATATATTGCTTGGCACAGATATCATTCTCATTTTTCTGAACAGATTTCAGGGCAATGTGGTCTCTGTGACATTGATGGGGTGTAATAAGGCCAATGTAGCTTCAACAGACCACGTTGCCTCTCAGTAAAGCGCCTCCCACAGCACATCTTGCTGTGCTGCCCCTAATACTCCTTAGTAGTGACCGATCCACTCCAAGAGAGCTGCCCACCAGATGATATCTCTTACAAATGCTGATACAGCCCATGCTAAGCCAGTTACAGGATTTGGGTCTGTTCTCCCACTTCGCGATGTCACAAGAGCACAGGTAACAAATGCTCAGGGGATGAGAAATTGCCCCTTTGCCTGTGTGAAGGGGCAATGCAAACAGCAGCACTTCGATAACTAGGAACAAAAAGCAAGGTCAGCTCCACATTCCAGCAGACATGCAATGAGCTGAGTCTGTTCGTTAGCTGCTAAAGGGACTCTAGATGACTGTGCAAGATCTGAACTTAATGAGATAAATCCCACCCCTGGGAAATCCAGTGCTTTTCCTGTATTGCAATCACTTGGGCTTATGACTTGGGGGTTTTATGCTGCAAGTGCAGCGTACTCTACACTATCATCTGGTTCCCCACCATGGGTGCTCCACCTGCAAGCAGCATATCCCCCCTCAAATCTGTCTTGTTTAAGTATTTTGTATAATAGTGTATCAAAGTGCCATTTACAAACAACCTGCGAGTTCTGCTATTGACAAGATCTTATTTTGAAGCCATTTTAAGATACAACTAAACATATCTCTTTTTTTTCCCCCAAAAATACACAGTTACAAAAATAATTATTCCTCCCCAGCTCTGAAGTGTGATAACACAAATTGTAACATTGCAAACTAAAATAATTTCATTAGGAAGATAAGCCATATCCATCTCTCTTTTTTCAGCACTTTGAATGACTTTAGCACAGCAGTGAGGTATTTCTCTCCCTCCTTCCTCACTCCAGTCACCAAGTATTCAACACACTTGCAGCTAGATCAAAGGCAGCCAGATGATTCAAAGATTTATAGTACTACTTAGTAAGGGCAAGTGCGAAAGTCAAACGGTAACTTACCAAGAGAGACTGATTGCTCTGAACTGCAGCTAATACAATTCACTGACAGAGAGTTATGAAGACATTAGCTCACACCAGGGCAAAGGAAAACTGCCATGTGGGCTCTGGAGGTATTACCAAACTCCTACCAACACTGCTGGCAAGTTACCATTCAGAAATATGGCTGTTTTTAGCACTCATGGACCCCAGTATGGTCCACCTAAAGTTTCTAGGAAATTACGGGTTTCACTGTATTTTTCATTGGTACTGGGTTTCACAACTTGAGATGGTGAAGGGCTCTGTTTAGCATTGCATGGCCATTTTACCCCTTCAAAGCCCTTCTGCAGTTCTGTTGTTTACAACTCCATTTAATCACTGCAGAGGCAAACTTGCTGCATGTTTCCATGAAGTCGATGTATCTCTGTGGCATTTCTCTCCATCACACCATGGCTGGAGTCAATCTGAGTTCATCTACTGTCACTAAATGGCTGACTCAAGCTGCTGGTGGACACGCTGCCTGCGCATAGGTCTGCACCCAGCGGTGGCCTGGGGCTGTGCTTTGAAGAGGAGATACATGTCTCATTCCCTTTGTCCACCAGCTTATCCCAGGGCTCAGCATCCCCACACCCACTTCTGAGACTGCTTCGCCATTCTTGGTCAGTCCCAGTTGAAGGCTGGATGGATGGTCTCACTGTTTGCAGCAGGGCTCAGCTTGGCCTTTCCCTTTAGTTTGCAAAACAGGAAACTCCTACCTTTTTCTATTTCAGTTTTAGGATTTTATTTTTTTTAACAGGCCAGCTGGAGAGGGAAATAACAGGGAAGGGTTGAACATTTGTTTTCATTTAATGAGTTTTGCACTTGCCCTAAGAGTCTGCTCAGGAGAAAAACCCTTGCAAGCTTTAATTTATACAGCAGCAATAAGGGAAGTTATGGGGGGGTGGGGGAAGGGTGAATAATTCTGTTGTAGCCTTTCTACCACTTACAGAAATAAAATGTATTGAGACTGTGGAATGGCTGTTGTCTTCTGGGAGCTTTAATTCTCTGCAGTGCCACTTAGTCCAGGGAAGACTAATAGCTGAAGGAGTCCTCCACTGATCACCTCATTACCCTTCAAAGACCATCGCGGGAATAAGAACCTCTGGAGGAGTGCGAACCACCATTTCTAGGGAGACATGGGGAGTTTCATTTCTCTGTGATGCAGGTTTTCTATTTTCTTACAATAAAAAATAAAGTATCTGGATTTGCAGAGACTTCCCTGTAGTTCTCTTCACAAGAACTGCAGGTGCTCCTCTCAGCACAAAGCCCCCCTGGTCTGTGTCCATGTCTCTTCATTTATTCTGGCCACTTCTTGCTGTGCATCAAATTCTTCCTGCTCAAGCTTAGTGATTTTTACACCCAGCGAGGAGACAAAAAAAGGAGACTTATCACTGAATATGTTTGCTCTAGCCCTGTCTCCCTGGATAACAGCTATGCAAAACAGAAACCTATTTATTCCCTGTTGCTGCTATACAGTCTTTACCCTACTTTGCATTTTGCCTGAGAGATTGAGTCACAAAGATAGCACCTCCCATTCTTTCCCAAATGTCCTCACAGATCAGACCCCATTTTCTGAAGCAGAAGCAGATTTCCACATTGGCAAACCAGACTATTTAGTGTCCTGAGGTGATGGTTTGCATCCACACAGAGCTGGCACAAGAACAAAGGGGCCCCCTAAGCCTTCGGAATGGCCTTAAGAAGGACTCGAACTGTTGGAAGAAAAAGCTGTCAGAAATAAGTGCTGGGACTTCTTCCTCACATCCAAGATATCAAGCTTGAATCCCATCTCACAAGTTCTTTTGCCAGAGGAAAGGAATGAACCCTGAGGAGCTCGGTTAAGGAAACCTTTACATTTAATCCTGACCTTACTGAGCAGAGTCAGACCGTAAGTGAAGAACTTTCCATTAGCATCTCATTAATGGATTGGGTGACACTGATAAAGGGAGGACCAACAGCTTTTTTTGTGGTCTTCCAAGGTTAGCTGGGTTGTTTTACATACAGGAATAGTCACAGTGAGACAAAGCCCTGTACCTGTGACAATAATGCTGAAAGACAGCAGCATTTCATAGGGACATTCATACAGAAGGGATAGCCTTGCAAAAATAAATGGGAAAAATAAATAAATGTTCAAAGCACAAGCAAAAATTAAGGAATGGTTTTTAAGCACCAGACTGTGTACTGTTTATTCTGTTAAACATTCAGCAGTGACTTCTCAATGTGACCTCAGCCAAAGACATACATTGCAAAACACAGGCAAGATTACCAATTTTTCAGAGCCTACTCTTCATGACAGGTTAAGCCATAATTTTGCTGTAACTCATTCCGTCGCTGAAGTTGCTGACATTTATGACTGCTTGGAAACGTTGATATACCCAAGGATTTCGCAACATTAGCTTTGACATGCCAGATTAGTCCATTGGCTCCTTCCAAAGCGAACCTGCGATGCAGTGGATGAGGACACAGCGGCTGAGGGCTGTGTGACATCAGACAAGAGCTGTACTAAAAATCAGCCCCTCGAGCCTCATGTTCTGTTAGCAGTGTGTTGGGAACCCCCTCTTTAGCAGTTCCCCATGCATTAAGCGAGAAAAAACTTCCCTACTGTTCATCAAAAATGACATTTGACTGTAACATAGCAGAGATGTGGCAAGTGTAAGGTGTCAGCACTAATATTACTGCAGATGTGAATTGTAGGAGGAGGCCTCAAGGAATTTCCGCTTGTGTAGATGATGTTCTGTACCATCCCTGTGGTAGGTGAGAGAAAAATAAAAGGCCAAGGACTAAGTAGACAGTGTTTTTTGTAAGAAAACAGGGAACAGAAGAGGCATGGCCTGCCCTTTGCAGGGTCTCACAGGGAGAGCAGCAGACACCCTTACATGTCCATCTGGTCATGGTCAGGGAAAGCCAATTCCAGCAGCCACTCTGAGTGCACAGTCTGGCTGCACCTGTCGTCCCCTCTTCCAAAAGAAAAAGAGACTGAAAAACATGTTGAGGCTGGATTAGACCTGCTGGCCTGATGCCAGAGAGCAGCCCCAGGTGTGTTTAATTCAGGTGTAACATGGATGCCCTACCCTGTTATGAATATCACATTATGCATAGCAGTGACTTGCTGTGTTGAGTCTGAGTATCAGGAATTTAGCCTGACATACCTCTGCTGAACGAGGAGGTCTTTAGAAAAATAAACTACAGGCCATGCTGCAAACTCTTTCTATACTTTCACTTTAGCTTTCATAGGATATTTTAAAACATCATAAGTGTTGGTTTATTTGCCCTGGATCTGGTTTTGCACTTCCTAATCGGCAGCTCAAATTCTACAATTCTCTGATGAGCCTGGCACTGAGGTGAACAGTAATGCTGCTGGGTATTGTCATTGATAAAGTATTATATTGGACCTGCAATTAGCCCTCAAGTGAAAATGAACCTTTCCCAGTGTTCCCTTGCTATAAATTACAAAGCTACATTTTATTCAGGATGGAAGAAAACACAGAGGATTACCCTGGTAAATTCATCTCGCTTTATCAGCAGTAAATTTGTTGTTCAAGCCACTTAGGTCTAGTTGCTGGAAATTCCTGTTTAATTATAATCCAGATGTTCTCAAGGCCCTCTTACCCTCCGGCACAACTTGACAAGTGCTGCACAGAGGAAATGCAGCTCTGCAGTTTTCAGGGTTAAGATGCTCTTTGGAGAGCACACCAGGAGAGCTGCTCCGCACAGAGAGAGGGTGGGGTGGATCTTAGGTCATCCTGGGGGTTGCTTTAATCAAGGCAAACTGTAATCCTGAGCCAAGAGCTAGTTGCCAGATGGGGGAGAATAGGCAGCTTCTCAGCCCCTCACTGGGGTTTGCCATATGAGCTACTGCTGCCGCCTGAAATGCTGCTCCAGCACGGCACCTGCCGATACACAGGGAGATTCGCGGTTCAGGGAAATGCAAGTGGCATCCCCAACCCCTCCAGAGATGTCAACATGGCTTTTGTTTTATTTGCACTCATACTGCCCTGCTTACTTTCTCTTTTACTTTTTCTAGGATATCATATGTATTTTGTTTCTGAGAAAGTGACTCAAATGCATATTTCAGTTCCTATCAGTCTAAATGCTAATTTGTCTCTTTCAAGATAAAATCCCTTCAAAAAAAAGCTTAGAATTCATAAATGACCAGTAAAGAAGAAGGTAAAAATACCATGAACAAAGATTTCTAAAGACATACTCTGTACAAAGTACATAATGAGGCTATTGAACTCATTGCCACAGAATGCTGCAGAAGTCAAAGATACGAAGCGAACGTTTCATGCACTGAAACAACTTAGTTTATGACACACCTTGGTTTTTCTCCTTTCTTATCTATCCACATACTTTTTGTTTTCTTTATGAAGGCTAACCATTTGGGGAAATTTTTTCATTTGAACATTTAAAAAAGTTCTCTTAAAAGAAGGATTGCCAAGTGTTGTGAGATTTATTTTGAAGGTTATTCAAATCTCTATAAAAACCTTCACATGGATATGCCCAGGGAAGTAGAACTTAGAAAAGAATAAAAGTTTTAGATTCTTAACAATACTCAGAATTGCTTAATGGTCTCTGCTAATAGAAACTAATAGTCTCTGCTTGATAGAAACTAATTCCAAGCCCTCTGAGGTTAAGGAAGAAGTTTGTCTTCCCACTTGGCAAGGGTGAAGTCTTAACTCATTTCCATGTTCTCCTTTTGTTCAGGCATGGTCTCATGAAGCTGCTCAGTATATACTATAAGTGAAAGAAGCAATGGTGAATAAATACATTTATTTTTCCCTATTTAAAAGTAACTCCTGAAAAGTTCCAAGATTTAAAAATACCACATCCTCCCTATAGAAACTGAACATATATTTTTTTCTTTTACAATATTTCCGTTGATGGTCCAATCACTATATTATTTGAACTTTAGCACCTGAACCTACTATTGTGTGGGTTTTTAAGAGGATATAATATTAACAACTGCAGCATCTTCCTAAACACATCTCCCAAGTATGCAGTGATTTCTCTAATTCAGACATTTAGTTGTGGCACAATATGGAGTTCAAGAGAAAAAATATTCAGTGTAGACATAAACACCATGTTGACAAGGTGAGTAATGTTGTGGGACACTGACAAATCTTCAGAAGAGCAAGTGCCCAGTAATTCATATGAACAGGACAGATATTGAAAGGTCAGGCATTATGGTCAGAAAGGAGTTTCTAAAACATATAACTTCTGCCTCTGCAATTACATTTCCAGTAGATCCTTCCACTTTGATCAGACACTGGATTGATTATGACAGATCCAATTTCTCTTTAATTTTAGCAAATTGTTCTGCTATTAGATTTTTAGACCAGAGGAAGATTCTGCCATCCAGTGGTGAAAAATTGCTCTTTTAAGGTCACTGTTTATACTAAAAACATATTCTACCTTTAACAAAATGAACATATTTGGGCAACTGTAAAACTTTTTCTTTTGTTCCTGGAAGGACTGAGATAACAATTTTCCAGAGAAGTACACATATACTGGTAGGACTGGTGGGGATGTACGCAGGCCCTTGTTGATAACTTGGGTTTGTTGTCTCTTGTTACGCGGCACAGCTTAGGACACTTGTGTGCCATGTTTTTACAACCCTTGTGTGAGCAGGGCGAGTCCTGGGCTGTCATAGTCCTGTCACCTTGTGTGCCACAGACCCCAGGACAGAGAGGGGATCAGGTACGGAAATGTTTTCTCCCCAGGCAGGGGAGAAGGAGGCAATGTGCTGGACCTGGATCACCTCTGCCTGAGGCCATTAACTGTCTGGCCACACTCACAGCCTTGCTACAACCGCAGGCAATGTCAGGAATCAGTCTTGGACCATTTAACAACATGCAAATGCATATCACAGTTTCCCAATAGTTATAATACCACTGCATCCCTGTTTAGTAACCTCCATGACAAAAGGTAGAGTTGGACCTTCCCTGCTTCTGGCACTGGAGGAGGTGGAGGTGTGGTGACTCCCCTCTTCTCAGCCTTTTCACACCCTACACCTCTCTTGTGCCGCTTCTCAGAGCAGTGCAGCACTGCGCTGGGAAGGCAGTGTACCCTGTTGTACCCTGTGCTGAAAGGGCATGGAGACTCTACTATTCAGAATATAGTAATTAAGGAAATAGCCATCTTCAGAAAGTAGTCAGCAGCATTTCTGGAGATGAGCACTGACACCCCGTGGTGCCCAGCAGAGCACTAAACCAGCCCTTATGAGTCCTGGGGTGAAAAATGTGGCAAAACACTTCATGAGACTGCAGCCACCACAGATCACTCTGTGGAGCGGACCATGGCTGGGCAGGTCTCGTTTTTCGTATGAGAGAGATGGAGGCTTTCTTGCAGAGCAGCCTATTCCTGAAGTAGGCTAAGCAGGTGAAATGGAGGAGATGAGCTGGAAGGATCAATGCATGAGGTGACAAGAACATTAATCAGAGCTGCCATTTTTCCCAGTATCAGGAGAAGGCCCAGATCTCAGCTTCATCCTGTCAGCAGAAGCGAATCGGGAGAGGGGTGCCATCCCACTCCATGAGCACAGCACAGCCCTTCCAGGGGCTGCTGTGCACACTTCACTTGCCAGCAAACACCATTAATTACTCCTCCAATTAGTCCCCACAAGTCTTCCACCCCAAGAGGAGCTGTCAGAGCAGCTGGAGTTGTCTGTGAGCTTTGGAGCAGACGGGGACTGCCCAAATCATTTTAGGACATGGCCAATGGACATACAAAAGACCAGGGAGACCATGTTATGACAGCACTGGGGGCAGGCCAGGAACTTGATTGTCTGTCTGACTGGAACTGTCATAGCCCTAAAAACACTTACCAGGCCTGGAAAAGCAGTGCGTTTTACCAGAGCTGGCCTACTAGGCTCACTTATTTGGGATATTACCAAGGGCCTGGCGAACTAGCTCTGGGTCTAAAGATTTGAGCAAAGGATTGACAGGAAAATGCATTTAATATCTTTAAATGCATGAACCTTTATTATTTTGAATATTGCATTTGCTTTTTTTTTTTTTCCACATCCTAAGAGCAATGACAAGGCAGCTGCATTATTCTGCTTCAAATAGCTTTGAGTATCACCATAATTATGCTGGAAAAGTACTCAGAGGCATTTTGAGGTAGAAGACACCAGCAGCACAGGAGTATGGACTGTTCAAAAATTTTCTTCCCTTAGGGGAAACAGGGACCTGCCCCAGTCCTTGTGTGAAGGGGCAGCCCTGATGTCCCTGAGCTGTGAGCAGGAGGAGTGATGGCAACAACCTGGCCTCTACCATTGCCACCACAGCCTCATACCTCACGGATTAAGACACCTAAATTTAGGGGTTTTCATATTTGTTTGAAGAGCAGGTGCACTGACTAGATGTAGGCATCTCTTTTAGGGTGTGCTGGACAGTCCTCAGACTGCTTTGAGGAGAACTCCATTGCCAAAAATTAAGTTTGTTAATCAGGACTTTCCCCTCGTGAACAGCCAGCATGGGTTCAGGAGGGGAAAGTCCTGACAAAAAAACTCAATTTCCTTTTACAACAAAGTTACCTAATTGATCAAGGGAAGCCAGTTGATACAATCTTTTTGGATTTTAGTAAAACTTGCCATAGTGTCTCTCACAGAATCCTCCACTTTAGGGCCAATGCTCTTCAACACCATTCCCCAACAGCCAATGGGGATGGAGTGCATAAATTCATCAGACATTTCAACTGCAGGGGTCCAGGGGGCAAATGCAACAAGTGGATGAGACATAAGTGATATAGAACTGCTCAGTCTTCCCAAGGCAGGTCTGAAAGGCAGCCTCCATCTGGACAGTGCCTGTGGACTTGTTAAACCTACATGTTAAGACCCTGTGCTTCACTTTGCAAGAGTTTTGTGAGGCTTTCTTTTCACATGCAATCCCTCAAAACATTGATTGGGGGAGTGCTGAATTTGCTCACCTGTCAGTAGGAGAGCTGTAGGTGGGTGGACTGAA
Organism: Edolisoma coerulescens; assembly: GCA_013397115.1. Lineage (NCBI taxonomy): Eukaryota > Metazoa > Chordata > Aves > Passeriformes > Campephagidae > Edolisoma > Edolisoma coerulescens. The sequence goes on from VWZW01001014.1 coordinate 899,103, forward strand.
GACTCCTTGGTGCTCTGAGGCAATACCTGTCAAACAAACTATTTTTCAAGCCAAAATCGAACATTCATGTTGACTTTTACATGGACTGAATTTGGCTTTAGAGATGGTGAAGTGCTCTGGCAGAAAACTGATAGCATTTACATTAAAAGAATGAGATTGTGTAACTTCAGCATGGCAGAGGTTTTCTCCTTCCAGAGTATTGTATCCAAGTGTTCGGCTTGGTTTTATTTTGTATTCAGAGTTCAGCCTATGTCTTCACTCCAGGAAGAAAAAAAAGTACTGTGAACAAAGATGTAACTAAGAGAAAACACAATTGGCCTATCTTTCCTATCCAATACCCAGGTAGATAGACAATAAATTTATGAAGAAACTAATGTTAAATAGATTAAATTCTTGTCTCTACCGTGCTAAGTTGGGAGACAGTTTCATTTAGCAAAAGAGAGACAAGCACAAGCTCTTCCTCTGCACAGAAGCAAATCTTCCTGAAGTAGAAAATGCTTTAAAAGTGAACTGCATCTCCCAAAGACTTTTTTGGCTGTGGGATTCATATTTTCCACAAGGTGCTGTTCTTCCTGAGCCTTATTCCTGCAACTTTATGCTCACAAGACAGGTTCTTTTGACTAAAGTTATACACGTGCTTAATCAAGTATAGAATAAGACAGCGTTTATTCACTATTTTTATAAAGCAATTATGAATGACTCACCTCCATGTGATTTTTTTCAGTAAGAATTATGAGACTTCTGTTCTGGTAATGTGAGAGAGCTTTGCTTTTTGATTTATAGTCATTATCTTGGGAGGATTGGTTCCCTAGGAAAATGACCAAATTCTTGCGTAATTCTATACCAAATATTTTTGAGGGAAAAGTGCCCTCTCCCTCAGCTGCGAGTGGTGACCCCACTAACCAGAGTAGTTCAGCCACTGTCAGACCAGCATCAGATCTGCCTGAGTGCTGAGCACAGCCTGAGAAAAGCACAGCAAAAGATACTCATGGCTGGGTTTGGACCTACTTCATGCAGCTTTCCTTATCAAGCAAAGGGCAATGCAGCTCACAGAAGAAACTGCAGAAACAGAGTTTCTGCTAGCAGATGCCATCAATGTCAGCAGAATTACACCCCCAGGGAACTTAAAACTTTCAAAGTGGCAGATATTTTCAAGGTTATTTTGAGAAGGATTCAAAGGGGAACATTATTCAGAACACTTGATACTCCCTGTTTCCAAGAAGTCAGGGAAATCTAAATTCCAGAAGTGGGTTATTTCCTCTTAAAGGAAAAATGAGCTGGCAAAGATGCTGGATATCAGCAAGGGAAAGCAGACAAAACTTGGTATTATTTTGTCTGAATAGCATTCGTGCCCCAGGGAATTGTTTTATTTCTGGACTACTAGCAGTGGAGTTAGATCAAATAGAATTTTTTAAGGATCCAAGTAGGAAATGCGAAACAATGGCCTGCTTAACACTCCAACAAAAGTTCAAACCCTCATCCTGCTATCTTTGGTGACATTGCTGTTTTACCAAGGGTGAGATGCTGGAGATCAAAGGGTCCTCATTCATTCTAAATACTGTTTTGCCAGGAGGAAGTAGGAGGCTGATATCATCATGAGGCCTCTCTCAATGATTTTTCAATGGTCTTGGGAATCTGGAGAGGTCCCAATTGACTGGAAGATGGCTAACATTGTCCCAGTTTTCAAGAAGGGCAAAACAGATGACCCTGGAAACTACAGGCCTCTCAGTCTCATTTCAGTGCCTGGAAAAATTATGGAGAAGATTATTCTGAGAATTGTTGAAAAACACCTGAAAGACATTTCAGTCATCAGTCACAGCCAGCATGGATTCATATCAAACTTAATTTCTTTTTATGACAAGGTAACCCATCTAGTTGATCAAGGGAAGCCAGCTGATGTCATCTTTCTGGATTTCCATAAATCTTTTGATATTGTACTGCAAATCCGTGTAACTCACAAGGGTTGTTGATAGCCCTAGTGACCATAAAGGAAAGGCCCCTTTCTTGCATGTGGCCCTGCTTTATTATTTATCCACCCCAAATTTTCACTGATTGAAGGGCTTACTTCTATACAGGCAAAAATAGAAAAGGCCTTGGTGTAAAGAAGCAGATCTGCTATCCAACGTCAGTACTCTCAAGGACGATTGGCCCAGAAAACACACTCTACATGCTTTTCCACCATTTGAACTAAAAGGAAAGAATGCTTTCTCTGTAAGTGAAGAAGATCCTGACACACCAGCTAAATATTGAAAAAAAACAAACAAAAAACCAAACAAAAAAAAACCAAACAAAAAATCCCAAACAACAACAAAAACCAACCAAACAAAAAAAAACCCCTCCTCCCCCCCAAAAACCCAACACATGACAACAAGAATGTAAAATTTAGCTTTTTCACCAAAAATGAAGGAGCTCTTTCTGATTAATCTGCGGGATAAGGGGAGGAAATTATTTGTTTCTGCATATGAGCTGATCAGTTGTGAGAAGAGTTTGCATGGGAGAAGACTCTTTCCAGAGCAGAGAGATGTGCATTACAGTTATGATAAACTCACAACAGAAGTGGGCAAAATAGTGTGACAGAGAAAGTAATTACCCACTCAAAACAAAACAAAACAAACAACAACAAAATCCCGGGCTATGTCTTTAAATCTTGAATTGTTGAAATGAGGCCATCTATCTTTTCAAGATTATTTGGTTTAGTTAAGGTGGGTGAAAATTTTTAAGTAAAAGTCTATGAATTATGTTATACAAGAGGTCATATTATGCATTCGCAATGTCCTTTCTGGATTTAAAATCTATATATTTCTATTAGGACCATTAGTTTTCACAGCCTACTAACTTTATGATAAACTCCCTGTTGGGCTTCAAATTCTTCATGTTTGGTCTCAGGGGATAACATTGTCCGTATATTAATTTTGAAAGAAAACTTTCAGCTGACTAGAAATCAAAGGAATTAAAAATTTTTTCAGCTTTAAAAAAAAAGTGACACCACACGCACAAAACAGTAATTCAGTTTCCTCTCTTGAGATCACTGCTCAGTCAAAAAGATAAGGAACAAAAAATGGCTTATTCATGTAGCAGAGACTGTGCCACCACAGAGAGTCAGACTATTCCTTTCTGGAAGAGAAGATGCTTCAAACAAGGAAGCTAGGTGGGGAGAGCTGGGCAGGCACATAGGGTATATCCAGGGTATCCAGGTGCAGCTACACTACACAGCCTGTCTTGGGACCCCAGCCCTCTAACTCTTACCCTGATTTTCAAACACTTGGGTCAGTTGCAGCTCTTGACCAAAAACACAAGGTCACTAGTGATACTATCCACCAGCATCTCTTAGCATACAGAGAGAAGGGGAAAAGCCAAGCCAGAAACCAGATCCCTGCCCAGGCTGTGTCCCTGTCTCATGATGGTTGTCACAATGGGTGGTCCCAGCAGGAAAAAGACCCCAAGGAAGGGGGATGCTGAAGCCACGGAGAAAACCCGGCAGTACTGCACCCCTTTGGCCAGAACAGAGCTATGAGAGATCTGAAATGCTGAAGTATGGCCAGATTTGTGACCAGACTGCACCCACCTTTGCAGTGAACAATGAACACCATCCACCCTTCCCTTTAGACGCATTGCAGCAGTTAAAACATAAAAAAGCATTGGTTTGTAAAACCTTCTACATTGCTAAAATAGTAATGCCAAACACAGTGCAGCAGAGCCTGCTTTAACCTTCTCTTCTCAAATGTTCTTCATTTATTAGGTCTTTGCTTTTTCATCTTCATGAGAAATATCCCCATCTGTTTTGTGGCAATAATTCTAGGTTTCAGTGTTTCGCTCCAAGGTGAAGAAAAAAAGCAAACTATTATTCTGTTCACTGAAGACTAGAAAAATGGCAAATCTTGTAACAAACTCTAAGATTGAGATGGGACAAAATCAGTTTCCCTCTACATAAAAGATCGATTGGAAAAATAATCTTCTTAAAAGACCATGTCTGACACTTGCTTTTTTCATTTTCTGCAGTTCTCTTCAGAGACTTATTGTGACTGTGGTTGCTTAAGGTACAAGGACAGTGTCATTTGCCACGGAGTAGCAACCCCTTGTATTCTGTAGAGCAAATTCAGTCTGCATAAATGTATTTATCTCCTTTTTTCTTATTTTTTTTCCTGTGCCAACATGCCTACTTACTGCAGGATTACACTTCATGCTTTGTCTTTATGAGACCACTTCTTGACTGATTGACTAGGAACTTATGTACACATTAAAAATCCATTTCATTTTATATGGGTTGGCTGGGAATATCCATACGGGAAAGAAACTCCTCTTTAGCCATCACCTACTGGCAGCCTCTTCTTTTTTATTTTCTCTCAGCTTTGTTGCCCACTACATTTAACATCAAAAATCACTGCCCATTTCACCAAGCACTTTACAAATACATAGAAAGTCCCTATGTCCACAATTCCCATTGGATTTATAAGGCTAAGCAGATGCACAGGGAGGTGAAGAAGCTTCTCCAGCACAACATGGCCTGAAAATGTATGCAGTGATGCATCTCCTTGGCCTTGCTTCCTTGCCCTCTTGCTCCACAGCCGAAGTGAATTTTGGAGAGCTTCAGTCTCCTGGTTAGGTTCTTCAAGTCCTGACTGCAGTGGGAGATGGACTGTTTCATGTGATTTGGGGAAGATTTATTCAGGATTGCTGGGGTGTTGTCTCCCAGTTGTTCAGGATTAGAGATGTTTCAGTACCCCAAATGTCTGGAACAATTAATGTGTTTGTTGGAAGCATTTAAAGGAAATATGGACTCAGTGTTCCAGGAGTAGGGAGGTCCTAATAGACACAGGCTGAGAAATCGTAGCAATTGCCTTGCTGTCCATCACGTTCGGTTTCCATTACCTATAATTTGTAGAGGTAAATATAAGGAAGATGCAGACATTTTATAAGTAATGACAGCAGTTCTTCTGAAGCCAGAGAGATTCAGATAATTCTTCTTGGCCCAGGAAAAAGAAGATGAGAGGTGATCAATATGAATACTAAAATACAAGGGCAGGAGGACATGTGCTGTATCTCACAACAGTACATATTTAAACACTAGCTAGAATTTGGAGCCAATTTTGTTGGGTTTTTTTTACGTAGAAGACTCTCCTTTCCAAAATCTAGGAAAGAACAATCACTTGAAAATGAAGTTACCAATGTGGTACCTCAAAACTATTCTGAAAAGCAAAAAAAAAAGATTTACTGGTGTAAGGGATCATTCTTATTTCTGTATTTCCTCTGATAAACACAATATTAGCAGTTACATATTTGCAGTGTATAAAGTGTTTAAAAAATTGTTTCTGTTCCTTTTGTTCTAGTTCAGTCAGCAATCATCTCTTTTTTTCCTTTAATTTCTTTACTAGATTTTCTCAAAGTGGCATCTGTTTTGCCTTTTAAAAATTAACTGTGCAAGCACAACAAAATCAGAGAGATGTCAAAGCTGTGGAATTTTCCCTTGCAGCCACACAACGCCAAGTTTTGGATGACTCTGTTGCGAGACGATGAATCATCCCAAGTTATGGGATTTGGGTTCAGGTTCTCTAAGGTAGCTATTATGAAGCTCAGCAAATCTATATCTACCTCTGATCTGTTGTTGTTGTGCTCTTCGGGTGTTGGAGGGGGAGGGATATGTGGGAACTTATAATATCATTATCCAAACTTAAACTTTGCCAATTACATTTTTTGAAGCCTTCCTCAAATGAACCAAAAGTCCTGTCCTGAACTTTTGACAGCTCTGATCAACAACTTCAAACACAGCAAACCAAAGAATTTAGGAAAAAATGTTCCACAGACATTTGCAGTCAGCAAAAGAGCTCTTAGATACAGTTCTCTGGGTAAATCCTGGCAGATGAACTTAATTAACAGACAAAAACAATTAACTAGCAATGTGTGACAAAAATTGGCTAAACTAAAATTCTCTGTGAAATCTCCTTATTAGGAAACAAGAGAATTATCATTCTGCTGTTTTCCACAGAAGGAAGGATGGCCTCTTTCTGTCTGTGCTCATGGGGCAATATCAGCCTCTATTCATAGTGGTCCAGCTGGCAGCCCACAGATATGGGATATTTCCATGTGGCCCCAGCCTTCGCCCAAGAGCGTGACAACACTCAGGAGGAAAGCGATGCTTCAGCAGCCAACACAATCCCCTTGCACATGCAGCGCCAGGAGTGGAGCTGGCCAGGAGCTATTGCCCTGCCTCCTGGGGGAAAGGGGTGCAGGAGACCCTTGTGCATGGCTCAGCACAGAGACAGCCATTAGCTGCGTTTGTCAATCCTGAGCATGGGAAAAGGATATCTCAAAAGCAGCTCCAGTCACCACATCCCAGCAGCTTTTGACCAGCTCATGACTCAGTGGCTGACAGGCAGATGCGTAGCAAGAAACAAACCCCCAATTTAATCCTCTCCGTTTTTCTCCAGTGTGACTGCACCAGAGAAATCAAGAAATATGCATCTGTTCTGATCCACATCATGCAGTGATTCCTGGATTCATTTCGGAAAGGATGCTACCTCTCAAAGATAAATTAGATGGAAGAGTCCTCCAGAAAATTTCAGGTACCAGTTTTTTGGAGGATTGTTCAGCTTAGGGCATGAGCCATGTCATCCTCAGAAAGCTGGTGACCAACAAGCAATGCTAGGAAGCATCTCTGTAGGAAACCCCTCAGATGTGAAGGCCTAAAGGTCACATAAAATGTCCAATATACCCTGGTCCTCCACCCAAGTCATCCAGGATTAGCCACTGTTGGGCAATAATCGCAGTCCGTGAAGGTCTGACACAAAATGGTCATTTTTTTAATGTTCATAAAGCAGTAAGTGGCCAGTGGTCACTAAAATGGCTTATGTAAATGGACAATAGAATTTAAAAATTCAGATAGACTTCTGTGAATATGGAATGGCCTTACAATTTTTTGCATTTATCATTCCAGTTTTATCAAGATAAGAAACCATTTTTAAAAATCAGAGAATTTTAAAGTTCCAGAAATAGAATTTAAAAGTATCCTTGAAAAAATAAACTATTGGTTTTTAAATATCATAATTTTCAAATCTGGCACGGAATTCAGGACATAGTGTCTAATACACTGATTTAGAACAACAACAAAAAAAATCAGAATCTGCAAGAATGTGAAAACTTTGAGGTGCTAATGTTTAAAAGAAGATAAGGAATATCCCAACTCTCTCCACATGCCCTCCCTGCACCCCCCCCCCCCNTCTTCCATGTAGCATGTATAATAGGATTAACTTTAATTGCTTCCAGCCTATATCTAAAGATGAAGAACAGGATACCAGCTGGTAGTAATAGAGCTGCCTCACCAGTCATTATCTGTTAAAAAAACTGGCTCACACAACAGTTGTACATAAATCTGGTGCTTCTTGAGGTCAACTTTTTTACCTCATCAGCTGTCCTAGCATTTCATAGACCTCTGTTATACCCAGAAGACGTGCTCAGGTTATTTCTTCTTCTTCTTCAGGCCTGTGTCCTGCAGGGTCTGGGGTGTTTTGCTCCTGCATTGTGCCTAAGGAAATGCTTGACAATACAGACACAGTTAGATCTGCAGTTTTCAAACTGGGGGCCACGATGGATCAGTGCCAGACAACCAAGTGTCTCTCAGGACTGAGCCTTTTGTTGGAGCTCTGCCGCTTTTTCACTATTTTATCTCTTCCTACAGAAAGGAGACTATTTGTTTCAGCTGGGCTGCTCTTGTTGTTAAATACTGCTCAGATTTAGCAGATAGCAAAACTACACTTTTGCCTATACATAGTGGGCTAACCAAAGAGAAAAGTAAATCTAGTGAATGGGTTCTCTTAGCCTGAAACCATTTTCTTTGCTAGAAAATATTTAAAAGAAGAAAAAACGGTAGAATGTAAATGAGTAACATTTTCTACCACTGCAAATGTTTCATATGACCTTATAAAAGGTCCTTTTTTCTCCTGGATGAACACCAACCTTACATATGCAATAGAATAGTCATCCTTCTTAGAGTAATTTCATTCTTAAAGAAATTTATCTTTTAATATTGCACTACAGATTCCTTTTCAGTAATAGAATTGCTGGGTTTTTTTCTGAAACTAGAAATAGATTGCAATTCATCCTCTGCTTGTATTTTTTCCCTTTTGTCCAAAAGTTTTTTAGACCACAGCTTCTTCTATCATAAAGAAAAAAAAAATTAAAAAAAAAAAGAGAGAACCCAAAACAAAACAACGAACAAGTACTAAGACATATAGGAAGTGGCTGGAGGATTAGAAAAGTAGGTCCCATGTCAAAAGCTCCTACATGATATTACCGTGAAAAAAGCCCTGTAAGGTAAATGAGCCTTGTGATCTTAAGTCCCCTTGGAAGGGGCATCCCACCCCATGCTTTCCTGTGTCTTCTAATTTTGACATTTGGGGAAGAGCGGGTGTCAGCACAGGATTTCTCAGGATCAGCCTGTATGACTGTCCCTTTTCCGTCCAGAGTGAGTTAATTTTTTACTCAGTTTGTGGGATCGCTATGCAGTGCAGTGAGCTACTGCAGTGGATATTTAAGCAGAGCCTTTCCAGGCATGAGCAATGATCTCTTTGCTCAGTTGGCATAGCAGCAATGGATCCTGCCTTCTCCTCTCTGCAGCTCTGAAAGATGGAAATTGTTGCCTCACATTAGAATGATGGTTTGACAGCCTTCTGCACCACTCAGACATCTCATAGCAGGGTGAAACAACCCAGCTTCCCTAGCTTCCTGTTGCTGATGAACAGGAAAAAAACATTTTAGGACTGGCAGGGATCCTCAGGGATCTCCAGGAGCAGAGATTATCACATCTTTGCACAGTGTGATGCATCTTGTGATTGCCTTTTTACCCCACCTGCAAAGCAGCTCTTCAGGAGCAAGCAAATTCACACACCACAATGGAGTCGTGGTCTGGCTCCAGAATTTCTGCAGGAGGGAATGAATTCCTATGGGTCTCTATCATGAGCTTGCCCCAGGCAGCTCTCACCCCAATACCATGTCAATGCAAAATCAAGAGATTACTGCTGTCTGGAACACAGCTTGCCTCTGGTACCTAGGTAAATGGTGTAGTGATGCAAGATAGAATTTGAGTCCATGCTAGGAGAATTTGGCAGTGGTACCACGGAACTAATACATCTGTGGGTAATCAGCAGTGCAGGTATATTTGAAATTCTAGCAAGGCTCAAGAAAATGGGATTCTCAGCTTGTGCTGAGAACACTAATGGCACACACAGACCTCTCTCACTCTCTTGTAGGTGCCAGTAGATGAACTCTCCACAAGAATGCTCCTCATGCATTCTGCAGGGCTCACTTAAGACTGGTCTCACGCAGAATGTGACTTTGAAATGTGGCTCCTTCTCACAAAACTACGTTTGTTGTATTCTTCCTGTTTAACTTGAGGATGGGAGGGTGTTCAACTACCACCTAATTAGGTTTCAGCTGGACACCATGAAAACATGGAGACAGAAGCAAAGTACAAGTCAGCCAGCCCTAGGAAAACACAAACGTTTCACTCAGGTTGCCAACATTCACAAGGCACAGAGATGTTATGATGTCCTGCTCATTCCCTGGAAGTGTGTGAGGAAACAGCTGCAGAATGATGGGGAGATGTAGGAAGAAAGCATTGAGAGATAATTCCCATAGGACTTCACTAGTGAACATATTGTAAGCCATGGCAAAGCACTGACAAGAAAAAAAACTGCATATGTGAAAAAGCTGAAGCAAAAATTATATATGCAGAGACTAAGAGGACCTGTTGTGATCTGGATGGATTCTAGGGCAGAAGGGGAGAGAGGTGTGTAGATATTGCTGCCCAATTTAGTAAATCTAGCTGCCTCAAGAGAACAAAAATAAGAAAGAAAAGGAACAGCTCTAGAGCATGATTCACTTTATCCTAAAACAGATGTTAAGATATTTCAGATGAGTCACAGCGTAAAATTGCCTATTTCCCTCTATTGATTATAAAAGGGAGTCCAGAATGATTAGTTCAGATGAAAACACCTACAACAATGAATATGTTAGATGAGCTGAATCTCCCCGAAAATGTTCTCAGTAAGGGTGCAGGCATGGACACAGGTTTTGATAGACAGCATTTAAGCACAGAGTCTTAAACCTACCTTATCAGTTATTGGACGAGCTTTTATCTCTGAGAGGAAACGTGATTTTTGAGTAAAAAATGCACCTGACATTAGTCATGTAGGCTTATGGATCACAGGTTCTATTTCAGGCTTTCTGCGGTCTCGTATTTGAACATCCAAGTCTGAACTTGTTTACACAAACTGGATTTCTACAGTGAACTGAGCTAATGCAGAAGTAGGAGCGCTATCTCTTTCTGTTACATAGATATTTGAAATTTGGCCTATTACTAGTAATACAACAGAGTTTGTGAGAACGGGAATGATCCAATTGGTATTCTCTACTGGAATGTGCTTAGTGGAAGAGTGGAGCCGGACAAGCTAGAACCTGGCAGAGGATCAGAGGAAGAACGGACACTGGGGCAAGCAGCAGGGCCATCGCTGCAGAGAAAAAGTTGTCTCTGTGTCTATACCAGGACCTCCTCTGATGTGAGCTGCCCTTTCTGACCTCTGTGGATTGGGTGTATTGGGAGAAACTGCTTCCATAGCCTGCAGGAAGAAATGGCAGGAGAATAGACCCCCTGCCAATGGGACCAAAGTACTGCAAAATTTTCCGCTTAATTTAATTGTTGAACTACAAAACATTATTTGCACAGCTAGATTTCCCTTATCCCAGGTAGCTCATCTCGCTTAAGGGGTAACAACACCAAGGGGCAGAAATACCCATTCTGCTGCCCTCGACAGTCACTCCCATGTCTGGCAATATATTCTCATATTTATGATGCACCTGTCCAAAGATAATTTCATGAGCTTACATGGGCCTGCAACAACAAGGATGTATCCCAGATCTGGGAGCTTGGTGCAGAACCCCCCAACCAGCACTGAGGGAAAAGCTGAGGGCCAGTAGTAACGTCCTGGAAGTAAACTGCGACTTCCTGGACCATCATTCCTGATGGTGATGAGCTGACTGCAAGGACAGAAAGCTGTCTACAGCACCGATGTGATGCAAGTCTATGGCACATTTATTTGCATAGTCCAAAGGAGTGCTTTGTGCAGAGACGGTCCAGCCTTTGGGACCTTGCAAAGCTAAGGTTACAGATCCACTTTTGGGACTTTGTGCCCTCGTTATGTTTAGATGGGAAGAGCTGTAGCCAGCCACAAGAGGTGATTAAAAGTCTCAAAGTTCTTTAGCAAGAATTTCTTCTCACATTTCAAGCTAATAGGAGATAAAGCTTCCCTCCACCCCCTGTTTAACAGACTGCTGACATTTCCGTGTCTGGCTCGTGGTAGCCTTATGGGGCTTGACATCTGTGCATGGCAAAAGCATTTAGCTTCAGAGCTATGTTCCCAGAGAGTGCTATCAGTGTGGAACAAACTCTGTTCACTTAACAAATGTGCTGAGTAGTCCTGGGGGCTCTACAACATTTGAAAAAGAGGGAGAGCAAGGCTACTCTTAGAAGCATCAGGAGAGCAGTCAAAATGGTACTCAGCACAGATGGCTCCTACAACTGTGAACCACACATTGGTTAATATGAAACAGCTGTGCAGATGCTCTTCTTCATGGGTGAAATAAAAGCATTTGGCCAAGAAGCCACGGGCCTGGGACACAGAGACTGCCGAGACACCCTGCAGAGGAAGGAGGTGGACAGCACAGCTCTCCGAAGGAAGGCAGCAGCTCGACAGAAGATGTTAATGCACTCTTCTCAGCACTGTGCTGCAAGTGCCAGGCTTATTCCCCTGCCGTTCCTTCTGCACCTTGCCCTTCAGTAGGGGAATGTGTGTCTCAAGTGTGTCATCTGGTTTGGTTCAGGATATGACCCTTCATCCTGGTAGGATTTCAACTGTTCTGTGCTCTGGGGCATGACACTGCCTTTATTTAGGAGTGGCCATAACAGGATTTTATTTTTCTCAGTGAAAATGTAACTCAGAAGTAGTACCCAATAGCAAAATAATATCTTCCTTTGGTCTTTCATGTTTCCTCTGTGGCTTACTTGTAAGAAGTAGGTGGAACAGAGAGAGAAATCAGGAAGTGTTTAATAACCTCCTGGTTATTTAATCTGTAAATACCAAGCTTTGAGGGGACTTTGATGTGAAAGTACATCAAAAGATAGGGTTGGAATTCAAAATTATCTCAACAAACAGGAGATGTAGGCTGAAAAAAACCCAAAAAACTCAGTGAGATAAATGCAAGTTAGCTCAGGTATACAAAAATATTCAACTAAGGACCTACAGGGTTGGGAAAAACTCAATGAGAGTCATGCGGGAAAGGATGTAGGGGTTGTGATGCATCCATCGTAGGCTGAACATGAGGCAGAACTGTTATGTGAAGATAATACTGAGGTGTATAACAGGATCATAAAGCATCCAAAATAACTTTTGTTAAAAGCCATGATGTAGTTCAATGTCTGTGTATGTACACTGTGTTTCAGGAAAGATGGAAATTATATGGGGAGAATCCCACTTCAGAGAAAGATAGATTAGCTGGGGAATTTAGCTCGAAGGGGCCTTGTGGAGGTCATCTAGTCCAAATTTATGCTCCAAACAAGATTAACTTCAAAACGTTGTTCAAGGTCTTGCCCAGTTCAGTTTTGAAAATATCCAATTCTTCTGTCTCTTTGGAATATGAGAAAGACTCAAGAAATGGGATTTTATCGCTGAAGAACTGAAGTTCAGGGCATTCATTTGTAATTTGTAGGACTTAGATTAAATATTAGGAGAAGCTGGGTCTTCAGTGAAGGCAGAGCAATATCCCCGTAATCTTCAGATATTTGCATTTCCTCACCCAATGGAAAATACATGGGATGGAATTCTTCCATTCTGTCTCCACCTTGGGAACAGTTAATTTTCTCTTGTAGCTAGTCCATGTCATTGAAAAGTTCTGAAGCAGCCTGGTCCTGACTTGCTCAAGAATTCAGTTCTAAAGATATATTTGCTAGAATCTCTGGGAGAAAAAGGTTTATGAATGCCTGTATTTTTACTTATGGTATAATTTAAGCATATTTAAATTAAAAGATAACCAGAAATCATAAGAATCGCTTATGAGGGCAAAAGGATTATTTTAGAACCCTTTTCCACCTCTACCCTGATCATCTCTCTTCCCTGCAGGTTCAGCCTAGATGACCACAACAAGTCTTGCCAAAGTCTGGGCTGTACCACTGTGTTTTCACTTCAGTCATGCATCCAGCGGTGTGTATTTGGGCCCTTCCTGCAAGGACCTTGACCCTTTCCTGGACAGAGCTGACAGAGCTCACCTGCCAAGGACAATTGGTGGTCAGAATCCAAAAGACCACCAATGTGTAACTGGGCTTTAACTATTTATAGAATAGAGGGTTTCCACTTCAATTTGGAAAATAGTTGAAGTAGTAGACTGAAGATATACTTTCTTTTGATGGCTAGTAAATGCTAATGCCCTGCGCACACACATAAACACACCCACACCTCATTTTGTTTTGAAGTGATGAACTCACCACCATATAGCAATTATCCAATTTCAAAATGAGTCATATTAACTACCAGAAGAGTGAAATCTGTCCACGCAGTAACTTCTGGCATCACAAATCTCTTTCAAGAATTTCCTATCAGACTATGTCTTTCTGCCTTTTAGGGGAACATGGAGTGACTGGTTTAGTTTGGCAACACAAAATTTAGCCGTGCAAGGACAGGCATGAGGCAGGTGATCCAGGCAGAACCAAACTCAAGTGAGGTCTGAAAACCTGTTGTTAATGAAAATTTCAGCTCAGTGCTGGAATCCGGTGAAACCTTCAAACTTATTGTTATTCATTAAGCAGATTGAAGGAGTGAAATGAAATTCAGCAAATTGTCCGCCTCTGCAGAGTACAATATGTTCATTTTCAAGGGAAACTGGTGTATGGATGGGAGATGAAGCATAAGCCATTCTTACCTTGGGGCAGGGAGGGGGGAGTACTGGGGGGTCAAATGTTTTTTAAAAAGCCATGTCCCTCTCTCAATGCACTTTTACATCCCTGGCCTGTCTGGCCCCTTCAATATGCCCTGGTGAAGAAGTCCAGCTGTCCATCCTCACCTGCTGCATGTGCTGATGCCAGGACACCAAATGTTCACAAGTGGCAGCCACATGAGCCCCACCCAAACTCTTCACTGATCCTTTATTAAGATTAACCTCTGCTTCAGCCCTGTTCCTGTGGCATTTTGTGGGAGATAATTTGAAGCTGAGTGGCCTGATTGATTGAAATACAGAGCTAAAGATGAGAAGGGAAGACCCTTCCTTCAGCCACTGAGAATGTTGCCTTCTTCCTGCCATTCAAGTGACTGATTTTGCTATAATTACCCAGACAGGTCAGATTATTATTTGCTCTGTGACAGTCTCCATGAGAGACTAGAGGAATTTTTTTTTGTGGAGACCCAGAGAAAGAGATGGCGTTCCATGAAGTACTGTGTTATTAGACAGGACCAAAAAGCAGAAAAAGAACCAAAGAAACGTTTTCTCCTGTGTTAAGGGATAGCTCACTGGGATAGCCAGAGCTCAGCACCCTCTGTCCTCACTTACTCCTTTTGTTTATCTCATGCTATACTGCCACAAAGATTCAAGCCCAGCCTTCCTTCAAGGAAACACAGTGAGCGTGGCTGGACTTTGGCCTTTCCTGCCTGTCTGCCATGTTGCTTCTCTGCTGACCTGGACAGTGAGACCTGTCACCTAAGCTTAGAAATGCCACATATCTAAGCTTAGATATGCCCAGTGCGGATGATGCCCATCCCCACTTGTGGCACCAGCTCCACCAGGGAAACAGGAAGGGGAACAGGCACTCGTCAGATTCATCAGATTGGGGTTGGATGTCTGCCTCAAGAACAATGACTGTTTCTCCGCTAACAACAAAAGGAACCTGAATATGAGCCTGAATATGAACATGCAGTAGCTGAAATGAACATGCTAAGTGAGATGTAGACACTGGCATGACTCTCAGCCAAGGTAACTAGAGGTTAACAGAGTCAGGAGTAGGTAGTTTAAAGCAGAAATCTTTTTCCGCCATCTGTTTTTTATTTTTTGAAGCAGAAATTGTAAGAAAGCCAATTCTTCAAGGTCCTAGAGGCTAAAGATTGTAGCATGCTGCTTCAGAGCTTGCTTGATTAGTATTTAATTCAGTCAGTCATTTCTCCTGATGAAATGTCTCACCTATAACATTTCTCTGAGCTTTGGGGTTTATTTTCCATAGCAAATGATCTTTTAAAAAGAATCGCACTGTGCAACTGAAGTTCCTTCTCTCCAGTGAGTGCACAGCACTCTGCAGTTGTCAGCTGCACCTCTCACCACATTATAACCCTCTCTTGTTGTCAGAAGTACACAGATAAACAGGGATTTCTCTCGAGGCCAAGTCTCTCTTGACGTATGCAATCCCTGGCAGGATGGGGCACCAATCAATGATTAAGGTCAATCTGTCATGCCCTCGTGTGTGGTGCTCTCATAACAAAGCAGCAGTTGAGACAAGAAGGAGCTCTGAGTACTCATTACACCACACACTCCCTAACTTGTTAATTGTGTTTGAACAATGAAAAGTCGTTTCGGAATTCAGTTTGGTGTGGAAGTCCTCAGCCAAAATGTGCATTTGCCTGGGACATTTGGGAAGTGAGGTGTTGGGAGTAAATTGCCTGCTGACGGTCTCACGGCCCCTGGGCACTTTTGGGCGGATTCGGACTACCTACAACCGTATCTTGTGAATATTTAGGCACTGGTGAAGGAATTCAGGGAAATTATGAGTGCTTTAAAAAGCCTACAGCTGCCTAATGACGACCCATATGTCTGGGCACAGGAGGGGACAGGCTGCAAAGATGGGCAGACCCAGTAGGGCACAAGGCATCAGGGCAGCCTGGGCTAGCAGAGCCCTGAAGGCACGCTCAGCTCCCGCAGACCTGCACATCCAGAGCCACAGGCAAGCAGCACAAACACAATCTGCTGGCAAGAAGATTCCCGGACAGCATCATTTGCTCAATTGAAGCTCCTTCCAAAATTGTTAAAAAAGGTAAATTACCCATCTACTGAATGGGGGAACAGGGAGGCAAAGTCCTGGGCCACCTGGCCGCCCCCAGCAGAGCACCCTCTCTGCTGTGTTTGTTCTCTACCTACTCCTGGGGCTTTGCTGCTTCAATATAAGTGTGAAGTTCAATTGCCATAGCAACGGCATCTGGCAGGTGCAAAACACTATTCTCTCTGCTAGATGTAAGGGAAAACCTTTCTGCTCCAGGGAAGGGAACTGTCAGTTGTAATGAAGATTGTCCTCTCTTCTCTTACCTGGAAACATAGCAAGGAAAACTCTTTATTGATTTTTCGTGAGAGGACTGGGGCTCCAGGATTAATTATCTTCCACTGTTTTTCTTTTCTACACAATAGGTATCCGTATAGGTAGAGGCAGTAAGTGTTTGGGCTATATATAACACCATCTACAAAGCAGCCACGGGAATTTCTCTCCATAGACGCAATGAGGACGTGAGAAGGAGTTGCATGGAAAATGATGCTGCTCTTCCCAGTGTCCCCATGATTGTGCCCACTGGCCAGAACACAGGTCATCTTTGTCAAGGCCCAGAGAGCTTCCTCCCTCCCTTTTAAGGTTTCTGGGCTCTGGTACTTGGGCCAGATGTGTAGGACAAGCCTCCCTGCTTGAAACAGACACAATTTCCCCCACACTGTGCCCCAGGAACAGTTTTTTTCCCAAAGAGATAGTGTTGGGATGCACCCAGGGCTTGGGGCTGGGCCAGCAGGAGGTAGCACTGCATCCTCTGAGACATCCACCATCCCCTTGCCTTTAAACATTGCACACCTCGGGAGCGAGGTGTCCAACTGCACAGCCCAGAAGCACGTGTGTTTTCATTGCACTACTCATCTGGAACATGGGTGATGGGGTCACCCAGCACAGGGGGACTGTGCCCTGAAGAGAGGGAGGTGTTTGGCCACATGTGTCCACATAACCATCAGCTAGCGTGTTTTTTCATTTGTCATTCAATTTAAATATTTGAGGGCTGTCCCTCATTATTTTGAATTGGCCCCTATTCAACAAAAATGCTCTATTTTACTATTGAAATTAGGAAATTAGGAGCATGCTTTTATGGTCAACAAAGCCAGCAGAACAGGGAAGGGTGTGGTGTACAGATGACAA
Source organism: Edolisoma coerulescens (assembly GCA_013397115.1). Classification (NCBI taxonomy): domain Eukaryota; kingdom Metazoa; phylum Chordata; class Aves; order Passeriformes; family Campephagidae; genus Edolisoma; species Edolisoma coerulescens. Next base: position 916,288 of record VWZW01001014.1, read on the forward strand.
TCAGTGGTCTGTCCCACCAGGTTGCAGAAGAGTATTGATGAAGCAGATCCTCTACAAAAGCTTCTCAATTCTTTCCACTTTTTTTTCCTGTACAAATAGAACTCAAAATTAATTTTGATTTGAAGGAGGAGGTCCAGGAACGAGTTGGCATCACAGCTTTCTGGGCACATCTTGGATTGTAACATTATCACTCAAGTAAGAAAATATACAGGTTAACCATGAGGCAGTGAGCAGTGCCGGTGTGTGCTCCGACAATGAGCGTCTCTGTGATGCTGCATAATAAGTACTAATTATTAAACATGTATTTCCATGCAACACAGTATTTCCTTCTGTTTTAGAGGGAGTCAAATCCAGGGTAATCACTGGTTTATTTAGCAGTGTTATAAACAATATCAAATACATTACAAATCAAAAGTGGCCAAACCCAAGACTCTTTCCTTGATGGAGATAACTTTCATCTGCCAAGTGAGTCCATAAAACAGCAAGGGAAGAGCAGCAAGGCCATCCCCTTCAAAGGCACTGAAGGCTGCAGTTATTTGTATTCTGAAACATAAAAAGCACAAATTCAAAGTAACACATGTTAACAGCCCTCTCTGTTGCAACCTTCTAGCTAGAAACAATACATCTAAAAATACATCTGCTGATGAGGTCGGTAGGTTTATCCCTGGCAAGAGGAGGAAGGGCAGGAACTCTGCAAAATCAGGAAAAAAAGCCTACAGCGATGAGAAAAGATCAAGTTCTTTGTTTGTATTTTCAGGTTTCCTGACCAGCTCCAGTATCGGATCTCTCTCATGCTGTTGAAATTTCAAGTTCAAATTATCACTGCTCAGAGTGCAGCATAGTTATCAAAATTTTTTAAAAAGTGTTAAAAACCGATAAAAACAGCAACTTAATAAAAAACCATTTGCGGTACAATATTTCCCCATTCCACAACCCTGAGTAACGACACATATTTAGTGTCTTTATGGCTGTTGGTGGCTAATTTACTCATCACTAGACAGCAAGTGTCCACTAGACACTATATGTGTGTAGCTGAAGATGGTCAAAATGTACTCATGGAATCCTCTTCTCATTCTATTATGGGTTTTCTGAGAGCCCCGTTCATATGTGGCACATGAGCTATTTCCCTGCTCCCACAGAAACCTAGCGTGAAGAAGAAAATGTGGTGGTTTTTAATCCTGTGAGCATGCCCTTCAAGCCAGAACCAAGAACCACAACCAAGCTGCCAGGAACTTCCAGAAATACCAAGAGGTGGCAGAGCTTTAGGGCAGTCAAGGTTTTTCCCAATGAGTGAATAAAAGACAAAAGTTAAAAACTGCACTTTGGAGGATAAGCAAAAGGGTTTCATGAAGAGCCTGACACAGGACTGCTAGGGCCACTGCAGAACAGTAAGCGAAGGTGGAAAAAAAAATTTGGTCAGCCCAGTAGTTACAGACATTCACAGTGCAATGCCTTCCTGTAAAGAAGTACAAACCAATTTGGGCTCAAAAGCAGTAGCCACTTTTAAAAGACTCATGTGAAGAAGAAGGAAACAAAAGAAAGAGAAAAATATTAAAAATAAAAACCTTGGCTTTATACTTGTGCCACATTGTCTGCTTGCTGCTAAGGTACAACCTGCAGATGTGTGCCAGGGCTGCAATTCCCACTAAAGCGTCTGTGCCTGGGAACCAGTCCTGCTCCTAAGTCAGCGTTTTCTCACCCGATGTCCCAGAACAAGAGTTGACCTCACTGACACTGCTGCTCTAGAAGAAATAGAAGGTACCATTTGCATCTCTAAAGCAACTCCACTGAGGCAAAATCACCACAGCAGCAAAAGCAAGCCCTGTTGAACTGTAGGGTCCCCAGATAGAACCCTCTGCAACTCTGCATCTGCTCCCATTGCAACGAGTGCCAAACATGCCCCTGACTTCAGCTAGAGGAGGATCAGATGCTCTCTCATGGGACAGCCAAAGGCATCCTAACAGAGAAAATCAGAGCCTATCATATAGGATAATTACAGAAATTATAAAGGAATTTTTCAGGGGGATTTTTTGGGGGGAAACCCCCTGTATTTCTCTTTTTGCTACTGGAATCCCTCGATTAGACATAGATGGCTGTGAAATTCCAACCCTTTCCCTGTAGGGACAGGGCTGGCAGGTTAAGACCCAGTTATTTTGTAGCTGGAGTGGTTGTTCTGGTTTTTAAGCTCCCTGAATTCCTTTGGATAGCTGAGAAAAACTGACAAGGTTAATAAAATCCAGGCAGTTAAGAGGTAGCTGTGACATTGCCATTTGTGGGGAATCAAACCAAGAGGTCACTCACGCTGATTTCAGCCATGTTGCACTTGGGATAAATGGGACCCATGAGATTTTTTGCTCCAGTCACAACTGCACAACAGTTAAAAGCTCAGGATCTCTTAGCCTTGGCACTTTCCCCATATGAGCACACACCTGCACTGCTTTTGGTCCCACACCTGTGCTTTGAGGCGCAGCAGCATCCAGGCACTGCCTCAGGCTTGTCTTTCCAGGCTCATCCAGGGGTGCACTGGGCTGTGTCATATCCTGGCAAAGGGCTCACACCCCAGCAACACTGACCAGGTCCCAGGCACATCCCTGCCAACCTCCACCACAGCTTCGGGCCATCTTTTCCTGTAACACAGCCCTTGTGGGGCTGGCAGAGAGGTTCATGGCTTATCCCTCCCGGTACCTTGTACTTGCACCCCATACAGCCCATAACACACAACTCCTGCCAGAGTAGGGGTTTTGGTCTTTTCTTTTTTCAAGTCATTTGCTTTACACCACACTAGAAATGCACCAATCCAGCTCGAAGAAGAAATCATTATATGCTGTGCCATCCTTGCTTTGCCTCACCACCCTAACTGGTTTTTTGAAATTGAGGGAAATTCATCTCAGGAGAGAAGTGTCTGTTTGCTCTCCAGACATCAGGAGCATGGCTGACCTTTTTAGGATGGAGGCTCTCTGATTTTGCTGTCTGTGTCTTTGAAACGGGCCCATGAGACACTTACACTCTTTTTTTTTTTCTACCATCAGGTAACTCTATGTCTGCTTTTGTCAGGTGATCAAGTTCCCTCCCAGCACAAGCCAATTCTTAGGGAATAAAATCTCTTTTCCAAATAACCACATACGACATCAACAAAATAAAGTTTATTTAAAGCACACACTAGCAAATGGCTATTTACCCTTGGAATTGTTTTCACAGGCAGAAAGTAAATTTTATTTGAAGCAATCATTATTGTAGATAAGGGGTACAAGGCTGTATTTGTTAGGGAAAAAAATCACACTATGGAGCTATAAACAGTAAATTGAAGCTATGAACACAGAGGACATTTCTTGATTAATAAAACCAAAATTAAATAAGCAGTTTTAAAATATTTTTGGCATGTATGTTATTCTAATTTGAAGACTTGGACACTTGTAATATATGGTATTCTGGTTTATGCCTAAATTTAAAAGAAACTGCAAAGCTCACCTCTCACAGATAGACACCTTTTGTAGAGCAAAGAGCAAATGTGTACCAGGTTCTGCAAATTCCCTGTCCTCTGCTTATCGTTAGATACAAAAACACTCATCAAGTGTACAGCATTAAACATACAAAAAAGTATTTGCAGAACAGCGATACCACTTGCTCCAGCTGCACTGCCCAAGATAGGCGGCATTAGAGCCAGGAAACAAATCACAAAGTCAGGGCATCCTCTTTCAGCTGGATCTGCTCAGTAAAAAAGCTCTGCCTGGAAATGACTGCAGCCCTGCCTAATTAGGCAGACTGGACCAGCTATGACATCCAGTGAGTCTTTTCAGGGAAAATGGATCTGGGGAGGAGTTGTGATTACCCATTTCTGACATTGGCTGCTGCTGGAGAGAGAATACCAGATGAGATGTACTGCTCCAGCAAGTGCTAAGTTCTTAATTTAGGCATTTTGTGGAAATTGTTGAAAAACATTCTAATTGGAAGGAACTTCTGCTTCTCCAGCATATAATTTTCCCCATTTTTTAGCACTGAGGCATTTGCATGAAAACAAGCTCTTTGTTTTTAAAATTCCACTGCACTTGTTGTTTATTCCCTACTGGAATTCATAATCCTGTGTTTGCACAAAGCACTATAATTGGTTGCTGTGGAAGTGTTTCTATCAAAAGGAAATGATTATTAATAATCAAGAACGAACAGTTGCATAATAGAGATTAGTAAAATAAGCACCATTCTAATAATAATGCTAATCTCCATGAAACCAATCTCTTCAAATGCTTTGAAATAAACATATCTCAATGATAAAGACCATCTTTAAACATGAAGAGCAGTAAGTATCACAGGACCAAGTACAGGTGGAGGTTGACTCTATCAACGAGAGTGGTGCATTTTGCAGCTGGCAAGTACAAAATTCCACCATGAACTGTTTTGGGTTTGCATGGCCAGGTTTTGGTAGGGGGGGCGACAGGGGTGGCTTCTGTGAGAAGCTGCTGAAAGCTTCGCCCATGTTCAGCAGAGACAATGCCAGCCAGCTCCAGGATAGACCCACCACTGGCCAAGGCTGAGCCCATCAGGAATGATAGTAATGTCTCTTTGATAACATCTTTAAGAAGGAAAAAAAATTATTGTGCAGATGTAATTGGGACCAGAAAAGAGCAGAGTAAGAACATGTGAGAGGAACAACTCTGCAGACACCAAGGCCAGTGGAGGAGGAGGGCGAGGAGGTGCTCCAGGCACCAGAGCTGAGATTCCTCTGCAGGCCATGGTGAAGACCATGGCGAAGCAGGCTGTCCCCCTGCAGCCTTTGGAAGGCCACAGGGAATGAAGAGATCCACCTGCAGCCCATGGAGGAGACCCACGCTGGAGCAGGTGGATGCCTGAAAGAAGGCTGTGAACCCATGGGAACCCCATGCTGGAGCAGAATCCTGGCAGGGACCTGTAAACCTGTGAAGAGAGGAGCCCATGCCGGAGAAGGTTTCCTAGTAGGACTTGTGACCAACCCTGTGGGGGACCCACGCTGGAGCAGGCTGTTCTTGAAGAACTGCACTGTGTGGAATAGACCCACACTGGAGCAGTTTTGTGGAGAACTGTTGTCCGTGGGATGGGCTCACATTGGAGAAGTTCGTGAAGAGCTGTCTCCCGTGGGAGGGAACCCACACTGGAGCAGCAGAAAGACTCCTTTCCCTGAGCAGTGTTAGAAACAACATGTGGTGAACTGTCTGTAACCCCCATTTCCCATCTCCCTGCACTGCTCCAGGTAGAAGTAGAGCCCGGGAAGGAGGGACAGGTGGAAGGAAGATGTTTTTAAGATTTATTTTACTCCTCATTATCCTGTTCTGATTTTGCTAGTAATAAATTAAATAAAAATCCTCTAGCTGAGGTGGTTGTGCCCATGACAGTATTTGGCGAGTGATCTCTCATGGTCCTTACCTTAACTCATGACTCTTTTGTTATATTTTCTCTTCTGTCCAGTCGTGGAGGAGAGTGAGAGAGCAGCTTTGGTGAGTGCCTGGCATTCAGCCAAGGGTCAATCCACTACACTGCCCCAGACTAAAATTTTTAAGACTCAGCTGGCAATTAATTACTTCATACAGGCAACTCCTGTTGGCCCAAAATACATGTAATAGTGAACTAATATAAACTACAAGTCTCTCCATCTATTTTTAAAATTCTTGCTAGAAGGAGGCTTTGCTGGTAGTTTACATTATTTCTGATATTCTTACTGTAGACATGGAAAGCTTTGTTTTCTTGTTCCTGAGACTCAGAAGTCTGGCATGGGTATTCTGTTCTTAAATGTGCCGGGAATCAGCATGCGAAGGGCTTTTGACCAGATCACAATCCTAAAGTCCATGAGAGTCTGCTGGTATATTACTAACTCCCTGTGCACCTTCAGGGTTGAAGCATCTTCCTCCTTAGCACAGAACTTCCTAGTTTTCCCTTGTAAGACACATTCCTTCTTTTCCAGCCCACTGATTTCATCTTTTAACCCAGACCCATGCTATTCCAATGGCAGTAGGAACAACCCTTGTTTTGGAGCAATGCACAGAGATCTGGACGCTTATTTAGGACTCCTGGTCCCTGGGTTTGCCCGTACTAGACCTCCAGAGGAGTCATCAGCTGCCAGCCAAGTCACTCAGAATCAGGTTTAGCACAAATCAGGATCTGAGAATAAAATGTTTACTTTAAATTGATAAGCAATCATGGAATGACATTATAAAAAGATAAAATAAATTTCCTGAACAAGGGCATGTTTAACTATAGAGATCCTCCTCCACAGTAGCTGGCGTCTACCTTTTTTTTTTTGTTCTAGGTTAAACAGTAATACCTCCAACATAATCAGGTTCTTTTTCCTTGTGAAATTGTTTCTGATTCCTTTTGCACCTTTTTCTCAATCATCCCACCTGCCCTCTCTCTGGGAAGCATGGAGATCATTCCTTCATGCCAGCCCCAGCCAAGATGTTCAAAGCTTGCTTGCTTCTCCCCTGTGAAACTCCCTCTTTGTTGCCTGTGCCTAGCACTAGACACCACTTGGTGCTCCATGTCCAGTAAGGAGATGAAAAAGTCAATTCTTTTCCTTTCCTTTTCTTCTAGAGATGTCTTCACAAATTTTTCAACAGCCAAAGTTAAATCTCATGTTTTTGGCTTCAGGCTGTTTGTCTGTTACAATATCTTGAGGAAACATTGATAAAACTTACGCATGATATTGTGATAAGTATTAACATTTCGTCTTCTTCCTCTATTCATAACTATCTTTATTGTGTGAGTCTAATGTAAGTTTAAACATTTTGCTTCAGAGATCACAAGCGGGAATGGCTGTTTATCACCTGCAGCCCTCTAAGACAGTCTCAGTTACCAAATGTCCTTGCAAGGGACACTGGGAAAGCAAACTGACAGCCTGAACACCTGGAACACTATTGCAACGGGAAATGGGATGCAGAGTAACAAGGGAATGCCACCTCCTCACCCGAGCTGGCTGTGGTAGTGCCTCTGCCTCTCCCCTTGCCACCCCACAGCTTTCATGCAGAGAACAGCCTGGAGCTGAGGCTGACTGTACCAGGTGCACACTTTTTGTCAGGTCTGGCTATCACCTGCCTTATATGAGTAAGCAAAACAGCCACACAGTTACAGATTGTCCTGCTCTGTCCACCTAACTGTTCAGGTCAGTTAAGTGACCAACAAAACACAAAACTGGAGATATGATCCAAAATCAGCCTGTTCCTGAGGGACCATGTTCCAAATGAAGTAAGGGCTTGTGTTTTTAAAGAAGAGCCTACTCTACTGCTTCAGATGAATATGCATCCTAAAACCTGCTTTGATTTAAGATTTATTTCAACACACATCCATCTCATATAAGTGCATATCTTCCTTAAGGAAAATTATAGAATTTCTTTTTAGTGAATGATATTTTTGAGTAATAGGAAAAACAGAAAAGCAATGGACAAATAAAAAGTCTTTATAATAGCAGTCATCTACGATTGCCTTCATGTCTGGCTTTTGGCAGACCAAAGGTTATTTGGGTTTTATAGGTAAGGCACAGAGGTATTTCCAAAGCAAACATCATTCTAAGACAGGAAGATGAAAATATAGTCCTTAATATGGACTCTAAATTTCTTCATGCATGCATGACAAAGACAAAACTGAAATATTTATATAATTGCCTTTTGTTACAAGGTTTGCCAAAGCCTGCAATATGCCCTTTTATAAAATGAAAGGACTGTGTCTTGTCTGCTGATAATGGCATCTTTGGCATGGACTGGAGGTGATTATTTTTCTCTTTTGACAGATGGAGAGTTCAAGGTCCAGGTACCACTTCTCTGGGTGCAGTCTTTGTTACTAAGTGAATTGTTCAGTGGTAATACAACCAGGAGGGTATCCTTGGCCTGATCTCTTTGTCAAGAAGCTACCTCTCTGACAAAATACACATTATCAGATAACAAAGAAGAAGTGTCTCTCTCCTCTCAGTCAAATAAACTGCAGTGCTATAGTTAACTACATTCAAAGCCAACTGATACAGGTTAACTTAAACTTATTCAGTAAATAGTCATGTAGCTGCAGCTACTCCTTGCCAATGGTCTTCTCTGGCATTTATACATGAGTAACAGCCCTCAAACCCTACACAGATATGCAGGAAAATCCTTTTAGAGTTCACATAAAATGAGAAATATTCACTTCAAACCAAAGAAATGAGACATTAGTATGCAAGCAAATGGATGGTATCTTGGAGGTGTACATGTTTGGATTTGCAAAAGGCTTTGAACAAGCTCCTTGCCAAAGACTGTTAAGCACTGAGTTGTCAGGATACATGTGAGAATACACTCTTCTGAGTCAGTGACTAGTGAGAAGATAAAACACAAAGGACACGGATATGGTCCAAGTTCACAGTGAAGCGAATTTCACACCAGGATCCAGTGAGGATTTGAGAGACCTGTATTAAATAGCATATCCGTGTATGACCTGGAAAGGAAGAAGGGGAGAAATGAAGCGACAAGTTCACAAGGGGTGCAGAGTGATTCAGAGCAGCCAGGCCCGACTGTGGGGAAAAGCTGGAGGCAAGCTGATGCTGCAGAGCTGCAGAGGGATTACACAACATGGAGATAATGGCAGGCAAATTTCATTGTCTGTAACTGCAAAGTAATGCACATGGGGAAAAAAACCAAACCTTAAGCTATATCTAATGGAGTCTGAAGAAGGTTTAATTAGTCAGGAAAGAAATCTTGAAACCATGTGTTACTTCTATGGGAGTAACTCCATGTTCAGCAGTGGTTAAAAAGGCACTTAAGGAATTACTAGCAAAAGAATAGAGAGAAAAACAGACAATACTATTGTGCCATTGTAAAAATCCCCGGAGTATATACTCACGGAATATTGAGTACCACTCTGGTCATGCCATCTCAAAAGGAATACAATACAGTTGGAAGCAGTGCTGGTGGGCAGCAGGATGGTATGACTTCCAAATAAAACAATGATTAGAGACACAAGGAGTTCACTTTGGAAACTGTATGAATGAAGGGCTACATAGCACAGGGCTCCAAAGTCAACACACTGTTGCTGAAACAAATAGGGAAAGTGTTCCCTACTTGCTGTTTTTCTGGGAAGAGTGGCAGGGTCTGGTAGCAGGTTTAAAACAAAGATTAGGAAGAACTTTTTCACCCAGCACATGATTGTATCACTGAACTCAGTGGCACAAGATAATGCAAAGTGAACAAATGGTAATAATTTTAAAAGGGTATTAGAACAGTTCATGAAACACCACCAAAGACTATTAACATGATGGTACTGTCTGCAGGTACTTGTTGCTGTTGTACCGGGAACGGCAAGAAATGACACGAGTTTGATTTAGGAAGAAAAGGCATTATTTATTAATTTACAGACTAGCTTATACATCTTAGTTTGCTTGAATGGCACAAGGTCATTGGTCCTTGACCATCTGCCTCCCAGAATGATTGGTTAAATCCTACAACACCCATTTCAAAATATGTCTCTAGTCAATATCACAACAATACTGCATAACAATCTTGCACCTGCAAGATAAAAGAATTTGTTTATAAAAACTTCTAACTGTTTCAGCCACTGTCTGTGTGAAAGCAAGGACTCTCACACAGACACTGGCAAGAAGCCAGAAAATCTCCCTGCGACCAAGCCTTCAGCATCCACAGGTACTTACTGAGGAAAATCCCTGAGGCACAGAGAGTGAATCTGCAAAAGCCTGCCAGGTAATAGCACATACATCCTCTCTACCTGCCCTCAGCATCGATCACTGGCTGCTGGCAAGAGTGTGCGCAGGGCACTGGGTCTAACCTACAATGGTAACTCTCACCCTAATGTATTTTTCTCCTGGAACAAAGCCACAGTTACTTCAGAGGGATGCTGCACCCCAGATTTTGCTGAAAATATATAAAGGACAAAGCAATCCCAAGTCTGTTTCTCTCCAGCACACACAGCCCTCTCGTACTACCCCAGCTGCCTTTGTGCACGCAAGCTCTTGTGCTGTTCTCCAGAGCCTGCAACACAGACACAAATTTCACACTCTAAAAACATCACTCTGGTGGGCTTCAGCAAGGCTTCTGCTTCCCGAAAAACTGCAAAACATGGACACTCACACACCCCCACATAAGCACAGCCACAGCCACAGGAGTACCCCAAGTGACTCAAGGAAAACCCAAGGCCAAGTAGTATATAATGAGAACAGAAGCAGCCTGCTCTCACAGAGGGGATCAGCACTGAGTTGGGTTGGCACACGTTGGTTTTGCACCACTGACAAATTGATCCCGAGGTCTCTCAGTTGAAAGCTGGGGAATCCAAGGGGACAAAATGAAAGAGTGCATGATGAGAAGGATGCTGAGAAACAGAGAGCAGGTCCATATATGGTGAAGGCCTTAGGCAATCCTGTGGGATGCTCTGCCTATGGGAAGTTCAGTGAAAGGCCGTGAAACTTTGGAAAAGTTGAGGGAGCTCTAGGACCAGAGAAATCACTACCAGCAACTACCCTCGCAGAAGTTTCCCTGCAAACCCTTCCACATCTCTGATCGCCAAATGAAGATTTCTGCTTTGCTGCTTCAGCTTATCTGAGAGTCCTTGTCCCAGCCAATGCACTTACATTATTTTTAGCATACACAGTAAAATTCCATTTTGTTTCGGAAACATCCAGTTCTCCGAGACTTCACTACTGTGCTTTTGCTGAGGCCACACTGTTTTACAGGCTTATAACCTCTGCAGTTTAGCAGAGTCAGATTTATCAGATACAATGATGGGTAAAACTGCAGAGTCCAAAGGAAATTATGAAAATCTCAGTTGAAATAAGATACAGCAGTTAACATAGGAATTCTTTTTTTCCCAGCTTAAGCAATCCAGATAAGCACCTGAGCATTTAGGCTTTAGAGGCCGTAGAAGCCTGGCTTACCACTAAGTCTGACAGTGCATAATCAAACTGAAAGAGGGCAGATTTAGATTAGATATTAGAAAGAAATTCTTCACTGCAAGGGTGGTGAGGCACTGCAAGAGATTGCCCAGAGAACTTGTGGATGCCCCTGTAAGTATTCAAATACAGGATGGATGGTGGGCTGAGCAACCTGGCCTAGTGGAAGGTGTCCCTGCCCATGGCAGGAGGTTGCAACAATATGATCTTTCAAACAGGTTCCTTTCAAACAAACCATTCTACAGTTCTATGGTTCTATGGTTCTATGATCGTTATGACTATGGGAGTAACTGAGTTCCTGTAAATCACACCTTCCACTTAGGTGATGTGCTGCAGAGATATATGTGTGTTTTTAGACACTCATTGCTTAAAAGCTGAAAATGCATTAAGTTCATTAAAATAAAGGGAGCAGAAGTGTCTTGCCTTGCATTACACTGAATCCCTTGCCCTAAGCTGTGGAGCCAGACTAGTTTACAGTGCGTGTTTGAGGCAGGCAGGACCCCCAAACTTACAGCACTGAAATAAGGACATAGCAAAACACAGGTCCCCCTGCTAAGGGCAGGGCCTCCAACCTGCACTGCTCTCAGCCAAGTGCCTGGATGTGTGGCTTCTGCCTGCAGTGTTGAACAGCCTCATCTCCCAGCCAGGTGCTGCTCTCAGCTGAGCAGTGAAGGTTGTCAGCTGCTCTGGCTCCCCTGGATCCTGTAGGATCCACTCCTGCAGTGCAGCCCATTGAAGTAGTGGTCTGAATGTAGGGCACCTATGATCTCATCCTTTTCAGGAACTCTGATAAATCCCAAAGGGACCTGGGGGTATCTTGAGATGCCTAAACAACCTTATTAGTCAGATCAATGAGTAAGGACAGCTTGCTGTCTGTACAAGTAACATTAAACAACAGTGTCTATTAGCATGCTAAGCATTACTGAGTGTTCCTTGTCCTAACATCTGAAATGCCCAGCAGGAAAACCTGACAGACACAGGTTCACCCACCCAATTCCAGCTACCTCTGTTCTTGTCCTGGAAAGGGACAAGGAAAATCAGCTTTCTGATGTCAAACACAAGTGATGTTGGAGGAGGAAAATTTTCAGGTGAGTCACTGAGATTCTGTGAAAACTAAGAAAGAAAAAAAAAATGTAACAGCAAAACCCTACAAGAATAGGTTTAATGATCTTGTTTCTCAGGCTATTCATAGACAGTCATTAAAAAGCCCAGCTTGAGGCTCTGTTCCTCAGCCCTCTCCTGGAGGACCTCCTCTGATTTCTGGTTTTTGTGTTAGGAGTATATATTTTGGTCGAGGACAGTGCTGACACAGTGGCACCCACCAGCTGTCCAAATGCTGGCATAGGCAGCTGGGCAAGCCAAGAGCCCTGGAGCTGTGCAGCTTCAGCTGGGGGCCTGGCACAGGTGTGCAGAGTAACTAACATTGGTTAAAAGGAGAAAAAGTTATTCTGAATTGATTCCCTGTTGTTTTTCATCACAAACAGCATTTGCCTTTGTTTTTTCTTTCCCTGCCTTTTACCATTTTAAGGCCTATCGTACTCTTACTGTCATCATGGTCCCCACTGAGGCTCAGCACAGTTCAAAGTAAAACTTAACCTTTCAATTCGTCACTGGCAATACAGAAATTAAAATCTCAAACATCCAACTGCAAAGTCACACAAAGGCTGGAGGCTTATGAAGTTGTTGGCAGAACGCTATGCTGGCAGGATATGGTGGGTTCACCTTGGCTGGCTGCCAGACACCCACCCAGACACTCTCACTCCCCCTCCTCAGCAGAATGAGGGAGAAAATAAGACGGAAAAGCTCATGGGTTGAGTAAGAAAACCAAAAGCTGTGCATGAAAGCAAAACAAAAAGAGAAATTTATTCCCTACTTCCCATCAGCAGGCACTTCCTAGGAAGCAGGGCCTCAGTACATACAGCAATTGCTTGGGAATACAAACATCACAACCATGATATCTCCTCATTCTTCCCTTTATCTCTGCTTTTATCACAGAGTACAACATCGTATGTGACATCCCTTTGGTCACTTCTCTCTTCCAGCCTCCTGCCCACTCCCAGCCTGGCCTTTTACAGGGTGAGAGGATTGGCAAGACAGCCTTGATGCTTTGCAGTCACTGCTCTGCAGTAGCCAAAACACTGGTGTCTTCTCGGTACTATTTTAGCCACAAATGCAAAGCCCAGCACCCTAGAGGCTGGTATGAAGAAAGTTAACTGCATCCCAGACAGACCCAGTAAGTAAGAGCTGAAAGAATCTAAGTGTCTATATTATGAAATAAAAAGGGGAAAAAAACCCCAACCCAACCAAACAAACTAAATCCTGCCTCTTCTATAAAAAAGCCTACTACAGATAAATGCAGTTTTACAACTAATCCAACTTCATAGGTGGCTACACTTCCAGCACCAAGTAGTTCACTTGCAAGCTCCATAACCTGGATTTATATATCCTCTGTCATGCATGCATAGAAGTTCAAAAAGATCTTTTATTTGTCTCTAGGATGATGGTTCTTCTAGGTATATGTAATACACTTTAAAAACAGGTGTATCATTTTTGTGTCATTTCCTTATGCAACAAGAATTATGAGATGACAATTCTTTCATTTTGGATAGGATGTTCAATTGGAGAAAGGATATGAAAAGGCTTAAACCCTACATACTGTCTCTGATTCCTTTTTCACTCTGGAACCGTGAGTCCCTGCAGAGCTGGATGAGCTCTAAAGGCAATTGGATGCTGGGCATTGGCTGTAGTCTCGATGAGACCTCAGGAGCACTACCTCTGCTCTGCATGCTCAGATGTAATTTTGTACTGGGAAGCCATAGGTGGGACAAAATCCAGCACCTTTCCCTGAAAAGAGGGAAAATCTCCTTTTAGATATAGTAAGCACTGAGGAGTTTGGTCTTAGTACAAACTTAGCAAAGACTGGCTCTAGTTCCTAAATAGCAATGCCTAGCTGAAGCCAGGTGGAGTATCAACAACAAGGAAAAAAAAGGATGAACAGGGCGAGCAAGGTATGGTTTCACCTCACTTAGCACCATCATGCTGAGCACACAGCATGCCCAGGTCCCACTGCAGCCACCTGAGAGGCACTTCTGAAATCCATTCAAACATCACGTTGACTGATTTCCCTTTGGGCTTGCCTGTCACTCTCCATCAATGACGGAAATGGTCCAGCAGGGCAGCAGAGCTGCCATGGAGTCTGTCTTACTAATTTTAAGGCGTGCAGAGCTGGAGCCAGTCCTCTGAGCATTTTTTCTCTCGGACCTAATTTCATCTTGATGACTAACAAGTGAAAGCATAAGAGTCTTAAATTATCGCTACTCTCCTTTGAACTTGGCTAATACTGGGCTCTGTATGGAGCAAAGATGGGCAGAGGCAAAGCAGTCGCTCAAATTGAGGGCACTGCACCGAGGGCACACTGCATTGCTACAACGTTCGCACACTGGAAGCCAATAATTAAAATTCGTCTTAATCATGTATCTTCTGTGGTCCTCTCAAAGCTGAATAAATGTTCATTCACTGGCTAGTAATAGCTGACAAAGTCCTGGATACTGGAACAAAGCATTCAGCCCTATTTAGTCATACTCTGGAAAGCCATCTTCTTTTTTTTTTTCTAATTATTATTAACACTGCAACATTAAGAATCATGATCATCATTTGCAAACTAAAGAAGTGGTAAATGTCTGGGTGCAAAATTTATTAGTCAAAAGCTATTGCCTGATGTGAGAGAGAGTGCTGTAATTCCTAATTTTTCACACAAAACCTCGCTTCCAACAGGGAATTGTTGAAAATTGTTGATAAATCATTGCTATGATATATTTAAAGGCTGCTGGTGAACACTGCAAGACATAAATCACAGAAGGTGGCATTTGAAACTAGTAAATAAAAAGTAAATGAAAATATCATCACATAGATTTAGAGGGTGCTTGACAACAAGGGCCTCTGCTTGATTTTTTTTTTTTTTTTTTAAGAGCTCTAAATGTGAAACAACAAATGCTGGAAGTCCACATTATGATCCTGCATTTCTAAGGCAACACCCTGTCACCAAAACTTGAATTATGACCATCTCCAGCTGAGAAGAATGGAAGAATCTGGCCCACAGTGTGTATCAACATCCACTCTGCTCAATTGTAAAGGAGTCTGGAGGACAAAGCACAAAGTGGCTCGGAGGGATGGGATCAGACAGACCCATTCAGAGAACTTAAAGTCTGTCCCAAGCAAAGGAGAAATCTTACCCTTGTGTGGACAAAAGAAAACAAAGCAAATGAAAACCAGGCTGGGGATATTCTGGCTGGAAAGCACCAGGCTCAAGCTGTGGACACAAATAACAAGAAGCTGTAATTTGCCACTCTCATTGAGTAGTGCCTACATTATTTTGGGGTGTGCAGGGTGAGAATTCCCTAATGTGGAATTTCCCCTCCTACCAGTAAAATGCAGATAGCACTCCACATACACAGCTCTCAGGACGAGCTGTGCCTTTTTCGCACGTGTCGCAAACTGTGATGCAACAGCCCGGGGACAAGGTGCCCAAAGGTGACCATCTTGAACCTCCCTCTCCTTTCTGGTGCTGGTGTTAAACGCTGGACAGACTCCCCTCTGCAGACCCTCTCTGACACAGCTCCTCCCAGGGCGTGGGACTGTTAGGACAGGAAGACACAAACCACGTTGTCCTACCATCTCTCCATCTGCCCATGTGACTGCAGGAGGAGTGGTTACAGTCAGTGGGCAGTCAAAACCTAGCAAGGAAGACAGCAATTTTTGTTCTCTAAAGAGATGCAGGGCAGCTTTTTCAGACCATGTGCAATTGGATTTACAGTTTCTTACACAGCACAGAGTTCTGCTGGGGTTTATCCAAGCTGCAGAAGTAATTTCATGAACATCTTTGCCATATGGACTATTTAAGATGTTAAGAAACTAATTTAAAATATTAAGTTTTTCTATCCTAAAGTTTGTTCTCAGGTCTGGTACTTCCCACATCAAGGAAGATGCTTCTCACAAGCAGGACCATCAGTGAGCCTGTTATGGAAGAGGAGTTACCTAGAACAGCTTAGCCTTTTGGTTCAATAGTCCCAGAAGCATTACACTAAGCCTAGGTTTTCTGCCATAAACGTTCTTATTTAGACATACGTGCATCTTGATACATATATTATGTTCTAGAGCCTTGAGTGAAAAGGGAGGTTTGCCCCACTCTGTGGAAGAAGGTGGATTCCAGGCAAATTTGTTGCACTTGTGAAAGGGTCATGCTCCCACTTTTTCTACTGCCAGTCATTGAATTAAACAGCTTTTGTGTTTCAAAATCAAATTCTTCCCATGGAGTGGTGAAGAACTGTGTGAGTGTGGATTCCCCTGGATGGGAAAACTAACGAATCTCACATTTTTAGTAAATCAACCCAGATTTTTACTGCACAGTCCTTTAACAGCATCAAGGAAAGATATAAGGCAGTAGAGCTCTGTCTTCAGTTCTATTTTCTTCATTTGGTTGAAATGGTGTTGCCAACCTTTCCCTTTTTTTAAAATAAACACATATAGGCCTTTTTATTAGCACCAAGTTTCTGGCTGAGGGAAAGGATGGGGGAAGTTAAATTGAGTTTAGAGAACGTTGTTTGCATAATTACTGAGATTATGCAGCTGTTACTATCTGCAGGTGTTAAGTGCTGGGCAAGACTTTTGTGTCACTTTGAAAATTTTAAAAAGCAAATTTTTAGTAACAACCCTGTGCATTTTGAAGTATTTTAGGTGAGCTTCTGTTTCTGATTATTTTGGTCCAGTTATGGATTCACATGTTTGTGAAACTGAGTATCACACACCAAAAATACTTCTTGTACTGTGATGCCATGGTCACAGCAGGAGAACAAGAGACATTAGCTCCCTCAATCTGCCCCTGAACAATGCCTAACCTTTCTGTGCCTCCCCACATTCTTTGTAAAAGAGACTTTTAAACTACTACCTTGAGAAGCTGTGACCTTGTTTGACTTCTCAGCATCCACCACACAAGTTGTGGTCCATCCAAGTCCAATGGGAGGCTCAGCAGGGCCATCAATTCATGTGTACATTACAGGTTTGCTATTAGCCTGTGCATTGAAGGAAACAAGCCTAATGTGATCAGAAGGTTTTCCTGGATGTCCATTTCTTCTTAGCAACTTCTGAACACATTGGCCAATTTCCTCTGGACTGAGGCAGTAGCAGTCTCTGCCATGCTTCATAGATATTTCATCAAGATGGGTGGTGAAAAACAGGAGAGAAGTCCTATTAATGAGCCTACAGAGAAATGGCAGGAGGACTACAGCTGGTTTTTGTTTCACCTGGTAGCTTTGCCTTGATTTTTCTCAGTCTTCTTCACATCTCCAGCTTTTAAAAAAATGTGTGTATTCTGGAAGAAAGTTTTTTGTGAACCCTGTAATTCACTTTTCCAAGCCTCTCTCACAAGGGCCTTTTCTCTCAGCATTAGTATGTTTCAGCTCTGCTTAGAGCCTTCTATTAAAAGATGCTATCTTGCCTGCCTGTGAGGCCGATCTCTGGGCTTTCCCTACTGCCTGGTGTTTATAAACCTCTCCTGTAACTCCAGGTTGGATGCTGATGACTGCTGCCATCTGAAACACACTGTTGCTTCTGCCTTCTGCCTTGCTGAACACCCCTGAGCTGCAGTCCTTGCCTCTCCCAGGACAGTCCTCCCTAGGGCTGGCCAGAAAGCAAACTATTTTCTCAACCAAAATGTAAATGAGTGAAGAGATTTCATGGATATTTCCATGGAAATTATCAACTTTCAGACAAAATAGGAGTCTTCCTCTGAAAGTTTGGCTGTGAGTATTGCTGTGTTTCACAACAGCACTGATTCAGGAGACTCATTTTCCTGCTGCTGCTATGGTGTGAGCAGCTAGCTAAGATGATCCATCCCACAAGACAACCCAGCAACCCACATGAAGAAATCCTTGTACCCTGGCTCTGCACTCATTTTCTATAACCTGCCTTTTCACAACAAAAATCTGCATTTTACTGTGAGGAGGTGGTATTTTTCATGAAATAGTATAATTTAGCAAAGCACAAACTTTCCATCAAGAACAGCTTAGATAACATCTTTTACACAGTTTGTTAGTCCCAAAACCTTTCCCTGGGGTCATCCTCAGGATACACAGGAGCCCCAGGCATGTACTGACAGACTGTTTCCAGCTTAACCCACCAACAGAGCCTGCAGCAAGTCAGCCCACCACCACTTGCTTGAATTGAGTTGGTATCCACAAAGTGTTTTTTTTAAGATGCAGCAGTGGCCTTTTTTCATTATATTTTGGTTACAATGTGAGTGAGATTCTTCCACCCAGGTGCCTAAACATGAGTTGGGGGTTAGTGCCACTGCCAGCCAGGGACACTTGAGATGTCTTCAGCTGCCACTCCAGAAGGACCTGGGTTTCCCACTGGTCCTGATACCTGTGTTGAGAGGCCTGAATCAAGCTCTTGAACTGAGCAGAAGAGGGCTTGGATACGTGGTTTACAGCTGGGAGTCCACATGCACACATCTAACTACAAATCGCTGAGCTCTAGAACTGAGGCCCATAATACATCTTTAGTCTGATGCTATTTAGACCAAATCTGCTCATGCCCATGATTGCTATTTTGGGTGAGCCAAACTCTTCCTGGTGCTGTCAGAGGAGCACACACTGCACCAGCATGATGCGCAGATACTGAGCTTCCCCTCTTCTCTGACTCCAGGTCTGCACTGCATTTAATTTACACCTCCGACACTGATAAATTCCTCTCCCAAACAAGGTGCTCTCCAGGGGCTGATCCATTCACTGCAGTGTAATTCAGTCACAGGAAAACCCAAGGAAAGGAATATGTCTTCTCTAACTCTGCCAGACAAGCATTTTGCATTTCATGAGGGACAATTTATAATGGCTCTTGGCTGAGCTGAGAGCCGGCAAGTGTGGCAATCTGGTTTCAGGCAGGGTAAGACTCAGATGATGAGGGAGTGCCTTACCACTCTACAGCCTTGGCAAAATACTCACCCACTGTCTGAGAAAAAGAGCTTTGAAGTGGGTCACCCCGGCAGCTGACTTGGGCTCTGACATGGCTGGTCCCACAATCCAGACAGGCACACGCAGGAGGGGAGTCGCCCTGGACCCCAAAAACACCTGAGGCATAATCCGCTCCTCCTTCTGCCACCTTGCAGAGACCCAGCTCTGGCCTCCTGCCCTGCTTTGGCTTCTTCCTTTTTGTCAGTATCTCACAGGCATCTCCTCCCTGACCCCAAAATTATCTGCCTCCAATGTTTTCTGTAACAAACTCTTCCCATTCCTGCCAAAGTTGATGGAAACCCCTCATGAGTTAGAGGGAAGGTCAGAGCCCATGGCAGGAACCCAGCCTCATGAGTGAACACAGTCATTACAGGGTTTGGGCACTCAGTGATTCTTTGGCCTAAACCAGTTGCTTTTCTATTGAGGCTTCATGAACAATGAAAACAATAGCAATGATTGAGCTCACCCACAGTATGTTTTGCATATCTCATCTTCCACACAGAGTCACCTTCACCACTGTTTCATAATGCTGGAAATCAAGTTTACAGTCAGGACACGCCAAGTATATGAAGCACTATTTGGAGACGCGACTGAAGCAGCCCCATATGGAGAGTTCTTGAACTAACAGGAAATCACTGGTGAGGTTCCTCAAGGAAATTGCATTTGGAGAAATCTCAAGGAGTGTCTTAGCAATAGCTTTCAGTCTGAATACAGACACTTGATTTCTGACATCATTGACAGCTCAAACTTTTCCATCATGAGCTCTTTAGAGAAATGAAAAATGCCTGGTAAAACAAATGTACAGGGTGCAAGTGAGCCTTGCACAGCACAGCAGTCCACTTCTGCTCACCCGCCTCACAAGGAGGAACATTAAATGCCCACACCCCATGTGGGCCTGCTAGGAGGGCCAGTGCTGTGGAGCCAGTCCAACAAGCAGAGACCCAGAGAGCTCACATTGTTTATCCTGTGGAGAAGAGACAGAGGGTGTGAGATTGCTTTCCTAGAAATGCCTGCTGGAGGGCAGAGGAGCTCCTCACCTCAAAAGACAATGCTGGCACAACTTTAAATGACTATGAATAATTCAGTCTGGAAATTCAGATGAGAGGAGGGATTCAGCATCAGATTTTGTGTAGGACAATGGGGAAAAGAGTCTAAACTTCTTCCCGACTGCAGCCTGCTGTGCTTATGAAAGCACAAGTGTGTCAGTGGAGTGAGCAGACACGGGAGGTTAGGCTGGCAGGAAAAGACTGGATTTTGAAATGGAAAAAAATGAACAAGTTTCAGGTGAAGAAGCCCTTCTGCAAGGTATTTTGTAGCGTCAGGAGTGCTCTGCACACAGGGGGCCTGAGATAAGCAGTGTGTAGCACACGGTTTTGCCCTTTGCTGCTCTGTGCTGCGTGCCCCTATCAGTGTCAGCATGTTACAGGCTAATGATATCCCAGCAGTAAGATGATTGCTTTTCTCCTGATGCATGCCTTCTCTCCTGTGTTAAAATGCAAAATCACCAAAGACGAAATATGCAACTATACCACTGTGGACATTTCTGATGTCCCACATTGAATGTGCCCATTATCCCATTTACAGCCCCATCATTAGACCAGCAAGATCTCGGCTACCCTTGTCTCCTGTGTGCAGTGCAGCATTTCTGCTCGTCTGTCACTCGGGTGTCTGAGCTTCTTTATCGCTGTATCTGCATATCTCTGCAGTGATACTTTGCTTGCATGCCGGGAACAGCTCTGTCATACTGCATGGAAAACAAAGCCCTCCTATAGCCTTTCTCCTGAAGAGTACTGAAGAGTATCCCTGAAAATCTTTAAAAGAGAATAAGAATGTAAGTTGCTTCTCACTGAAATTGCCTAGTTTCAAACTGCTCATGGCTAATTTATGTACTGAGGGAAAGGTAGTTCAGCTCCTCCAATATTGAATATGAATTTTGTATCAATATAACATCATAAGGACCTATATATTGAATAAATAAAGCATGGGCAGGGCTAGTCACGATTTAATTACCACAAAATTATGTCATGATTAAATCACTAAATTGTTAGTTGTGATTAAATCCTACTAAACCCTGCAGTGCAGGAATATTAGTGAGACCAGCTAAAGCTTTCCTCCTCCACCCTCAGAGGTTCCCATCCACCCCCCGTTGCCCGCCTTAAAGCTGCGTGCCAGGTATGGCAGCACAGGGCCAGGGGACTGCTGCAGGCACAGCTCCGCCAATAACGCCTTCCTCCAGGTTTATAGCAAATTTCCATCCCATGCCATCTTTATAAAAATAAACTGCTCTCACTCTTATCCCCAAGTGGAAATGTTCTTCTGAGGCAGCGTATTTCATTTTTAAGTAATAGCCTGCGGTGGCTTTTTCCAAAGGCCCTTTACTGCCTGGGAGTGTTTTTATTTGGTGGGTGAACAGTGACATCTGCTGGGAAAAATCCCCGGGAGGTGGACTGTATTCTCGGGGTATCCAGCATCCCTGCACACCTCCATCCCCTGTACCGCCTGCATCCCTCCC
This sequence comes from Edolisoma coerulescens, assembly GCA_013397115.1. Taxonomy (NCBI): domain Eukaryota; kingdom Metazoa; phylum Chordata; class Aves; order Passeriformes; family Campephagidae; genus Edolisoma; species Edolisoma coerulescens. Next base: position 937,685 of record VWZW01001014.1, read on the forward strand.
TCCCCTCCTCCCCTGTGCCAGCAGGGGCAGACAGGGCTCTTCCACTGCCCACAGGACTCATTAGCTGCACACCATTCATTCCCGATAGGAACAATTAAGCCTAAACAATAATCACCTCTCTGACTGTGACTAAGGAGCAGTTGATAAAATTCACTAGGATTGAACCTATTTTCTTATTGCTTTTTCAAGTGCTAGAGGTTGCATGTGTGTGTGGGGCATGGAGTCACGGCACACAGTGGCTGAGTGATAGGAGCTTCTATCCATGTGTCTCTCTGAGCATTGCAGTCCTTCATCTCTCTCTGATTCCCCCAGTGCCTCCCTTTCATTATATTATATTTACAAGAGGACTTATCTGAAAGTGAAATTCCCTGGCAGAATTGCCAGCAGTAACTGACAGAGAGGACTGTGTTACTCCAGGCACTGGGGTGTCTTTTCAGCCAGAGTGCAGCATGATGTCCTGTATAAATGACACAATATTACACTTTCCCTCCCATAAAAAAATCTTTACATTAGGAAAAATACAACCTGCCACTCCAAGTGAAGCACTGGGCCTGCCATGCAGCAAGAGGTACACTTTCATGGCTTCAAGGCATTAGAAATATACCTCTCAAAAATAACATTATGGCATTAAAATGCATAAATGCAGGATCCAGACACCATATAGGGCCTTTATTATGGTCAGCAGCCCTCTGACTTTATAGTGGTGGTTAGGTGATTTTGCAAGAGCTCTGTCTTCCATTTTCCCCTTCCATTTCCAAAGTGCCCAAGGAGAGAGGTGTGTGGCTACAAGCCCAGCAGTAGGCACCAGAGGTATATCCTGTACATATCATTTAACTCTTCTGGCACATTTTTCCCATGTTATTGACCACAAGAGGTATTGCAATTAAAGACTATCAGCTCATGATGATCATTATGTAACTGTAAAAAAAGAAAATCATTTACATCTTGATTCCAAGGCACATCCTGCTGCAGGGAAATGCCTGCTCACCAAACTGGGCTGCTTCTTCTGGCCTAGAAATACAGTGGTGCAAGAAGTGCTCGCCTTCAGCTGAAATGCAGTGCACCTGAGCTTGCTTCACCACAGGAACATGGCTGGTACCAGTAGCTAAGCCCAAATTTGCCTTCAGCTCAAGCTGTCTTTCTTCCACCACAAAGACCTCATCATCCAATCCTTCCTCTATGAAGGTCCCCACACTTCCTGTCCTTCCACATCAAGGCTCAGGCACCCCCATCACAACCCCATCAGGGATTTCTGCTCTGAAGCTCCCACACCTCAGCCTCTCCTCCCTGAGAGCCCTGCTAATGTCACCCCATTACAATATTTCCAGGATTCATGTTTCTTTTCCTCTTCCACATGTGCATGCTGTCCAAGGAAACATGATCTGAAATAAACATATCCTTCAATGATAAGACGAGATCTTACCAAGTGTATAACTCAGTAATTTATATATTTCCCTCAGCAAAATCAAATAATGCCTTACAAAACTCAGGGCATGGAGTTGGAGCCACTCATTGGTCCATAAATCTCCAGAACAGAACAGAAGAGGAAGTGATGGCAAACTGTATGTGTGTGCCACACAGGTAATTGCCACCCAGCAGCTCCCTCCCACACTTGAACATGCCTCCACTCGGCACCCCCAGCCAAAGATGGGTGGCTCTGGTGTTGTGGAGGATACAGGCAAAGCACAAATTTTAAACATGAGTTTTCTGGGGAAGGTAGCTCTGAATTACTCTGCCCACTGCAGCGCAAAAGCTTTCAGACTTGAAGATACCAACACATAACCTACTTTCTTGCTTTGTGTATCAAAACCTGACTTACAGAAAGACACAGAGATGTCTCAAGAAAGGTGAGAAATATCCTCAGAGAAGCTCCTGAGAAACATCTGTAATGAGGCAAACACCACGAGGTAGGGTGAAATGTTCAGAGCCAGGAAGAAAGAGATGAGAAGCAAGCGAAGAATTCTCCCCAACTTTGGGAGAAGCAGAGAGATGGAGAGGAAAGACACTGGGGAAGAGAGACTGTGAAGGAAAGAAATACTGAAATAGGGGCCAGTATCAAAGCTCTTTTTCTATTTTCTTAACATGGCAGGGGGGTTTTCACCTGAAATTACACATGAAACTATAATTTTTAAGCTATGAAAAAAATAATAAACGCATCTGACTTTCTGTTTGTGATCTGAAGAAGGAAATAAAAGATATTCAGAAGTAAAATCTTGCAAAAGATTCTTTGGAAAAAGAAACCTTCATTTTCATATTACTGCACTGTGACTCTTCCCACATAGCTGAGCATTTTCATATGAATCACCAGTTTACTCAGAAGAGTCAACACTCAGCTCACAGCACTGAGAAGGAAAGCTGGGACAGCCAGAGCCACAGCCTTGCTTGTTTTAGACCACAGAGCTGGAGATGACACAGCGGGTGTCAGGAAGCCCTTTCAGATTCATGCACTGATGCAGGGGGAGATCTGATGGGAACACACAAACAAAAGACAACTGAACAAAGCACTTAAGAAAGCACCAGAAAATACATGTTTTTGCACAGGCAGGACTAACTCGTCTCGCTGTGAAGCAATCAACATGCATCTGCGAGGCAAAAGCTGGAGTTTAAAGCAAGCAGAATGATTGCTGAACAAACGTGCACCAAGAAGGAGGCTGAGTAACTGAGCCCCAAAGATCTGCACATGTATGCATGTGTTTGGGTGTGCATTCAAATTTAGCATATTGGCAACAGCACTTCTGCAAAGCAGTCAAAATCTTGAAGTTAACACCCAAAAAGTGAGGTTCAAAAAATAGGCTGAGGAGTCTTTCTTCTCTTTGTGCCAATAGAGTTTATACCTTCTTCGTGTTTTCAAGCTTTTCCCATCAAGCTAGACAGGGTCAACTCTCTTTCTTACACTGAAACAAGAGATGTTCTGCTGTTTCCTTTGATTCTAGCAGCTTTATAAAGACTGATATCTGTAAGCTGGTGACCAGACAGTAAGAAATGGCAGGCCTTTCTTTACTCCTTCTTAATGTACAAGTAGCTTCAGCAAAGGACCAGAGAGACACAAAAGCAATAAACAGCCTTCTCTGCTCAGGGACAAGGAGAAAACCCAGAAGCTGAAGGGTACAATGCTGTACCTCTGAAACACGGTGTGAAACAGGGACTACATGTCTCTCCACTCTTTTGTCTTAATTAGCAGCTCCTGCAGAGGACACCCTGGCCAGCCTTTCCAGGCTATGTTGTGAAAGAAGAAACCTCTAAGGATTTATGTGAGGCAGCTGTGCCATCTGCAGAATCCCAATTACATCTAACTTTCAGTATTGCTTCAGTATGTTTGAAGTCCAGAAACTAGGACTAGAAGTAAATGTGCTGGGGTTGTAACAGGCTTGCTCTCTACTCAAAATCTCAGAGCTACCCTACTGTTAACATGCACTCAGGAGACTGCCAGGTGGAAGTGAGGCTCAAAGCTTGTTTTAAATTCGTGAGCACTATCTGCATTGGCTCCAAGTCTCCTTATCATAGCTCACTGCACTAAGAATACCTTGTCCCTTGAGTATTGTCCCTAATAGTAGCTTAAACGTGAGCCCTGCCGTGACACCTTCATTTCTCCCAAGGGATTGCATTCTCCCAGATTGCCATGATAAATAATGCAAAACAAGAGCCTTGAACGTAGCAAAAGAAAAGCTTTCCAGCTCATCCAGCTGTCACAGACAGAGCATAGGCTTGCTGCTTCTGCAGTGTACCTCAGCATTGCCTCTCAGTGTACTGCATTTGGCACTGCAGTCTTTTGAAATACAGGCATGTTATCCTTCCCACAAGGAGAGGTTAGAAAATGAGATTAACTCTTACAGTGACTTACTACTACTGCAACGACTGCTGTCAGGAATGTTAACCCTGCCTGAGAGACTGGAAAAAGTGAAACAAGGTAAGTAAAGGTAAGGCATGGAGTCAAGCATGGCTTTTGCACTAACAAGTTCATTTTCTTCCTCTCCTCTCTTGTACAGCTTCCTTTCATAAGGGAATGGTCTGACTGGGCCAGCTTTCTTCTCTTCTTCAAGGTGAAGTTCTTCTGCTGTTGTCCCCAAGATGCCTTTTTTCCCCTTAAACTATAGCAACTTCTAAGAAAACCAAACATTTTTTATTAAAACAACCAAGAATAGACAGACTCCTGCTTTCCTTAGGCCAAGAGGATGGCATGGTTTCACCAAAGGACCAGAAAGAAGCAAAAGCATCAAATAGTCCTCTCTGATCCTGTTTCTGCATCGTGTTTCAGCTGCCTCCAAGCAGTTCAACTGGTGGGTTCAACTTCCAGCGCTCGTGAGCAGATGGTACTTAGGTGGCGAAGCATTCCTGTTGTAACAGCCTCAACAGTTTTCATAATATGTGATGCAGCGTGGCACGGAGCTGCACGGGGAAAAAGACTACCAAGCTAAAGGCAAGAGCATATGTACAAGTGTGAGTTGTGGCTATCTGCATGTAATGAAACAACATGGGGTGTTATCCTCTCTCTTCCTCCTCTCCCACTCAGGTGTCCAAGCACAGCTATGTCTGGGTGTTCTCATGGCTTTCCAGCTCTGGAGGTATCATACCTGGATATAATTAATATATATCCTTACCACAGCTGGGACAGGAGTGAGAAACAACAGGTGGATATTCTTTAAGAATATTGTTATTCTTTTCACACTCAATTAATGAAATATAAACTCACAATAACTAGAAATATACATGATAAAAGCTTGTTTCTTGTTAGTAGTCAGTGATTACTTCTGAAAAAAACCCGAAAAAAATCAAAATGCAGGAAGATTACATTTCGAGTGCACTTTCAACGTGACAGAGATGGAAAATTCAGTCTATTCATTATATAATGCTTCTTGGTAGTTGAGTCAAGTACTTCACCTTCAGTGAAGCAATTCCTGAAAATTCTTTGACGACAGCTGATTCTGTGATAAACCCTTTAAAAAAACTGTTAACCGTGCACTGACAGTAGAAAAATAAAGTTCATCTTTGGGTAACACATAACAAAAATATGCCACCTGTCATTCCGTTTTTCACCCTGGAGTTCCATAACAGGAGTTACCTTGATAAGTCTATTCCTATTTGGATACATAACTCACTGCAAGCTCCAGGACTTCTTACCAGTTTTGCAACTAGTGCAATTAATATGTCTCTTTTAATGACAGTGTGGATGGTTTTACTGTGTCTTTCAAGAAATATTACTTTTATGAACCACAAAAGAAGCTATTTTATCTTTAAAAACAAACAAAAAAATCTTTTAAGATCTTTAAAAAGTGTATTGGCATTACAATACTTAGAGCCTCGTCTTTCCTTGAAGAAGTATTTTTAACACCAAACTCCAAGCCAACCAATTACTGATGCTAGGTTCAGGTATTCCTGCCTGGTCTAAACATTAAAACTTCTTGGCTAACATCTTCAACATGTTTTAAAACCACGTTTTTATCCCTTTTTAGACAATCCAGAACAACAAGCGTATCACTAAAGCAACAAAGAATACTAGGACATTCAGCAACGTTATTAATAATTGGCTCCCGTGAGCTCCAGTTCTTCAAATGTGGAAATGAAGCTAACCATGGAAGAGTTCATGGATTTGGCTCAAGTAAAAACATCGGGAGTGTGACTCATAAAAGTACATGTTGCTAACTCCTTCTATGCTCAGATGATGCATCAGCACAGGTATAAAACACAGGATATATGTGGGATCCCAATGGCAAGGAAGAAGCAGCTGTTCTACCCATGCTTTGTTATTCTAAATTATAATAATATCAAAGTGATAACAACATCCTAGGAAGCAGTACAGCATTTTCAGGCCTGAATTCCTTTTCCACCTTAAGGCCTAGCCATTCAGCGTGGCACCAACTGGAAAGTGCTGATGTGTAAAACACAAGAACTGTCTTTGCCATCAATTAAAAGAAGATTAGCAAGGATATTGCACTTAAGATTCACAGTGGAAAGGTTTACCCCTCTTTTGAATGGATCAGTTATTTAAGCTTAAGGAGAACTACTTCAGATTTAGTTTTGCAAGCTCCCAGAATAGTTCTTATTCAAGATACACATAACATGTTCTGAAAATTCTTTGGTTTTAATTAAAAGGAGAAATTCCACCAGGACTGTGAAACTAGTCATCCTAAAATAACATCTCTGAAGTTTTGGTTCAATGAACCCAGATGACTCTGTTATATTCCCAAACTTTATTTCCTCATCCCTTAAAGTAAAAGAAAAAATTTCTTTGTATTGTCAGATTATTTTAAAACAATTATTTTCTTTTGGGAAAAAGGAATTCTCAGGTTTCTTGCACAGTGAATTAGAAGGACTCACTGTGAGCTTTCACAAATGCTGCTGGGGTGCAGCCTGCCATTTTTTGGCATCCCGCAGGAAGAGAAAATACTCAGATACACAACACCCATTAGTCTAGGGGAGGAAACTGGGAAATATCTGCCTGCTGCTGTCCCTGTTTACTGATATTTACAGCCCCATCACTCCCGAGGAGCTACTGAAAGGCATGTCAGTCTTTGAGGAAGTCTCCAGCATGCTTGGGACAAGTCCCGGAGACAGATGGCACAGTGATGCACCCCTGGGTGGCAGCCCATAAGAAGTTGCACGGCTGGGGCATCACAATTACTAATTCAAACTATTAGGGTATGTCTGCTCTCAAATAACAAAAAGTTCCTTGTTAAGCCCTGGCCTTTGATGATCTTCTGCACTGAATAAGTGGTTTTTTGCTCTCAGCTTTGAGCAACAGCAGGCTCCAGGAGCAGTGTGGAAGTGGTGACACCAGCTTTGCATTTGTCTACCCATCACCACCCTCCAGCATGACCCCAGCCCATTCTTTACCTCCATGTGCTCCTGCAGGCTTTTATGCCCCAGCTCAAGGCATGAATCTTGCACCTGCAATTTCCTGACATTAAAGTGTTGCTGTGGCAGGTTAGAGAAGAGCCTTCAAATCATTTTGAAGGCAGGAAGCCCAGAAAGTCACGCCTCATCATCCTCATCACAATATCAATGACAGTTACAGCAGCACCAACAAGTCACAAAGACAGAGGGCAGCATATGATGCCCAGCTGTGCCATGGGCTGGCTCCAGCCTGCCCTAGAGGCAGCCAGCCTCAAGCCATCTGAACAGAATTGTTTTATATAGCCCTTCATGCTGTGGGAGCATCCTGCCCTGGAGTAGCCAGGGCACAATTAATCTCTCGGCAGTCACCTATTGGTTTGTCTGGACTAGTAAAATGGGCTCTGCCCTGACACTGAGGACAAAAGGCAGAACTCAACTCTCCCCTGTGTACAGCAAACTCGTCTCCTCCCCAAATTAGGGTCACTATGTTCAGAGCGCTTGGCAGGAAAGGTCCTTGGCATATGCAGCTCTCCTCATGGTGCCCAGTATCTGCAGCTGGTAATCAGTACTAAAAAATACCATGCCAGCAGCTAGGGTAACCCAGCCAAGCAGTGTGGGGAACCACAGAGCAGTGCTCAAACACAGGCCTTGACCCTTATGAACCTCAGATGCCCAGTTAATGGGCACATCCTGCAGTGTCCTCTGGTCCAATTCCTGCCAGGGAGCCCCAGACTCATTTTTTGACTTTGTAAGAGTACACAAATCAAAAGTTGTCAGAAAGGTAGGGCTGCCTCTGGACCACTGGCCAGAAGTCTGAGCCTGTAAGCTGGTGGGAAACTAAGCAGATTTCTCTGGAACTAGGCTTTCCAGCAGTCTAACAATCCAGGAATTGCAAGCACTTGGCATTGCTAAAGTATACATCAAAAATAGCCAGGCATCGCCTATACCTCTCCACAGAACTGTATGTTCCAATGGAGAGAATGCTCCAGAAGGGAATGCAACAGGAAAGGAAATAATCTGATGTCTCTGTGGGAAGAAAAATAGGTTTGAATTTGAAGGTCCAGAGCGGTAAGGGAAGCAGCACAGAAAGTTCTCAAGATATCCTGAATCGACCACCGTGAATTGTTAGGATGAAGTGCTGCGGCACTGCTCTTGATGCAAAATCTGTCAGCCTGTTGCCATATCAGTGCAGTGCAGGAGGCTTGGAGGGAACAGCTTGAGCTGCCTGCAAAGAAGGAAGGTTGAATGTGCTGCTTGTGAAAAGCACCAGGACTGAGAGCTCCAAAAGTGAAAGGGCTTTACCTCTCTTTTCCTCTACCTGGCACTGGTAACACTGGGAGATATGTTGCACAGCCCACCCACACTCATGAATAAAGAGATTTCTGTGGGACCCATATACTATGATAAGTCTTGAACCTAATTGCAGTGGGTTAAGAAAAGTCAGAGAAAAAGGTCCGAGAGAAAAGCAATCCCTGCTGGTCTTTGAAGCTGTTCATCTGTTACCTTCATCCCAAGCCTCTCGAAGGCCAAACTACTCTTACACACATCACCCTAGAAAATGTTATTCATGCTGTCCCAAAGGAATGCCCAAAAAGCCAAACCAAACACCTATCTAGCTAAAGGGAAGCACATGGATCAATGCCATCTGTTGTCGAGTCACTCCAAGCTCCTCCATGAGTATTTTCATCTAAAAAGCCCAAATGTGATGTTTTTCTTTTACCACTCTTCAATCTTATGTATGGCATCAGCCAACAATACACATATAAATTAGTTTTTAAATAATGTGGTGTATATTCATCCCATTATGATCCCATTATAACTGGCAATGAATCATCGTTCTACAAACAGGTAAGCACAGAAAGGAGCAGAGGCTCAAACAGTCCTAGTATCCTGTGACTTTTAAAAGTCCTAAAGTCTGAGTCACACTACACCATGGCTTACTAGAGGAGCAAAATTGGAATGCCCAAGAGATGTCTGCTTTACCTGACACACTCTTCAAGTATCTAATATCAGCTTAGCATAGAACTTCGGGTAAAGACTGAAAAAAGCTGTTGTTTAAATAGTGTTTAAAGGTTTTGTCTGGTCTCAAGAATTAACTCCAGAAGTAACCACCAAAGCCTACTTCTTCTGCTGAAAGTTGGCATGTTTTGAGCATCAGACACAACCAGCTCCTGGCTAAAGTGGAGCAGAGCAACGTCCTCATGGCCTCAGGGGCAAGTGAGTGCTGGTACAAGTTTTGTGCTGGGGGAAAGTGGTTTTACAATGTAGAAAATAGAGCAGCCCCAACAAGAAGTGGTTATTTAATTATAGCACTCTAAAAGAGATACTTTATCTTTAATAAACAAACCATGTGCATGCAATTACATCATTTAAAATATCAACTACCTGTGTAGTGCAAAAATGTTGCTCTCACTTGCTTTTTTAAAATACAGCTCAGTTCCATGCATGTGGTTTTTCTGCTCTCCAGTGCATGAAACTACTCCCTGAAAACTGAGATAAATATGCACAGGAGACAGGACCAAATTGCCTCAGGTCTTTCACAGAGCAAAAGCTCCCAACAAGCTGTATTGTAGCCAGCTGATATATGTACATAAATATACTGGCATCTCTCCAACAACAAGTGAAACCTCTTAAGGGCTTCCTGGTGAATTTGTTGAGCTCCACGTGGAGTTGCCTTCCCACTGCTCTGTCAGTAACCACATCTCTAAACCAGAGACAGTGGGAGACAGTAGGAAAGCATTGCTTACCTGTATAAAGCAGAATATCTTTAAGCCATGACAAAACATATTACGTTTATCCATTACTGATGTTTCCACTCACCAAGGCAGAGAGGCTGAGGCACAGAGGTTCAGTGAGTTACCAGGGCTTACCTACAGCTACAGTTTCTAACTAGTGATGTGGTGAGTGTTCAGAGGTGAGGAACAAAAACATTTTACCTGAACCATGCCCAGTGCCCAAGCTAGCAATCCCACCAGGCCACTGTGGGCTCCACAGGGACTTGCTGGGCTCAGAGACACAGCTATGAAAACTGGGAGTCACTGTTCCAGTGGAATGTGTGGACCTGGAAGTCATTGTATCATAAGACCTTAAGCCTAAGGGGGCTATTTTGGTTTAAAAAAACCCTGTAACTTATTTACCACATTAAAACCCCACAGGTATTTCAAAAAGTTATCATCTGAAGTCAGGTAGATTTTTTTTTCCACAACTCAAAATCTTCTCTCTTTTGACACTAGAGCAAGGCACAATGTGCTCCTATGATATTTTGGATCTACACATGGCCAAAACGTACATGTATTTTGACCAGACACCCGTCACCTACAAGTATGGATAATAGTCCATTTCTCTCCTGTACTATTTTTGGATTTTCTTCCCTGCCCTACTATAAAACAACAGACTGATTGACAAACAGACTTTTCCCTGGGAAATCAGATTACAAAATATTTCACCAACTCTGTGCAGTTTGAAACTCCAAAGCAACATTAGGGCTGCCACGCTAAATTTTCCAAATATCTGACAGCTGGGGCCAATCAAACCCCAAAATTAGGGAAAAGAACAGAAGTTAACAAGCAAAGAACTGTATTGAGCACCCAAAGGGAAATACCAACTAGACACAGGCTTCTGAATCCTTATACCCAAAAGTATTTGAACCCCTCAGTCTTATCAGTATTTCCAGCCACGATTTTCCTGCTGGAGTTATGCTTACAACCCAGGTCAGCCTTTTCCCATGAAAAAAACAGGGAGGAAAAAAGACTGTTCTCAGTCCTATTTAGGAAATACACAAGTGGCTTTTCTTCTAATCTATTTAGTTTTGAGTCTCTGTCTTATTGACACAAAGGATGAAATCTATGAAATCTTCATTAGAAGAAAGGCTCAAAACTGGTTGGCACAGCCCCAAGGTTTGCACTGCAATCCAAAGGCAGAGGCAGACTCATCTCTCTTCTCTCACCTCCCTCTCTCCCTTCCTCTCTCACCTGGGAGCGCAACTGAGGCAGAATTTATCCCATATTAATCTGCTGGTTCTCACCAAAAGAATCAGTAGGCACGAGGATTTTGAATTAAGAAAACGAAGCAGAACACAGATTTGAAAACAAAGAAATGTCCTGACTGCTCATGGGTGCAAGAGGGTACTTGGGTAAGTCAGTCCTTGCCCTTTCACAGCTCTTTTTTTTTGCGTGAGAACTGATGTGGCAGATGTTGGGGAGACCCAGAAACTGGAGTGACTTGGTTTGCAGGAATGTCTACTCTGAGAATCCCCTGGGGCTTGGAGAGGAGTGGGAGCCCAATTAGCTCGGCAGGCTCTCCATGCTGTACCTAATCCCGCAGTAGCTCCAGGCAGTCCTGGGATATTATGGGCAGGTACAGACAAACCTGGACTTGTTCTACCTGCCGGAGTGCTGGGACAGGAGGACAGGAGCACGCAGGATGGCAGCTGGCTCAGTCATGCCAGATCACTGCATTAACCCAGAGTTGAACCCGAGCTCTGCTCCAAAAATACTTGGCTTTGCTCAATACTAAAACCAGTTTACAGCTTCCAGAGCTAAGCCTGTAAATCCATAGGGGGAGGAACACTTAATAGATTGGCAGCTCAGGTCTCTGGCCATTTGGGAATCCTTTTGCTGTCTTCTGTCTCATACTGCAGGTGCCTAGAAACTGAAACGATGTTCTGCATAATGTCTAAATTGTGAAGGTAGCCCCAGAAAATTACGGGCTGAGTTACAATACAGCACAACCAACATTTCACTGGAGTGTTTGTAGGGAACAGAGGTTTTAAGGCAAGTCCAAAAGAGCAGCTGTTTTCATCCTGTTACTGCTCAACTGTGCGGCTGCTGAGCATTTTCTATAACATTATCTGAGCAGGGGCCAGGATATCCAGCAAGATTAATATAGCTTGTTTCTTGGCTTTTCTGAGCCACGGCTTAATGAAACAAATTGGAATAGATTGAACAGAGCTGGCTAAGTGCCCAACACAAGCCTCATTGTCACTTGTGGAAGAGTAACAGGCATCAGTATGAGAGGCTACAGGTTTTTGCTGCCAAGGGTTTTATTATATCTCTCCTGATTTACAGGGTCAGGCTTGGTAGGTGCCTTACTCTGCAGCTCCATCTCTTGGCAAACATCAGGTACAAAACAGACTGCACAGGCTGTGCATACTTCAGGCAGAGATGAGTGGTAAGTACTTTTCAATGCAAAATACTCCTCATTTCCTTAGCAATAATGGAGGGACATAACTCTCACCTAAAATAGAAGAGGGAATTCTCTCGTGTACTTCCTTCAGTGTTTGTTATGTTGCCCTGGAAACAGTCCCCAAGTCAGAAAAAGGCAACTGAGAAAGAAGAAACTGGGGGTTGTGGGGAGGTTTTTTAGATTTTTTTTTTTTCTAATACATAATTATATTTTCTGAACCAATACTATTTTTCAGTCATGAAAAAAGATTTATCAATTCCTGAGTAAGCATTTTTATTTAAAAATGAAGTTTGTAATCTTCTTTTCTGACCCACCAATACACCTCTCTGATGGCTGATGTAATCATGAAATATCCAGCTACACTGTTCTCCTTGTTTGTCGGTCAGTATGTCTCATGTTAAAAAAAAAACCAAACAAAAAGCCTACAAATCTGCCATTAATTATTACTGTTTGCTGCCCCATGGCCTTCTGCAGCCTGTTTGATGAGCTGATCAGCACCTGCGCTTCCGAGTGAACTTTAGTGATTTATCCTAGTTGATGAAGTCTTTTGCCTTAAGTACGGAACAGTCAAGCCAAACTTTTTTAGACCTGCTATTAAACCATGGTAGTGCCTTGATCTGACCTGGATTAAAAGTATTTTAAATATGTACAACACTAAATGTAGAAGATTACTCAAGTTACCTTGTCATAAACTCAGGCTCTGGGAATGGAGAAGAATAAAATGCAGATACAAGAGTCTTGTACAGTCAAGTGCAAAAGGTTTTTTGCTGAGAAAGTTTGAAAATTAACAAAGAAATGGGAGAATGAAAATGGTGGAAGACAAAAAATTTAAGTGTATCAAGAGAGGAACTTGGGTGAGATACCAGTAATGCAAGATGCCATCGCAGATAAATGCAGAATTTTCAAACAGAAGATGGTGCTTTCTGAGAGGAAGAATATAAACTGCATCTTCTGGCTTCTAAATTTAACTGTGAAGAGTAAGAAAAACGCTTGGGTGTCACTGGCATTTTGTCAGAGATGTCTCGTAGTGCTAAAAAGAGGAACAGTTAGGAAGGGAAAAGAATGGAACAGAGAAGCAATACTGAAAATACTTTTTATTACCCAAACTGAGCACATCACGATCAGTTCTGGACACCTTGAGAAGGACAAAACAGATATGAAATGAGTTTAGAAATGACAATGAAAATAATTAGAGGCACAAAAAGCTTCTAGATGGATAATAAAATGAAACCTGTTCACTTCAGAAAAGGAAAAAGATAAAGGTGTTCAAATTAATGAATGGCACCAAAGAAAGTGGGTTCTGCTCATCATTTCCCATCATACAGGAGCAGAAGGACATCTGCTGAAAATGAAAGACATAGGATGAAGAACAATCCTTTCCCACAGCAACTGTCTGGTGCTATTCCTTTCCACCAGAGACAACCGAGACCAGGAGTTTTGCGAATTAAAAGGGAATGGAAATTTTCATGGAAAAAAAAAAAAAGAGAATATGTCAAGTGCTAAAAATAAAGATGTGACTTGATTTTAATGGAGGCTATCTTCCAGTGTAGGCTGCAGGACATAAAGTGATCTTTGAGGGTGGGCAAGAGCAAACTTTTTCCCCTCCAAGGAAATTCTATTTAACTGTCATGCTCTAGCATTTCTCAGACCTTTCACTGCCAAACCTGGCACTTTCCACTGTCCCAGAGAGGATGCTGGAGCAGAGATAAGAGTGGCTGGTTATGGAGCAACAGGTCCTGCTCTACTGCACCAACAAACAGGAAAAAGCTGGAAGACACTAAATGTAGCCACAGGGAGACGAAAAGAGTTTGCAGGAGTGTGAAAATGAAAACCAGATCCACAGTTCAGCTCAGTTCCCAAACATCCAGATTTTGAGAGTATAATGCTCTCACTTGGAAACCAGCAGGGGAAAACAGCAAGAAGCTCTGGGCACATTGGTCTTAGAGAGATTAATAAACTGACACAAGCCACTGTGTCAAGAGAAGACTGGAGATGGAGTCTTTGTTCTAGAGAGGAACAAAGATACCCTGTATTTTGCTTACCGGTCTCACTTTCACCCCTGACACACATATTTACTCATACTCAATGTATTGCTTTTATTGACAGCTTTCCTGTATTTCTGCTATCATTGAAACACACTGTAAGAACACACACATTCATTTCATTTTTTTCTCTTAGTGACTTGGCTAAAACTAAATCTTTTTTGGCTTTTTTTGAAGATGTGAAATAGAAAAATAAGACCGATTTTGGCATAGCTGCCATATTGCCACTTCTTTCAGCTCTGTGTTAAAATCTTCAGTAAGGCCCACTGTGTCGCTCTCAGGAATTTCATGAACAAGCAGAGATGTTTTACCACTTTTGCAGATTCCAGACAGGGATCCCTCTCCTTCTGCTGCCTGTTCAGAGACTCGTGTGTGGGCCAAACACCTAGCCTACAAACAAAGATTTGTGAACAGAAAGAGATGGTGTAACACACACACACAAGTACTCAGTATTTCAGAAATGTGCCACCCTCTTCCTTGTTTCAGCGTGTTTTCAGAGATGTTCTTTCTCTTCACAAGCAGCAGAGGTTCTGAAGTCTGCTATGACTTGAATCTGAAATGCAACTGCTACTCCTTTGTGTGTGTGGATGGCTGTTTGAAGCATCAGTTCTGCTCCATGGTTTTTATTGTTGTGCTATTTTAACTTCACTTCTCTCACCTGATCTAATGCAGCATCCTCTCCAGTTAGCATGGTTAATTATGCAGCCACCCTGCTTGAAGAGGTGAGCATAAGATAGGCTTATACACAACTAATGAGTAGCATTTTCCAAAAGTCCCAATGAAAAGATTCCCTTGACACCTCTATCCCTGCATTATAGGTATTTCTTTTTGCTTAGTGACTTGAAATTCCATGACACATAAAATCAGTCATTTGCAAGTAGTTTTCCTTTCCCTTAAAGATACATAAAACATTACTTGGTAGAAGTTCTTTCTTCTATAAAGGACAAGCTGCTTTTTTTGAGGGCCACGCACCTGCTCTGAGATTTTCCCCGTTTCTGCACAACAGTTCATCCTCTGCTCACAGAGGGGAGAGGCAAGCAGAGCAGCAGGGAAAAACAGCCAAGTATGGGCTGGGAAGAAATTCACACACCTCTTTCCTTCAGTCCCTCAACACATACTGACAAAAAAAAATATGACTGAGAACATCATCAATTTGATCTGCTCTTTGATTTTTAATTTTTGCATAGAGGGGCTGTTCCAGTACGCAGATAATGATCAGAAAGTTGATAAGGTTTTGCAATAATCAATATAAGCTTTAAACCAGTGCTTAGAATGGTTGGCATTTTAATACAGACAGAGATATTTTGCTCTCCAGCACCAGGCCAGAATATTAACCAGTGGAAATACTTATTCACAAACCTTTCACAATCTGGTTCTCAGTTTGCATAAGACTTTTCAAGTCAGAGATAGGTACAAGGATTTCAGTGAAAAAAAAGTGAAGTCGAAAGACTTCAAGCAGCTTAGAGTGTATAAAACTTTTTGAACAGAAGATGAACATCAATGAAACAGAAAAGACAACCTTGTGTACATGATCATCTACAGCTCAAACTCCTCTGAAGACAACAGCACGATTGAGTATAAATAAAAAACAAAAAAATTAAATAAGTCTGATATCTTCAGCCTCTTGACTGGCACCAGGTGCACTCATATCACCTGGTTCTGCATCCCTCTCTCTGTAAACTGTGCTTTCCTAGGTTTACTGAAGTCCAGTTGAGACAGGCAGCTTGAGTTAAAAACTTAATCCGGTGAAGACCAAAGTGATTGTGGCAGAGTATCAAACCTGACACAAAAACCAGAGGAAAGATCCCTTCCACTGCTGCTCCTCCTTAGGCTTGCCCTGCAGGCACCACACCCAAAGACTTGGACCTGGCCTTGGATATACAGGTAACACAGGGCAAGGAGTGGGGAGCAAAGGGAACAACTTTCATTCCTACTCATGCCTTTACAAGTAGCAATAACTCCAGCTGGACAACTTTGCATCTGTGTCAATTAATGCAGCTCAGCAGTTAGGGAACTGAGCATCTTGTGAACCAACACTGCAATGAAACTCCTCTCATCTGAAGGAAAGGAATTTACTTTGCCAAGCCAACTCAATTTGACTTTTCTAAAATAGAAAAATAGAACAGCTAAGCCAGAATGTAAATTTACAGAGTGATTTGGAGAAATTAAAAACTACTTTGACAACCAGAAGGAAAATAAGAAGAGGGAAAATTATAATGTACCAAGTAGAGTAGAATGTGAGCCATACATGCTAATGCAGAATTCTTTCTCATTTGTTTCCCAGGAGTGTCTTCAAAAATATTGAAATTTAGCCTCTACACCTCAGACTGGCAGCAAGAATGACAACAATAATAAAAAATCACCATATTTCAAAATCAAGAGAAAGGTCTTTTAGGTTTTATTCACTGTCTTAATAACGTGTATTTCTTAAAACTCATAGAAATTTCAGTGACATCACAAATTCATTGAATTTTTGAAAATCAGCAACCAGTCGAGTCCTGTGACAATGCTTTAAGCTCACGAAAAAGTCTGACAGAAATTTTTAAAAGTGGTTTTCAGTGTTAGTTGCCATAAATTCCACTTCCGAATCCAAACAAGCATGTGTGCACACACGCATGCATGGATATATAACTATAACTTTGTTATAATGGTTTCCTTCCTCCCAAAAAAAATAGTTTTAAAAAAGAGGTTGTGTTGTTTTACCAATGCAGAATATTAGTACACTCTGAATTGGTTCATTCCTGGTAAAGTCCATGAAAACCCTCACTTGCTCCTTCACCTCGCTGCACCTTTCAGACCCATTGCAGCAAGCCAACCCGCAGCAAAAGTTCAAAGCCTTATCACATCCCTGAACAGGGCAAAATTATCAGTCCTGTGGCTTTGAGTGAGTGGGGGCCAGCCAGGGGAAATGGAGGGAACAGAGGAAAAACTGCTGCATCACTGTGGAACGCTTGGCACCCCACTGCAGGAAGTGAGACAGCAAAGTCAGCTGCAGTCAAGCCTAATCCTCATTGGCAAGGGGGAGAGAAGCAAAGAGAAAGCTGAGGAGAAAACAGTGGGGATTTCCCCTTCGTAACAAAGCATAAAGACATAAATTATTTTAGGGCTGCCTGGACACTTAGCAGGAGCTGGGGATTATGTGTGTGCAGGAGTTCAGAAGAGGCTGCAAGAGCTTTGGGAGGATCCTAAACTGAGTGTAAAATGCGTAAATCTCTGGTCTGCTGTGAGAGAGAAGCTGCAGTGGTTTATTTTGGCTGAAACAGGCTTCCTGGGACCTCTGCTTACCGCAGTGACCATCATCATGGCAATGTCAAGGCGCCTGCTGTCTTCACCTCCTGCTTCTCTCCACAAAGGGTATAACACAGGCACTTCTATTGTCAACGCTCATGATTATTTTGCCTGTGAAACTCAATGCAAGGGTACTTAAATCCTCTTTTGTGAGTCTCTCAGCTCAAAAGAAATACAAATAATACCCAAATACCCCAGTTTAAGCTATCAGAAAGGCCTCTACCATTTCTACTTGTACTTTCTGGGGGTCCAAGGCACACTGGATCAACCGTGTGTGCTTGTTTGATGGGACAGTCCAGCTCCAAAGTCAGGACTCAGCTGGTGACTATCAGCAAGCAGAACTGACAGGCTCTAACAGAGGAATCTAGAGCAGGGGCCCTAAAACATTCACATATTGCCTATTGCACTGCAAAGATGTCCGACAGAGGCTACCAGCAGGAACTGCCCAGATGTGTTAAATAACTCCCTACTGATAAGGATTGCATCAGCTCTCCAGATACAGCTAAATCATGACAGTGATTTTTTGCTGCCCTTGAAACTCTAAAATACGCAGTAAAAGTGTTTTCCTTTTTTTTTTTTTTTAAGCATTGTTAAAAATCAGATTGCCCCATCTGTTTTATATTTTCAGTTCATTTGCTGGGACGGAGAACACCTTTGGGCAAAGTCTTTTTTTCCTTAGCTTAACTCAGCTGTGCTACCCATACAGATGAAAAGTTTTCAGAAATAAAGTATAGATAAGTCCAGCAGTAAGTACAGACCACTGTGGATTCTGTGGAATCTGTGGATTCTTTGCCATGTGGATGACATCTTGCCTCATATAGTGTTTCAGTTTCAGTATTCTTTACCCTTAGTTTATGCACCATTTCCCCATTTCTCCAGCCTTCCTTGAACAATCTCAAAATTAGGGTTAGGCAGCAGCTAAACTGGAAGACTGCTCTGACCACCCCTGCACACCTTGTTGCAAATAATCTCCTCTGTTGAAAAATCTCTCCCCATTGCAGGTGCAGCTTCCCTCTAGCAGCAGGATTTTGTGAAGGGTCAGAGTATCCTTTGCTCTTCCTCACAAAATGCTACCTGGATCATGCCACTGTGCATCAAAAAAAGAGAGCAGGGTCGAAACAGCACCCACCTCACGGTGCCCTTCTGCCTGAGAGAGGAGGCAGCCCCATGCATGGAGGGTGCTGGTCAGAGAGAGTGAAGGAGGCAGGTGCCGCTGGATGGACCAGGCAGGCATGCCAAGGCCTTTGGCCATGTCCAGCTGCCTCCCTTTATGTTAACTCTTGCCGCCTCAGAGGGGATGGGAAAAGCAAACCCCAGAGATGAGCTGGAAATAACAAGGCTGTCCAAAAGGCCACCTTGGAGGAACGGCGCAGTCTTCACCTCAGGCCCCTGCCTGCCACCCATGCCCTCTCCCCACTACCCTCTGCCCCCCACATCCTCCCCAAACCTGCCAAAGGATCCTGTTTTACACATCTTGCTTGTCCATGAGCAGCCTTTCCGATGTCCACAGCCCCTCTGGCCTCAGAAAGGTCTCTTCAAAGTGACTGATGGTGTTGTCACATGCTCAGTCTGCTCCCTTGTGCTGAGAGCTGCACTTCCATGACTCTGGGACACTTCAGACTGAGCAGTGGCTGAAACTGAATAGCAATATGCCATCCAAGCACCATGCAAAAGGCACCTGAATTCAGACATGGAATGGATGGGGATCATCAGTCTGCAGGGTTTGGGGGAGGCAGGGGGCAGATGAGGACCAGTAACTGGACCAGGTAATGGCAAAGAAGATCAGGAGGGCAAAATGGAGACATGGGTTTGGACCACAGTCAAGACAATTGAGGAAAACAACATTCGGGGGACTAGGACTGGAAAACTGGGACTGGCTGAGTAGTGAAAGCATGAAAGGGCAAAGCAGGGGCTGGTGTTCATCAAGGCAGTAGGAAGAGTGATGCATAAATAAAACATGGTACAAGACGCACAGAAGGCTGGGGAGAACCAGGGATGCAGAGAAAGGCAAGTATGTGACATCAGGAGACAGCAAGAGGTGCAAAGCAGCATGCAAAGAAAAAGTAGCAAGATTAAAGCAAAAGCTTTGGGAGCTGAGAGGCATTGAGGGTCTCCTTTTTTAAATCTTCTGTCCAGAAATGCCTATGAAAATTTCTGACAAAGCACCCCAGATCTCCCAAAAGCCCCAGGCAACCCACAAAGGGCAGCTGGCAGCTGCTCTCTGCCACCTTCTTCATTGCATACCTGGCACCAGGTCTGCAGGGAAATTGACATTTTTGTCCTGGCTGTTAGCATGTCCACACAAATCAACAGTATGATAAATCCACGTGTTTTCTTTGCTTTTTAGAGACCTAGGCTCACAATCGTGATGCCATCTGCTGCAGCACGTAGCATCATGTAACCCCTGTAAAGAGACTAAGCATTAGGAGACACAATCTGCCGAGGACTCTGCTCCGATGTCCGAGTTCACTTCATTTTCGAAGAAGAGATTTCAAATGAAATATTTGGAGCCAGTGCCACTCAGATGTGTTCCTCTTAAATTCAAGCACATGGAAGGAAACTATTTTGATTTTATTCTTCTGGAGGAAAAAAAATCATCACACTTCCAGAGTGACACGATCACACTTCCCAGTGTGGTTTCCAGCTAAAAAAAAACCCATCAATGGACAATTTAATTTTCTTGAAATGGCATTTCACCTCCATAAATGCATAAACATACTTCATTTTTTTACCTCAAACTTTCTGTTGTTAATCTGTAAAGCACAGTAATGGTACCCCCTCATCATTTTGAGGTGTTAGGAAATAAAGCCACGGGAGGCACTCAGTTGCTATAGTAATTAGCATCATAGGAAAAGGCCAATGAGGAAACAAAGGACTTTGTCTCCAGAACAAGGTTTAAATCACACATGAACTCTGTGTTAACTATAAAACCCACATAAAACAACAAGGAGAAAAGAAAACATACTGAGGCAAAAAGCCTGCAAGAATAAATATAACATGCGTTGGCATAATTAAAGGCTCTACGGCTCACACATATACCTCCTTTCTGACATTTCCTGAGAGACTTTTAAGTGACTTGGCAACCAGAAGAATGTTTTTATTAGTTAATGGTTTGTATGTCAAACTCTATTCAATTTGCTTTATATGAGTAATTTAGTCTCTTGCCTGGATACTTGAGGAAATTATGAAATTTTAAGTTCTTTTTCCATTAGACTAGGTACCTCATAAATATATCTAAACCTTACTATATACATATATTTAAAAACACTTAGGATAAAACCTTTCAATTTCTGTTCCAATCTTTGTTCACAATCTATTCCTTTTGCTCTGAAAGGCTTTCTTCTTGCCACCTTTCTGTTCCACTCCATCTTCAATAAAGAAGAAATGCTTCCTAATCATGAGACATGATGCGGCTTGCTACGTTTCCAAACAGCCGTATGCTTGAGTGCTTAAGAGCATTTGGCTTTGTGCTTTGCATCTAACCAACAATGCACCCAGGTGAGCTGCTATTGGGCAGGGACTTAATCCCTGTCATGTTTAATCACTACATTAAAAGATTTAAAGACTAATGTTAAAGGCCATTCAGTTTGGGCACCACAGACCCACAGGATACAGTGGGGAAAAGCCATTTGGTTTATCCCAGTAAAACCTATTATAAATCTTTGAGAACAAAAGCCAGGAGAGCTGAGAAGGAAACTCCTTTTCTGTGACACCTCCTCGGTGTGTCTCAGACATCCACCTAGACACCCTGGGACTTCCTGCAAGTTTCACACATGAGGTGTCACTTGCACCATTTACTTAAATAGCTGCACTAAAAGGTTAGCTTTGGCCCACTTCTCTTCTGCATAACACCAATAAGAAAGTTGTTAGGTCAGTACTGAAAAATTCCATCCCTAGTCAGTGCATAACTCTGCAGGGAGGATGAATCACCTGTTCCCCAGCTCAGAAAATGTGAGGGGGCCATTTTACACTCCCTTAAGAATCTGACCCCCAAATGTAGTATCTTCTGCTTGGACCCCACATTGTTGCAATATGATTGCTAGCAGCAGTAGCCAGAGATGCTTCTTCCTGTCCAGTTGGCTAAGGAACTAGAAGCCCTTCTTGGAGGTGTGGACTTTGCTACAATCCCCTAAGTGCTGCTACTCTGTGCGTAACTCAGATCTCAGGCAGCTGCGCACCCAGGTTTGTCCCCTGGGGCCACACGACTCTGATGCTGCATAAAGTCCATTGGCTTCCAAATCCAGTTCTCTGGTCCAAATCCAGTACAAGGCATTTTCAGCATAGTAATTCATCAGCTTGTGGACCCTGATGCTTACAAGTCAACAGAGGCTGTCCAAAGTCTCTCACATTATTTTCCCAAGTGGGTAAGAAATTAGTATTGTGATAGCAGTACATACAGTACCTTCACAATTACTTTATCTACAGATAAAATTTAGTTCTTCACAGACAGCCCTACAGCAATCCCCACTATTTTCAGCTACCAGAACCTGGCACAAACATCCAGGGAACAACTCTCTTTCAATAATCAGCTTCTGTCAGCACCCGCGGAGCAAAGACATCCCTCCCTGATGCTTTCCCTGCAGCCCTTTTATCTATGCTGCCTTGACTGGAAACATTTTCACAGCCACAAAGCTAACAATATCACACATCTTTTCAAACACCAAATCATCCTCAAATGGTAAAAAAAAAAGAAATTGTAAAACAGCAGACTAGACAGTGATAACCACTGATGTATAATCTACATGATATAAGGGTCTTATCAGTAAGGTCATTCCTTATGAATACTCATTTAAATTTACAATGCCTCTATATAAAAAATTAGCGATTTATTCCAGTTATCCCCATTTTACTTTAACAGTATATGGATTCATTCAAACCCTTTTTATTTTTAATTTTAAAAAAATCCACTGTTGTTTTCCTCACCAATTCCTCATCAGGATAATAAAAATTGTCTTTGTCGTAGATGTATGATATCCCAACACAGGTATGTTTTAATACTCCAACCTTTTCAAATATTAGCCTTTATCATACATTTGCCTTCTTTTTCCCTGCATCAGTGTCCCCCCCACACACACAAATGCAAACAGAAAAGCTAGGGAAATCAAAATACTTTCTAGACCAACCACTGCTAGCAAAAGACACTTGAAAATGAGACAAGTCATGATCTCTGTATACAAGAGAATTATTTGCTCAAGTAGGTCAGGAAAGACTTTGTCTAGGATGTTGTTTAATGTAAATGTAATATAAAAGACCTTGCAGTTCAAATATTTCATCATTCACATGACTTACATGTAGTCTGTAGCATAAACACACCATGAAAAGCGGTCTTCTCTTGTGCTAGATATATATTTATTTATTTATAATTTAAGGGAGTGGAAACTGAAATATGAGCACAAAGGAATTGTTAATGGGTGTCAGTCTGTGAGGTGGCCTCTCCAGTTCTCACTCACCATAAACATTTGTCTATGCAAGGAAGATAAGGGACACATGCCCTCTGTGTCTCTGATGACATCTCATGATGTCCTCTGTGGGACAGCGTGAGAGGTATTTTCTTCTTCTAATGTGTCGTGGTTTAACCCCAGCCAGCAGCCAAGCCCTACGCAGCCACTCACTCACTCCCCACCAGCAGGACTGCGGAGAGAATCAGAAGAGTAAAAGCCAGAAAACTCAAAGGTTAAGATAAAGAAGTTTAACAGGGAAAGCAAAAGCCATGCATGCAAGCAAAACAAAAGGAGAAATTAGTTCACTGCCTCCCATAGGCAGGCAGGTGTTCAGCCTTCTCCAGGACAGCGGGGGTCCATCATGCGTAATGGTGACTTGAGAAGACATATGCCATCAATCTAAATGTCCCTCCATTCCTCCTTCTTCCCTCCACTTTTTACACAGGGAAGGATGTTGTATGGTGTGGAATATGCCTTTGGTCAGTTTGGGTCACCTGTTACACCTGTGTCTTCCCAAAACTTCCCATGGACTCCCACTCTTCACACCAGCCTGGCAGTAAGAAAAGCAGAAAAGGCCTTGGCTCTGTGTAAGCCCTGCTCACCACCAACAAAAACATCTCTATATTATCAACCCTGTGTTTTGCACAAATCAAAAACACAGCCCCATACCAGCCACTGTGAAGAAAATTAACTCTGCCCCAGCAAAAACCAGTACATAAGGAAAGTTCAACACGAAGTAGAAAGCCATTGCTCCTTATGTATCCCATATTTGCATATAGTCACAGTAAGACTGAAGATCAGAACTTCACTTAATGTTAAACTTCAGAGCTCATATCTAGCTGAGTGTTTTGACACTAATTTTAATATTATTTTCAGCTGTTTTTAGTTCACAGATTTGGCATCATTTTTCTGAAAGACAATAAAAAAGGAAATAAAAAGATTACTTAGACATGATAGCTAGAGTTATATCTTAATTAGTAATGAAGCATATGATACACTGTATGAAAATACTATTTCCAGCATTACAAGCATTATAGTGTTAGAAATAACTCTACAACTTTATTCCAGTTCATAAATCATTGCAAGCACTTACTGAGCTATATAACTCTTAGCTGAGGACCCTAAACACTTATAAACAAGCTTTTGAAAAACTTGCAGCCTTGACAGGGAAATCAAACCACAGTATTCACTCTTAGGGGAAAGATTTTCTTGTGCAAATCTTGCTTTTGAGTTCAGTAGGAGTGTTTTTATGGATAAGAAAAAAAAAAAAGTAGTGGGTGCTACTTACTACATTTAGGAGCTCATTAATTTACTTTAAGAGTGAAGAGCATATCAGTATTTGTAAGCACAGAATTAACCAAAATTGGAAACTGAAGGATATTCCTTCTGGAGTGTAATATGCAAGCCTTAGTAACATCAGTTCAGTGTGGGTATTTTAATAAAAGATAACCTTCCCATCCTACACAATGCATCTTTCCACATTTCCATTCATTCTGAGGGACAGATTCTTCAGCAATTTTCAGCTGTTCACTCCAAGCTGGAGAGGGCAATTTGTGCCCTTGAAGGAAAATTTTCCATTCCAACACAGGAGTTTGTGACTGAATTTCAAAGATGCAACTCTTATAACTTTGGGTCCAACAGAACACCAGTTGAAAATTAACTTTTCATTTTCACCTCCTTTATGGTCAGTACAGATAAGAAGCCCTAAATAACAGACAACCATCCAGTCTTGTTCATACAGCAAAAGCAAGAAACTGCAACCCAGCAGACCATGCTGTGATGTCCACTGTTACAGAACCCGCATTGTTTAAGGGTCTTACCCTACCTCGCCTTGTGAGTGCTCATCTAGCTTTACAACACCTTTAAGTCTGCAGTGACATCAATTTTGATCAATTTAGGAGCATGAGATTATACTCATTTTCAATATCCTCTCTAGAATGGTGAGGATACTTCTTAAAACAGATGTCACTTGTGAAAAAGCAGAGAAGTACTCACCCGCTGCTTCCTTCTGCAAAAGTGGTGTCAGTTCAGCCCTTCAGGGTTACAGAATAACCCCTGGGCACAGAATCACATCTGCTCTGTGGCTTTTTAAAAATATTTCTTTCCACAATTGCAAGGCTGTCAAAGAACTTTAGGTTTACAAAGGAAAACATGACAAGAAGTCACAATTAACATTCATTGTATCTGTTTGAATCTGATTCTCACGTGCATGAAGAGCTCTATATTTCTTCTTCAATGTCTCCAAACAAAGTGAAGTAGCTGGTTTTATTTTTAAGTACTTACAATAAATGAGTACTGAAGGTTAGGAAAGAACTAGTACTAAAAAGCTTATCAGATCTTTAGCAAGACAATAATTTACTCACAAGCTTGGCCTTTTCCACGTAAGTAAAGTAAAATCAGCATTTCACAGTTTACACAGATTAAAAACCAGCCTAGAAAATCAGCACCAAAAACTGTATCATACCTTAGCAGACTTCCTGAGAGACCAGAGGATGAGGGTCCTGTTTTAATTATTTTTAGTTCAAATGAGTCCCGCACCCAGACAGCTCCAGTCATCGTATTTGAAAGAGAAAAGTGGTGGGAGCAGGGATCTCTGAGGCACCTTGGTAAAATTCCAAGGTCTATTTCCATCCCAAGGGCCAAACATTTCAGTGCTTATTCAGGGAAAAACTCACACATATTTCAAGTGGATTTTCCTCTGTCACGTAGGATTTCACTTTCTCAGTGAAAATAGCTGTATTTCTTTAGCATGCCAGACAGAAACTTTTTTTTTCTGATTTGACGAAATGCAAAATTAAGAAAGCAAAACTGAAAGCAAAAGAACAAATGCAATCAAGACCCCTACTGCAGATCTATGTTTGGGCAGTTGTTGGATCGACATGAAGGGGATACATGTTAAATGCTCTGCCAGATCAAAAACTTACTGAATGCTTTTGCTGGGTACAAAATTGCCTGGGTGATCTCTTCTGCAATATGGGTAGTACCAGTCGAGAGTTAAGTTTCAGTTCTGGGGTCAAGAGGTGTGACAGGGTCACATGCCAGGGTCACATGCCAAGGTCACATGTGTCAGATTCAGCCTCCAACACACTCTAGCAGGACCCCAAGGATAAAACTTTATCTGTATGGTGTCTCTCAATCCTACGCTTCTGTGGAGAGCTCAGCACTGGGGACAGTGGTTCTCTTAGGACACAAACAAATTGTAGTACTTTTAACCTCTGGGTTCGAAAACAATTCATCCCCAGTTTGGTAATAAATTAACATTTTCATCCTTTTCTCCCCAGCTACACTCTTCAATGAACAATGCCTCCTAGATCCTTGTCCTTCTT
This sequence comes from Edolisoma coerulescens, assembly GCA_013397115.1. Classification (NCBI taxonomy): domain Eukaryota; kingdom Metazoa; phylum Chordata; class Aves; order Passeriformes; family Campephagidae; genus Edolisoma; species Edolisoma coerulescens. The sequence goes on from VWZW01001014.1 coordinate 963,797, forward strand.
CTTCCTCCTCTGATGTTCGTTGGAAGTAAGACAGGGAGCAAGACACAAAATACAGTAAGTAAACTTCCACCTGATACTAAAGCCAGGCAATTCACTGTGACAAGGCATGTGAAGCTCTCCATCTTCTTCTCATCCCTCTTGCTTTCCTGGAAGGGGCAGCCAGCCAAGCATCTGGTGTTTACACATTGATGAAGAAATGTGGTGAGTTGTATATTCTATCTTTAAACTAAGGTATTACTGCAGGGTAGGTCCTTATAGCTAGAGGAGGTTGAACTTGGTGTAGCTGTATCTGCAGCAGCAACATCTACAGTAAAATGAGTACTGCTGCTGAGGACAGGAGGGGAGATGGGCTTCTCTTCTAACATCTTCCTGCATCTAAGACAAGAGACATTGGAGCTGTGGTTGATGCCTTTTCTTCTCAAGCTAAATAAGGTTTCATCTTCATGCAGACATCCCTCGGGAGTGCCCTTTTCAAATTAAAACCTCCCCAGACAACAGTAATAGTAAAGCATTTTATAAAATACTGGGTGTAGAAAGCTGCATATTGATGCTAATTACCTGAGCCTTCAACTTTTCAATTATGTCATGATGACCTTTTAAAAATAATTTATTGACTGGAAAAAATATGGAGAGCTGGTTGAACCTGATTTCACCAAGGTGCCACTGCAGTGTTAATAACCAAACCATACTCTGTATTCAAGGAATGAGCTGTTTAAATAGGAAAGTAATTATGACATTAAAATGCCAAAGAAGAAAAAAAAAGTCATAAATTGAATTTGTCACTGTGTAGGATAACCCAAGGATAAAGTGGGATTCTGGCATGACATAAATTCTCTTGGAAAAATAGAGTGTTTTGTCTCAAAAGCAACATTACAACTAAGCTCTGTGTTGTCCCTTCTTTAGAAAAACATATATTTGCATTGGGATTGCTTGTCAGATTTTTTTTCTTTTTTTTTTTTTTAGACATGGCAGGTTTATAAATGCAGATGTCTGCATTCTTCCAAGCATTATTAAGCATGTCACATTAATTGCACAAAGCCATTTTGCTCTTCTCAGCAAACCAGGCTTCTATATATATCTTGGAAAAAAAATGTAGGCATGTGGTCAGAAGAACAGCTGTCAGTCAAGGTCCTCTTCTACAACCAAAACAATGGCTAGCCCAAACCTGCATAGCTATGTAATGTAAGGCAGCTTCAGCTGTGCTGAGTGCTGCAAAACATACTAAGATGTCCCCATGAAATCTCTGAGTAAACAAAAGCATTGCTCCTAAGCATCTTTCACAGCTACAACTGCTCAAGACTTCTTTCTGAAAACAGACACGTCAGGGACCAGGGCCAGACTGTGAATGAAGAAAAGTGTGTAACACAGCACAGCAGCAAGCAAAAAGGTGGGGGGAAAAAAAAAGGGTTGAAAATCACTGCAGTGCTGGCACCCTCACAGCCCAGAACTGGAAAGAATGCAGAATGGCCAAAAAAAGAGCATTTCCGGTTCACGTGAGCAGGTGACCGAAGGAAATATGATGAAGACCTGCAGCAAACCACAAACCTCTCACCTCCTGAGAAAGAACTGAAATGCCTATATTCTGCTCCATCTTCAAGAAGACTGGAGCACTTAAGTGCAAGGCTTGCAGAAAGATGGTACATTAGACTTGGAGACAAAGAGGTGCATGTGAACTGCTGCTTCTTTCACCCTATTTCCTTCCAGAGGCCACTGGGCTGGGAAAAGCATTCAGGGAAACACAATTCTCTCTGACAAGCTTATTTCAGCAAAATGAATCATGAAACCTCCCTCAGCTTGCAGGGAGGAACTGAAAAAACCTCACTCAATTCAGATAAGTCTTCAGAAATGGGAGCCACTTCAAGATAACATGACATGATCCCCATCACAGCTTAACCAGGAGACCAGTTCATCTATTTGTGTGGAGAAAAGGGAGAACAACTATGCTTTTTAGGACTCAGAAGTATGCATAACCCTTCAGAAACACCCATGTAACGGGGATTTCTTGAATTTCCCAGTTGCCCAGACTAAGCTCTAACTCAAAACTTCAGTATTTGATTCCATCATTGATGATCTTTTCCCATCCCTTATCTTTTTATCTGAAAAGGGATGCGGAAGCATTTGGCTCGACTCACAAAGTCTAGGTACACTTCAGTGTACCCCTGTCACCTAAGGGGTTTCACTTACAGAGCTTCACTACCTAATTTTCACTCACATAACTATTTGAAACGAACACCAAAAAGAGTATTATCAACCCATTTGTATTGGGGTTTCCAAATTAAATGAGAACAGGACACACATAGCACTCTGTGTGTGTTTACAAAGACAGAGGAAACTATTTGCTACAAAGTTCTGAAGTGAGATATCAATATTACTGTAATTAATATGCAGCAGACTTGGTTCACGATGGCATTTCTCCAGCATCATAAGTAAATTGTGAATGAGGCTTGGGATTCTATTTTTAAAGTCCTTTTCCTCCTGCTGGGAACTATGAGACAAGTTGTATTTGTTCCCTTTAGCAGTTAAAAAAACCTGTTTGTTTCCAAATATTCAGATGTTAAAACTAGATTTTCTGCAGGACTTCCACTTCATGACCAAATTATTAGCCATAATATTTGATTTTTACGTTTTTACCAAGTATTGCTTCAATAATGCAATTGAAGCATCTCACCGGAGCCTGCTCTGTGAAGGGATCACTGCAAAACACAGACAAACCATTTGTTCTCCTCAGCTGCAGTCTGTACCCAGGCCCTAGAGCTGCAGGGATTAGCAAGGAAGCAGGGAGGGAGTGGTGGCTTTTCCACTAGGAATTCCAGTCAGATTTCTCCAAACTCGAAGCCTGCTCAGCTGGGCAGATCCAGTTGCTTTCCAGCAGCTGGCTATACCAATGTAAAATAGCTGAAAGCACTCGTGGCAGCAAAAGCATTTCTGTACCCTAGTATCTCATGACTTCAGAATATGTAACATACTTAAATGAGGCAGGAAAGTACAATCATCCCCACTGTAACACAAGCAACTTAGGCACATCAGTGGCCACAGTTAGTCTACTGCTAGTCAAGCTATCTCAAAGTGAAAAAAAAGCTGCAAGCACATGCTACAAAACCTAAAAGTAATTTAGTATTTCCCCTAAAATGGCAACTTGTCCCTGGCAGAATCAAAATGAAATCCACCACGCAGCTTGGTCATCCGTGCAACACTGCTATACTGCAATTTGTTCTGGATATGTTCCTCAATGTATCACTCTTCACCTGTCCACTGCCGATGTGATTTGTCCCACATCCCCTCAAAACAGAAGGAAAGGTGAGTCTTTTCACACCTGTGTCCTCTTCAGAGAAGTCTCCTTCCCCTACCTCTGCATCTAGCCAGTGCAAAAAATAACCCCCAGCATCCACATCAGCTTGATCCATCCTGCACATTTCCTCTGTTATCATCTGCCCCTTCCTCATAATTGCATTGGTTTCTTCAAAGGAAAACCTGTGACACATCTAAGCTATATTACCTCAGAGCGGTGATGGGTTATGAACTGCTCATTACTAACATGGGACAAGATCTCAGGATTGCAATCCATGGAAAAAGATGCAGCTGATGCTCTCCAGTGGCCAAAAAAACCCAAACAAGTGTCAGCTACTATTTGGAAACACAGAGGATTTAAAAACACCATCATCGTATAAATCAGTCGTGTTCCTATCTTGGATACTGGTCTTTTCTGCTATAAGGAAACAAGAAGGTGACCCAATGTCCTGATAAAAGTTATGGAGACAGCTTCCATGCAATGACTGACTGCCATAAATTCAAGGAAGGCCTTTAGGACCATCATCTGAGCATGCAGGGATAAAATTATGAAGGCCAGAGTTAAACTGGAGTTGAAACAGGTGAGGGATGTGAAGGACAATAAGAGCATCAGTAGATACATCAGCACCAAAAAGAGGACTAAGGAAATTGTGGCACTGCTCCTAAATGGGACAGAGCACCAGTGGCACAGGATACAGAAAAGAGTACATCAGTGCCATCACTGCTGGTATGGTGTGGTCTTGGAGCTCCCAGATCCTGATGGAGAGTAGCAAAGCTTGAGGGAGAAAGATGCTGTTCTCAGATGAGGAGCATGAAGTCAGAGACTACTCAGGTAAACGGGACACATGTAAGCTCATGGGATCAGATGGCAAGTGATGACACAAACTGTGAGGCCACCTTCTGCCATCTCTCAATGATCGCAGTGTTTGTGAGAGGTCCCCAGGGGCTGCGGGCAAGGAGGATCTGAGGTACAGAGATCAAGGAGGATACGGCTGAGCAGCTTCACCTGAAAGTCTGGGAGATTATTTCCAGACACAGTAAGAGCAAGAACTTCCAGACTGGGAACAGCCAGCATGGATATACCAAAAGCAAATAATGCCTGACTAGCCTGAGCTGAGAAGAGAAGGCTCTGTAGGTAAGAAGAGAGCAGAAGATGTTGTTTACTTGGACTCAGCTTGTGACATACTTCCCCATAGCATCCTTACAGTCAAGCAGGAGATAAGGACTGGACATGTGGGCTCTGCAACAGAGCAAGGGAAAGGTAGCAAGACAGTGCATTTTCCAGATGCAGTTTTTTCAATATTACCACTTCTGAAGTAACAGGAAAGCTCATGGCACAATAAACTTTGGCCTGAATCTGAAATTTCAATACATGAAAGTTGGCAGGATTTGCTACTGTGTGGGAGAGAGCCTCCAGATGCAGAAGGCTGTGTTCATGCCAGAGATTATTTTTAGATGATTACCAATGTCCATCTGAGCACAGCAATGTGCCCTGCTTTCAGACCACACTGAAGTACCAGAATACTTCATTCAGTCTTAATATTTCAATTATGCATCTGCCCACCATGTTCTCTCTAAGTACCAGGACTCTCTGCACTGGTCTGTAGTAATGCCATTTAAATCCACTGGTCTTACCAGCTATTACCCTGCAACAAACACAATAGGTCTTCCAAAATTGTGCCAAAAAGACATGTCTTCTTAAACACCTATTTCCTAGCCCAGAACCTGGCTTTAGTATCATATTTTTTGAGAATTTGTGTTTATGGTTTTAACAGCTTATTCTAACATTTGAGAACTACTCATATTTCTACTTTATACTTTTAAAAATGAAACAAAACAAAAAAGCACACTCTCTGCCAGGATAGAAGCACCTCTATTTAATTGCCTTTTTTAAGGGATAATGTAGAAAAGAGTCAGATCTATTTTCCTTTTTTTTTTTCCTACTTACTCCTTCCCCCCTTCTATGCTTGTAGCTCCACATATTTAAGGCTTTAAAAATTCAATATCCAAAAAAAGTAAAATTTTGCATGCATTGACCAGTTTTAAAATTATTTGATCAAACTGCTTTTAACATTCACCTGCCAAAACGCAACTTTTACTCGTGCTTTTAACATCACACTAAAAGTGTACTTGCAATGCATAGGCCTGGGTGTAGGTAGGAGAGGGAAAGGAATGACCCATGAGGCAATGGAAAACTTTTGCATGGGGCAGAGGAGAGAGCCAGGTGTCAGGCAGGGCTGCTCAGGACCAGAGGGTTTCTTGCCCACCCTTCGGGCTGCATCCCCTGGTCCCAGTCCCCGACTCTTCCAGGCTCACCAGCCAGCTCTGCCCTCTGTGCCCCCCAGGGTGCTGGGTTTGAATAACACCAGGCATTTGATGACCTAAATTTACACCGTGGTGGCTCTCTGCCCACCGCGGCAGGCTGGGACAGCAAGGCTGTCCCCGTGCTTTGCCACCTACGGGTCACCCAGCTCTCGGTCTCCCCGTCCTCTCCTCCTTTGCCTGGGAGGGGCCACACACGGCAGGGCTGGCCAGGCCTGGCACTGCCTGTCCTCTCATGCCTTGCCTGACACATGGCTCCAGCACGGGCTCCACTCCAGAGGTCACCGGCCGCTCCCCTCCCACTGCTCCCTCCTGCCAGCCAGCCATGGCTCCCTGCCCACATTAAACCCGATAAACCCCGGGCGGACTGCCATGGGGCCTGCCGGACAGGCTGGACTCTGGTGGGGCTCGGTGGGGACCTGTCGAGGGACTCAGAGGTGGTGGCGGCCACTCTCCTTGCCCACAGCAGCGATGGCCCCTTGCTGTGCCACCAATCCCTGGGCTGCCCGCCGGCCTCCAGGGCTGCGTGTGCAGCTGGGCACCTGTGTGTGTGTGTGTGTGCGCGCCTGCCTATCTGTGCACGTTCATGCGTGTGTGCAGACGCGTGCGTGCATATCGGTGCGTGTATGCGCGTGTAGCTGAGTGTATATGCATGTGTGTATATATGTATGCGTCTGTTTATACGTGCTTATATGTGTTTATATGTTTGTGCAAATGTGTGTATATGTGTGTACGTGTGTATATATATGTGTGTGTGTGTATGTGTGTACGTAGAAATGTATGTATAGGTGTATCCGGCACCCGCTCCACTAATCCCTCGCACGGCCCCGCGCGCGCATCGCCCCCCGGATCCTGCGC